>NW_019379575.1:26563-61486 GCF_000648655.2 Copidosoma floridanum | reverse complement strand
GTTAGCAAAAATTTAAATGGGGGGCTGTGGGAGGGCGGTGGGGGGTTTGTGTGGAATGCCCCACTGAGTTAACTATATAATATAGGAAGATGTCGCATGGGAACCTATGATAAAGAACTTCATTCTGACAATAACATCTTACTTTTCTTAGCATTCGAAGCTCTTTTTATACTTTAGACCAAAAGTTTTTCGTACTAACATTTTTTGATATTATTTTACCTTCATTTCGTAGCGTTACTTGAATTGTGAAAAAAACTCATTTTTCTGACCTTAAGGATATTTTTTTTAGTTGTATTTTAGACATATTTAATAGGATAATTGCCTGATAATTTAGTATTCCCAGAATGGTTATGCCCATTTATATTCTAGGTTTTTATTCTCATGCTGTTTAATTGTACAACTTTCTACTACAAGAAGATATTTCAGTCATTTAAAAAAATCTTTTTGCTCAATTGTAAGATCTAATTCTGTTAAGATTTTAGTACTAGGCAAAGACTAGCATTTTATGCTTCTTACTTTAAATTTTACACTTGTACCATCACATGCGTATTTACTGAGCGTGGTGGAAATAAAATTTCATGTGGCCTGAATTGTAAAGTTTTTTTTATGAATAAAAGATTCTTAAAATTGCTCTTATTTTAACAGTGTTAAACCGCACCATCTGATGATGAAGATATTTTTTTTAGTTTTACATTTTGTTGTTAAGAACTTGATAATTATTTTTTAATACTTGTCGATCACTTTTTTATCGTGGCTTAGGCTTAATAACTATTATAATACTTTAACGTTTAAGTTAACCATTGTTTTTGAAGAAGAAGATAGATCCAGAAAAGATTAAGAATGTTTTTGAGTGGCCAAATCCAAGACAAAAAAATAATCCAGGTCAGTTTTAGGATCTTGTTCGTATTATTGACAATTCATCAAAGGCCTTTTATATATTGCTAGACGTATCTATGGTCAGACATTAAAAAATAAGTGGTTTTAATAGTTTGAGAAAAGTTAAAAAGCATTTCTAAAAATTCATGATCGTTATAACATATCCTCTCATTTAAGCTTTCCCTTAGTTAGATTGTACTTACCTTAGGTACTGACGCATCAGATTACGGCAAAGGTTCAGTTTTATCGAAAAATCAAGAAGGTTAGAAAAAGGTATCAGCTTATAGCAGTTAAGTGTACAGTCCGCTGGAAAAGAGCTATTGTGTAACAGAAGCGGAGTTATTGATGATTGTTGAGGCAGTAAAATATTTTTGTTGTTACTTATATGAAGAGGAATTTATAACCAGAATGGACTATTCCGCCTTAAATTTTTTGTTATTATTTAAAGAGCTGGATGGCCAGCTTGCTAAGTAAGTTGGATTATAAGGTCAGTACAAGTTTAAGATTTTTCGTGGAAGAGAAAGTATTTACTAAAATGAAGATGGATCATCTAGACAACCATGTGAAGATCTTGCGAGTTCTGCTATCAGATTGAAAAGAAAGTTCAGAGCAGAGACTAATACAATTAGTCGAATGATTTTCGTTAAAGAAATATGTTTGGACTGGTAAAAACATCAGATGAAAGACGATGCAATTAAAATAATCATTAACAATAAGAGAATACACTCAACCAGATTGGCAGCAAGTTGCATCGGAAGACGAATTCTCAAAAGTATACTGTATTCAATAGAAGTCATGACTTTTTAAGGATAGAATTTTAAATGAATAACAGATTCTAGTAAATTTAAAAACCGAGACCATACAATAAGGTGTTTCTCGAAAGAAGATAGATAAAGTTCAACAAGAAGCTTATGATTTATCAATAGAAGGACACTTTGGAATTAACAAGACACAGGACAAGATTAGAAAGAGGTTCTATTGAGCAACTTGCAACATAGAATTTTGAGAATGGGTGTCTTACGTGTATAACTTATACTATTTGTAGGGATCCATCAGATAAAAAAGTTAGAGGAAAAAGAGTTTTTAACTCGGGAGTACATTTTGAGAGACTTTGAATGTATTTTCAAGGTCCATTCTCAACTTATTCATTAGGCAACAAATACCTTTTTGTCGTGATAGATAATTTGACCAGATAGGTACCGTTAGGAGTGCATACTGATTAGGGTATAAATTCTGACTCTTGTCTAGTAAAATAATAAGCAGACATCTTAGGATGAAAGAAATTACGAACTACACTTTTACACCAACAATCAATAGGTCAGGTGGAATATCAATAGGTCATAAGACAATTCTTAAATATCTATTTAAATTTGTTAGCAAAAATTTAAAAGATTAGGATTCTTAGATCTCACCAGTTTTGTAAGCTTACAGACCTTTCAAACATATGACAAATGGACTCTCTTGAGCTGAGATGTGGACTCGTGATGATTCTCAACTTCTATTGGATCTGATAAGAGGATCTTCTTCAGATGATCATGTTAAAATTTCATCACACGAAAATTGTATACTTAAACGGAGAAAAAAGATGACAAAAGGTCATGACTTGACAAAAATTACCGAAGCAAATCAGCTTTAACATTTAGAAAAATCAAGATCTATCACGATAAACGAGTAATGATAGTCAATTTAGTAGAAAGACAAAGAGTTCGGTTTTGTATTTCACAAAAAACCAAAGGATTGAGCCTGAAACTATAGAGTTACTAGGATGGTCAGTTTGGAGTTGTCAAGAAAATCAATGTGTTATCTACGCCATAAGGAAGTCACCAAGGCACAAAACGTAGATAATACACGCAAACTTAACTGCGATTATCTACAAAAGAAGACTGTCCTAACTACTCTGCTTGGATATTTTTTTGTGTAGCTTTTTTCTGAGGACGTTGGGTAGATTCCAGAGTGAAGACATGAAATGGGATTGATGGGACGTCATACCTCATTGAATGTCTAAGGATTAGACCGTATAGCTACTTATCACATCGTTCTTAAAACTGAGACGTAGTAGAATAGAACACTAACAATAGGATTAAAGATGCTCTTTAACTTAGTACTGTTGTGATTAAATCATTCTTATTATCCATCGTGCCATTACCAATTTTTAACAGTTGTGTTGGAAATTCCGTGTTTCTTCCGCAGAGATGTGCTCTAATGTTAGTATGCAAATGTAGAGACTCTACATAATGCCAGAAAAATGATGATTTTTAACAGGCATGAATAATATCAGCTCTAGTTTCTCTGGAAGTTACTGGTAACGTCTGCCTAAAATCACCAGCAAAAACAAATGTAATGTTATCCATTCAATTCTAGTTTGATCTCAAATCTTGCAATGTTCTATTAATTGTTACAATGTGAACTCTGTGACTTATTGTGCACCCATCTCATACAATAAATGTTGTATCTTGAAGAATTTTTCCAAGTGGGCCATTTTTGTGAATCGGGCACGTGTAATCTTCTCCGGAAAAAATACATAATGGAAGTTTAAAAGTGGAATGAGCTGTTGTACCTCCACTCAAGAGAGTAGCAGCAATGCCAGAAGATACGACAGCAAGGGATAGTTTTCCAGCCAACCTTGTTTGGGCTAACATAAGAGTAATTAGGAAACGTTTTTCCAGTGACTCCAGAAGCATCCAGAAATAAGACTTTTTCACTTCTATTTGAGTCACTATGAATTATACGATCAAAAGCTTGTCATTGGTCTGGAACCAACTTTGGAAGATTTTGCTTAACGTAATTATGTAAATAATTATAATTATAACCATGTCTGATGGAATGTTCAAAAGAATCATTAGTACAGAGTTTATTTTGAACCGGTGAATTCAGCCCAAATCCAGTCAAATTGTTTTCTGAGAGAGAGATAATCTTGTCTTTATTTTATTGATTAAACCTCCGTTGAATATTTCTTCAGAGGATTTCACTTTGAAATCGTTAAGTTAAATTTGTCGAGAGTAAAGAATATCTTCGCATAATTATTGTTTAAACATATCCCACAAAATTTGAGGTTGCGGTGGCTCAAAAAAAACTCAAATAAATGCAAATAAGTCACGTAATTTTGATGGATTCTCAAACAAAGCAGTATCTGTGAGTGTTTTTATCCATTGATCATCATTTTCCATTCAACCAAATGCGTATCAGGCAGCTTTGAAAGTTGCGTAAGTAACAACATTATCGATTTTCAAGTACTTAAATGAAGTTGGACCTCGAACATATTGGAGTAACATTCGAAGATGGAAGCACTTTGACTGGGTGGGATGAATTGTATAAACTTTACCTATGGCTGAATCTTTTTTTACTGCTGACCAGCCTGGAACATCTTTGACCTGTTTTCTTTTAACAAATTTATTATTGTCCCATGCGTAATTGGAGGCAACTTCAAAATACAAAAAAATTTTACCAAAATCATCTACTCGTATTACGCAAAGTTCAAAAAACGCCATCAACGTTGTTTTTTTGAGAATCTGTTGAATGTTTTGCTAATTTATGTAAGCTCTTTGATAATATTTAAGGTGAACATCTAAATGTAAGACTGTAGGATACTGTGCGTGAATCTTATAATAAAAAAAACACCAAAATTTCTCAGAGGAGGTGGAGTCAAACTAGAGATTTTGAGTCCAACAGATGGAAAAAAAATTGGTATGTAGTTAGATTTACTATGAGATGCAATGTACTTAGTAACATGAAAAAGAAGTTAACTAGAGTCATTCTATAGACTGGAGCTATGTTGATATCCTGTAGCTACAACGAAAGAAGATAAAGGTGATATTTCTTGAGTACCGTATGATGGATGGACGACAATCTGAGAGAAAAGGAGATACTGTTAAGTTCACGGTTAAACAAGTCATTAGACGTACAAAATGCTACATGATAAGATATGTTACTATGTATTTCTAGATATTGTAGTGAATTAAAAAGAAGTAGTTAAGTCAAGATTTTAACATCAAGCTGACTACTTCTGTTCACTTCTAGTAATAAAGCTTAGTTAAGTTTTGTAAATAAACGTCATTTAATTATTACTGGTAAGCCTAACAATGTTATGTTGTGCCGTAATTTGTCTTACTAATATACAAAGAAAAGTCGCTTAAGCCACCGCGAAAACTACTCAACCGATCTGGCTGACATTTTGCATATTGATTATTAACACTTTTTAGATGGTTTTAGTATAGTTCTTATCTTAAAAAAATCTAATAACAATAGGATTAAATAAGCTCACAGTTTTGCAGAAATACGCTAGTTTTTCACGATTGTTCAATAGGATGTTAGTTCTGCTAGGTGGCGTGGATGTAAGATCGAAGCTACCTGAAATACAATCATATAAGTGTGGTTGGAATAGCCTCGAGCGTCTCCACGTGATCCTTAGTCATTAATCAGCAATACATCAAGATAAGAGTTGATATTTACGCAGCTGGGTTTTCTGGCTACCGACAACTCTCTTCTCTAATGGGTAAGAGACTTATGTCTTATTCCACTCTGATCCACCAGGATTGACAAAAGCCATCAATAAAAAAATGTTCTAAGTAATAATGGCTCTGGCGGAGTACCAGAAGACGTGTCTAGCCAGAGCACAATCTACTCCAAGACTTCAGAGTTGTGTAGCCATTATACTATTTGGCCTGGTGCCATCAGATAATGTTCTACTTCAAATGCAAGCCAAGAAAGATAGCCCTGACAAGTACAGGCAGCCACAACAGCCTTCTTCTCAGTGGTCATCCTAATGTCATGCCTACTAAGAAGGTATTCTCTAGACCCACTTTTCCGACTAACAATTAGCGGCTTGTTATCTAAGGAATGACCTGAAGACAAGATACTTTTCGGCCAGCTGCACGCCACGGCGTACCACCCTCCAGCACGGTCTTTGTACATAGAGATTCCGTGGATAAGAGTCAAGTTACCCATAGCTGGCTCTCCATCATTAGAAAAAATAATAAGGAATAGCTAAAAGTCTTATCACTGGTCTTTTTCAGTACCATTATAAGTATTGACGTTCTTTCCTTAACCATTAATCTTATCAGTCTTTTTAAAGGCCACCTAACTTAAAACTACATTGCCATGAAATACATTTTTACAACCATTTCCAAAAATAATTTTTCGATTAAAAGTCTATATAAAGCTGTCCACTATTAAACTAAGTCAGTTATTCACCGACAGACGTCAGGAGCAGAATTGTTCGTTGCAAGGCTGGGAACCCTGGTAACCGACGACCCCATATTACCCTCTTGACTCTAAGCATTTAGTCAGAAATCACCGATCCTCTACAAGGTCTGCTGGGTAAACCGCTATGAAGAAAAAAAAATTGAGCCAACGGGGCAGTCTCCAATGGGCAAGCATCACCAACCAATCTTTCAACCTTAGATCACCAAAATAACTAAGTCTGCAAAAAAAGAAAGTGTTATAGACACCAACGTCTTGGTCTTGGTCCCAAAGTTGTCCTCTTGATCAGTATGATTTGTATGATTTGTATTTGAATGTTGGCGGTAATAAGAAATTGAAAAACGTAGAGATGAAACTGTAGGACTTTGTTGCTCTGGTAATAAAGTTATAAAAAAAAAAGAAAAAAAATTTCTATTTTAAATAAGTTCATTGTGAGTTTTCAATCCTCATAGCTTTTCAAAGAAGAACTTTTCGTAGATAATACGGCAGCAGCTGCAAATTAACGGCCTCGTAGGACCATCGATTATTTTACAGCTTAGGGAACGCATGATACTTTTCAGCATAGTTATATTTTTACTTTTTACAGCTTACTACTTGACCAAATAAGCTGTATGGATTCTAAAAAAATACGGTTTTAATAAGAAGATCTTTGTTCTAAGAAGTACCAGGAATTGATATAAGATTTTTAATCGAAAAGGTTTAAAATTACTTGTCAACACACTACTGTGTTTTATTTAGTGAGTCTCAGGCGAAGCCAAGACAGTGGGGCTGATAGTTGCTCATAACCATAAGTCTATTAGATATTTAAATATTAATGGAACCACACCTTATTAACATAGGTCTAATTATTTTCACAATAATCGAATTACCTTCGAACACAATATTACTTCATAGAAATTATTCTTCCACTTACCCGTATATTGTCTGCCATATTATTTCAAAGAAGTACAACTTTATACTTGGGTACGCAAGTACCTACTGTTTACTGGTTCTATTTACTATTTTGTGTGCTCAAAAAATACGAATAAATTTACTATTGTTATTGTTACTACTTAAAGTTACTATTAAAATTGGTGTGCATTGATCCAATGAAATAGTGTTTTTTTTTAAAAATATAAGAATGACCTATCAATCAACGATTTTAGAAATTAGTTACATTGAGTTTTTAGTAACTTATGAATCATACAAGTCTTTTATCACCTCTGATAAATAAGGAGATGCTAGTCGAAACTGGAAGTATTACGTTATACTATCTACATCATAAAGAGTTTAATCAGGCACTTAGAAGAGTTACTAGCACATAACCTTATTTTAAAATAACAACGTCAATTTCATAATAATCTCAATAAAAATGCATAACAGCACCTCCAAACACCATAAACTTGCTTAATCGTCGAAACTTCAATACTGAATACAAACAACTTTGGTTCGTTGATAAGGATTGTTTATTATTACAAAAACTAAAACTGTCCAATACTTCAGCAATTTAGTAATGCCATCAGGGACTTCTTACTATAAAAAAAAATGTGAGTGATCAAAATATAACATTGCACTATTTTGTGGCCCAACAATATTGAAATACAATATTAAAAACGTATAAAAAATTGTTTATTTTACATACACTTTAAAAATCGTTATTAAATAAGACTCAGGAAAAAACTATTAAAGAGGTAAAAGATAATATCTCAGAACATACAATATGGTATCATAACATTGACAGTATTTAATCTCAATACTTGTCTAAAAAAAAGTAAATTTTTAATTGAATTTATTCTTTGTAGGAACTTTGCGCTTATTTTTCAGGAAGCAGCTCAATTATTTCACTACAACAACAATTAGTCTACAATATTTTTAATAGTAAGGGTATCCTTGATTTCCAAAAAAAAATTTCCTTATTTTTATCTTAATTTTTTACAATAAAAATATGCTCCCAACTTATTTTAAGGCCCATAGCCAGAAATTGCTACAAAGGTACCAAAGTCTTTGTGATGGAATGGCTTTTAAGTTAAAACTGTTATAGAGTATCATTAGAAAAATTTAAAATCTCATGAACCCACGCAAATGTGCACAGAAGGTGTCACGTAAAATAAAATCTAAAAGAAAAACTATACTGCATTTTTGAGGCACCATTTTGTTTAAATGGATAAATAGCTTTGGTTGCCAATGCTAAAATGACCTTTTATTTTCTTTGCTTGTAACAAACGTGTTGAAGGTTAAAAAAAAAAAGTAGTAACTCAGACCAAAACTTATTTGGCTCCCATTGACATCAGTCTAAGGTTCCTAATACCTTAAAATAAATTTGTTACTTCATAAGACTCTTTTTTTGCTATTTTCCTGGGTGAGAAAAAGTAAGATAATACGGTAAAGTATTGTAGAATAAAAAAATACATGTTTAACGTATTTCTAAGAATTTTTTTTTTTGGGCAACGTTACTCAAAACTTAGGAAACCGTTATTATCTTAGGTTTTTTCGAATTTTGAAACCAGTGCTGCATTCAGCCAAACAACTAATAATAGTATCTGATTTCGCGTAAAAATATGCTTAAGAACCATTTATTTTAGATTATTTATTAAAAGTACTAAATATCGTTTATGAATAAGTCCTAAGTTCTAACCTTTAGCCAAAAACAACGCTATTCACGTTACTACTTTTTATGTTGGTAATCATCGACAAAAAAATTTTTTTTTAACAAGCATACATTAAAAGGTTACTTTTTATTAATATTTTTTAAGCAGGATTAAAGGTCTATGTAAAGTCAAAATCATATCTTTAAAATGCAATTGTGACAGGATTTTAAGTAAAGGTACGTACATGTTTAATTTCTTTTCTCATGTAGGACAAAGAAAATAACAATTACCTTAAAGTTTGCCGCATTTTTTATTTGTGATGCAAAAAATACATAGTAAAGTTTTTTATCCTAAGAATTTGTCAAAATGTTCAAGGTTCATTATAGTAGGAATAATTATAATCCAATCCTTACATTCTCATATTTCAGTTCGTAATCTTTGCCTAGAAGTCTATAACACTTTTTACACCTAGGTCATGTTTCAGCATAATCTACAATAATTAGTTCATTTTTAGGCGAAACAAGCATCCTGGTTTATACAAAACACATTCTGTATCTGAGGAACTACCAATCTGTGAGGTGCCAAAGCGCAAATAATGAGTTAAATAATTGAATAAACTTTTAATTTTTATTATCATATTAATGTTATGCCTCTGAGTCTAAAATAGCAAACTTTTATGCTACAAAACTATTTCACTCATTTTGAAACGGCTTACGTCATTTACTACATTCTGACAAAATAATAAATAAAATAAGCCAATAAAAAGGAAAGTATTTTGGAAAGATCTATAACTGTATTTAACTTTTTGTATGAAAATATGATATACAAAACTCAAATGACGTAAAAGAATTTTTAGTCAGTTTTAAAGCGATTTTTGACAATAAAATTAAAAAAAGGGCATTTTAGAGAAAACTTTAAAAAAGGACTGTTTTTATGAGATCCTTAGGTATTCTACGTAACACTTTATTATAGATCTTGAATTTAATTTTGTATAAGGAAAGAACGTATTTTTAACTGATCTCTTATCAATTTTGCATTACAGAGCGTCTGCGTTGTGACTAAGAGAAAAACGTATAGTACAAGAAAATTTTAGTTTAATAATATCTACAACTGTGTCTGTTAATATAACGTTAATTTATGTGAAAGAAGTTATCGCAGAAAAACTGATTTTTTTGTAACCAAGAACACTGCACTAAAAATGCTGATTTTTTTTTTTTTAATCTCGTCCAAACTTAAACCAATCGACTTGGATATTTAACCCAAAATTCGAAAAAAAGCTTGGATTGCTTTAAAAATAATTATTCAAATTAGTCGAATAACTTGATGGCCAAGATATATAAGTACACACATTTACTGCGTAATCTACTCAGACTCACCTCGTACTAGGTTAAAAATTTTGTTTTCTATTAAACATAGATGACTTTTTAGTAGTTATACTATTAGTTTGGACAAAATAATAGAGAGCCACTAGGCCTAAACACAGTAAATCCTGACTAAAGCTCCTTATAAGGGGCATTTCTACACACGGCGTTTTAGTCAGTAGCCTGTAACCATTCATCAAGTATGGTCCTAAATTGATTATTCAATCCAAAAATACAACTAACAAATCTTCATATTTTAGTCGTAGCTGGTTGTAGTTATACTCTCTGGCTATAATAAATATTTTATCGTTAATCACCATTTTTTATACTATATATAAATAGGTAGATACGTTTTTTTTATGGGTGGCTCAGAAAATTGAGGAAAAATCTTTCTATATAAAACGTTAATGTATTATTTTATTTCTCGTAGGAAAAAAAATTTATTCATAACATGGACTGGTACAGCATCAACACTTTTAAAAAAATGAGTCGTCATAGAACACTTTGTTTACCATCAGACTTAAACAACGTTGAAAGTTCGCTCTTGGAATTCAAATTTGAAAAAAAAAGTTAAAAGAAGTATATTGACTCATATGGGACGAGGCTTCTTTGATCTAAAAAAAGGCTTTGAAATAAATGAAAGAATAGTACGTGATTTATGTGATACGAATGTTCATTTTAGTAATAAATTAATTGTTTTAGGAAGTGATTTCAGACGGATTTTGCTAAGTTAGAAAAATATTAATAGGAGCATAATTATACAAGAAAGTAATAAATCATTCAATCTTTGGTCGTTATTTCGTATTCTGAGACTTAATATTATGTATATTGGTTCGATTGACAACATTTTAAAAGTTATTATTAGATATAGAAGAAGGAAAAATTTAGTCATTCAAAGTACTAAATAAATAAAAGCAACTAATGTTTATTCCAATATTTTTTGTAAAAATATCAACTTTTGAATAAATAGCGTTGTACTTACTTATTCTAATAGATATACTTACGTTTTGAAAAATAAAACTCTAAATCATGTAAAAGGAGGAATGAAGACATATTACAGCATATATCATGATACTTACAAGTGTTAATAAGTCTGATAATGATATATACATAAATTTTCCAATTAAAATTTTAAACAATATTCGTAAAGGCTTATAACTGCATGAGCTTAATTTAAAAGTTGGAGCAATTGTAATGTTAATATGCCATTTATGTATAGTTAACGACTTATGTAACGGTACAAAATGACAAATTACAAAATTACTTAAATGCAATATTCAAGAAAAAATTGTAACTATAGAAGGGATTAAAAGGTGAGTTTTTATACCAAAAATAACTTATAATACAGAACACTTATCGTTATTGCCTTTTATTTTATACAGAAGACAATTTCCTCTAGTTTTAGCGTTTTCAATGACTATCTATTAATCTCAAGGTCAAAGTTTAAATAATATAAGATTATACTTTGAAAAAACATTGTTTTCTTATGGTCAGTTATACGTCACGTTATAAAGATGCAAGAATAAAAATAAAATTGTTATTTAAATAAAGCGTAATAATGGTTTAGAAGAAGAAAATATTGTTTAAAAAGAAATTTTTAACGTTCACTAATTTGAAGTAGGTGAAACAAAATTTAATTTCTTTACATTAACAAAAGTATAAAATGTTCAGAAATATTATTTAACAGTTTATTTAAATGATAAATAAATGCATGAAATAAATGAAATTATTATATAAATATTGTCTCAAGACCAGGCACATTATGAGACATATTTTAATTAAAATAACTTCTATCTTTTCGTAGTCAATAGGGCTAAAAGCAAGGTCCACGGTTTAAATATTCTTTAAGTTTATTCTTTGCTATCATTAAAGTAATAAAATATAGTTTTATGGTCTTATACATATTTAATAATGCAATTAATAAGCCCCTAGAAAATGTAAGAAAAAATAACCAGCATGCTATACTATAGCACTACCTCAACAGGGGTGTGAAAATGTGCTTACAGTTAAGGGCTTTTTAAAACTGTCAGGAAAGCTGAGACAGAAGATGCAAATAGTCATAAAACTATAAAAGACATAGTAACTGCTTTAATTTTACTACATTTAGAGATGCCGCTAAAGAGTGACCAGAAAAAGTTCTTCAAAGTTTTGTTGAATGATTCGGTTATTGGGTTGCGAAGTTATAAGAGGGGGCAGAAAAGGACTTAAAAAAAATTTAATCGAATAAAAGTAAGTGAAAACTAACAGTATGTTAATGTGCTAACGAATTATATAGCTAGAATTAATATTATATTGAAATAAGGAATAATGACGTGGACATAAGGAGTGATTAAAAGTGGCTGTTTAGAAGTTGAGAGACGGCTAAGAGGTTTTTTTAAAAAGAGTAAGGAAACCTGAGAGTGGAGGTGTAAAAATTTATAAACCTAAGGATATCATAATTATTAATACTTTTTCATTTCATTCAAAGAGGCTGCTAATAAAAGGCTTCAGAAAGTTTTTTAAAATTAAAAGAAAAGCTATTAATTTTGAAGAAATTCTTTAAGAAAAGGTTTTCGGGTTATTAGGTTCTTCAATTAAGAGAGTGGTAAATGGGGTGAAGGACGGCTAATCAAAAATTAAATTTACAAAAATATAGTTGGAACTAACAAAACTTCACCTTATTTAAAGAAAGGGCTCAGAAAAGGTGGTAGAGGGGCTGGAAAAGGGCTTATTAATATTGCGTTGAAAGCCAATGGGGTGGAAGGTTGCTCACAAATAACTGAACCTAATTAAAATTACGTCCAAACTGTTCGATTTAGGTCTTAGTTAAAAGGGGGCTTGAGAAGGACTTTAAGTGGGCTGAGTAGGAGCTGGGGTAATGTGAAGGGGGGTTGTGTGGAATGACCCCCTTAAATTACTATATGATATAGGTGAATATATAGCCTCTGAGTNNNNTGACTGAATTACATGTGACTATATATATATGAAGAATTAAAGTTTAGATAATAGCTCAACATGAACCTTTTAATGTGGACAGGTAAAAAGGAACAGAGGAAGTGGCAAAAAAGTTTTACTTACGAAAACTATTTGCTGAGAGTTTTTTCTCAAAAAAAATTAGACCTTTTCAACAACTAATGACAACACCACTATTATTCTAATAAACTTAGCACATATATCACAGCCAAAAACAAATGCAAAATACAAGTCGTATGTACGCTATGATTCATTTAATTCACAAATCAATGTTTATTAGGAATGCAGTAATTTTAAAGCTTAACTTAATACACGACTTAATGAATCAATTGCTTCCACAAAAAAAGAGTATTTTAAAGGCCCTTAAAAACGTAGGAAAGCATAAATAGAAGATTACTTACAATACACACTAATGTATAGAAATTATTAATACAATGTTCAAGCGTAAAATATCGTGCTTTCTTCTAATCGAAAGAGGAAAAAATACCAAGTTATAAGTAGATACTCTCTCTCGGCTGCAGAAAGAGCCTTAAATCATACACCACGCACTAGACGATACTTAAGTACGTAGTAATGAAGATATATAGCTGCACTTGTTATGTCAAAAATCATTGCGCCGTATACTTTCGTTCTAGCTTAAAGCAGAGGGTGACATACATGTACATAAAGGTACTTGGTATAGAGTACTAGAGTCAGGTACAGGGATAAAGGGATCTGGGTGATCCAAGCAAACAAGTATGTAAGTACATGCAAGGATAGATGAATGGTAGAGACGCGTGAGTTAGTGACGTGCACGAGGACATTTAAAACAGCAATTTAAAAGGGTTTAAGAAAACATAAAGGAATAATACTTCAGAAACGAGAGCAGAACAAATAAGTATTAGCTACTACTCTTAATACGAATGAAGAAGCAGAGTCTCCTAGGGATACAGCTGACAACAAAAATTTTATGACGAATTCATTGTAGGCCAGCCCAAAAAGTCAAATATACTTAAATAGAAAAAATTTTGAGACATGAAGGCTGATATGCACTGTAAAATGAATATGACAGATTGATTTTATTAGAGAGGGGTGATAATTTCATAAAGTCCCCTGACAATAAGACTGATGAAAGTGTCATATACAGTGAAAATAATAAATTAGACAATCAAGATACACTCTAACCATATACCATTAGACAAAGTAAGCTTCTAGTGTAGAACAACATTGCCATAATAAGGCTATGAGGCAAAAAAACTCTAATAAATTAACTAACTGTACCATAAAGGCTCGAACACGTTAAATAGTACTTAAGAATCAATTTTAACTCATACTAATTTAACTGAAAAATACTTACCACAAGTCAATGTAAGACATGATGACGTGTTTTTTGGAGCAAAAAGAGTAAGAAATGAGAACGGTTAACGTTATTTCATAGTGATGAATCCTAATGAGGATGATGTTATGATTGAGATCAATCTAAGAAAAATTCTACCCTTAAAATACATTGCATCTAAATTAAACCCCGATACTAGTAGCAAATATGAAAAAACAGTTGTCAGAAACAAACAAGATAGAATAAGAGACCTAAAAGGACTTGTGCACACTGGTCACTTAAACCTAGAAACGCGAGACCAAATTCATCGATTGGTTTCTAAATTTCTAAAAATCTTTTGAAGCAAAGCTTCTTGTGTAAGGCCCTTGCTTGCCGAAAATAGAAGAAAGAATCACATATTTTTGGCACGTTCATTTCTGTTCGTCCCCCCACCACCGCATAATTTCTTGAAAGTGAGAGTTATATATACCTATTGTACGGTAGAAGACGTCCATAACCTTTTTCTCTTTCTGTCTCTTAGCATTACCGAACACCGCAAAAATTAAAAAGTAAAATAAGACAAGAAACTCTAAAAACAAATAGGTGAAGTTAAAATTCTCCAGCAAAGTATCGAAAAACTCCGATTGAAAATTTGCTACGTAAGTACCCTAGCTAGCATATACTGGTCCTTGTATGGCAAATGCGTTGCATTAGAGGGTGGCGTGATGTTACGGCGTAAGAGCTTGGCCCTATCTAGATATCCTTGTGTGTTTGCATATACATATATACACGTAGTTATTGTATCTAGCTGCATAGGTATATTTTACAGAATAATATTCCATAGAGATTCGAGAACTTTTAGAGATTCAAGGAAACAATTATCGATAACAAAACTTAAATGACTTATAATATAACGAGTTGATAGAAATTTAATTGTTTTAACAAGTATCTACTTTAAAAACACTTTAACTGTCCTAATAAGCTCTTGAAATTTTTTAAGCACGATCTATATGTGCATTTTTTGCTACCTTAGAACGTTTTCTTCTTATACAAAATGATAACAGAATCTCTAAAGAAGTTAGAATAGTAATAATTAGACTATTTTAAATCCACTTATATTTTTTTTGCATGTGTTACACAAAAATTGAGAAATAACACGGTAAAACTTAATGTTAAACATGTAATTTTATGAGTTGGCTGCCGAATGAGCAGTAAGAATATCAGCAAGAAGAACTATGTAAAAAAAAAATACATGTTAACAAAACTTACAAGACTGGTACTAAACTATTCAAGTAATAATCGTGAAAAATTTACACTCAGGTTATAAGACTTTTCAAAAATTTAAACATAAAAATGATTGAAATTCCTTTAAAAACCACTTATTAGGTTAGTATTCGGCTTTGTTTTTTTTATTTTATTTAAGGTACCAGTAATGTAGTTACCTACAAAAACATTGTTTTTAATGACGTTCCCTTGATTATGCAAACAATAAATAAACTACTTTAAACTTAAAAATATGGTACAAGACTATTCTGCCGTTATTTCTGGATGACAAATTCTTTTTTTTTTTAGTTTTCAATTCCATGTGATTTTTCATATGTCATAACATATGGTATCACCAATTTAAAAGCTCTTTTCTACAGCCGTATGTAGAAGAACATAAAGTCATGTATGGCTTGCCCGATATATATGGAATTCAATTATCCATTTTTCAGATGCATAGCCTAGTTAAGCTCTCTGATCGCAAATATAAGGGAACGTGACGTTTTTAAACAGCGGAAGTATATAGAAGTATATAAAACAAAATGGCAAAAGTACATGTGATAAATTTTTATAAATATAAAATAATGAATAAGTACTAACAAATTTTATATTTTTGACATAAAATAACCTTCAGTTGACAAAACTTTTGTAGTTAAAAAAATTATTTTTATAAAAATCTTATCAAAGCTTTAGTTTTCCTATTGGTCTCCCGACCTATAGTTGTTTTTGTTACCAGGAGACCCATTACCCAGTATTAATTTTTTTGCACATAAGATCTCGACAAAAAATAACATCCCCACTAACATTTAACAATATCATCACCCACTAGTACATAAAAAAATTTTAAAAATCACATAGCAAAAATAATTAACCGAGCTTCGTCATCACCGTATAACTAAACCCTCTGGATTGTTTCAAAAAAATCTGATTGTCACGGAAATTCAAGATGGAGGGTAGTTATTCATTTCCAAGAACTAATTAAAAAGATCATTGGTAATGCATATCTATTGCCTAACTTTGCAGGTACTCTAAATAGTTAGAAGGATCTGAATATTTTTCAACTTTTAATTGGTGAGTGGATTCCAAAAAATTCCTATGGATGAACATGATAAGTATGAAAGAGTCTTGACGACACTCTATAAACATAATTTATACAAAAGAATGCCTAAAGGTTTGAAAGACGCCCTTGCCACGTTCTGACCACTAGTCAAAAGGCTTATTAAAAGTTTAAATAATAATAGATTAAGATCATATCATTACTTACGCAAACGATCTAGTAAATTATGACCAGAAATATGAGCTACTTTTTGTAAACGAGGAATTGAACTACACCCTAAAAAAATACGAGCCGTTAGAGAATCTCTTCAATAAAAACTATGAGAAATATGAGACAACTCTTAGGACTAGCAGAATACTGTAGACGTTTTATTTAGAGCTTTTTGAAAATAGAGAAGCCATTATCAGATGAAAAAAAGAAAACATTTGAATGTACCGAAAAACAAAAAAAGAGTTTTTAAATCCCAAAATAACATCTATGTTAAGAGCCTATTTTATTATTTCAAACCTCTAGTAAATTATTTACATTAACAACAGATGCATCTAATTACGTTATTGGAGCAGTATTTAGTCAGAAAAAAGGTAGAACCATCCTGAGCCTATCTTTCAAGAACTCTAAATAAAGCAAAAATAAATTGTTTCATGACTGAAAAAGAATAGTAAGCTGCACTATAGGTAATGCATCATTTTTGTTCGTATTTATTAGAAAATAAACACGTTTATGTAGCTGATCATGAGCTATTCAATTTAACGCATACGAAGAAAGACCTAGGGCAGTGTTTAGTTAGTTAGATTTTTGAATTTATTGATTATGAATACAGTTTCAAATACAAGCCGAGAAAACTCGACACTACTGCTGATGCATCATTGAGAAATACAGCAGGACTACTTCTGTAAGTAAAAAACAATATTAAAAATAGATCATACTTATTAAGAAATATAATAATGAATCGATAAAAAATAAAGAGACAAAGGAAAACAAATCTACAAAGTCAGAGTAAAGAAATAGTAAGAAAGTTCTATTTAACAAGTATCAAACCTAAAATATTGCCAAGAATTTTGAAGGAGACAATAAAAGTAACAAAACCTGAACGCATGACCATATCACGAACACATATACCTTAGTTGGCCAGTAGCCTTGGACGACCCTTTGGTTCAAAATTTGATGAGGAATAGCGAAAGTGAAATCATAATAAGATTGCTTAGAGGACTTGAATGAAGACATTTGTTCAACCCCAGACGTAGTCTGCATCTCAAACGAGTACATTAAAAAATGTCACTAAAAATATATTAAAAGATTCTAGATTATTTAAGAGAAATTTTTTTAAATCAGTAGCCTCAACATAACATGCTAGTGATACAAATCCAGAGATCACTAGAATAAAACCTTATAGTTCTAAGAATTAGGAAATGCTACAATTACCTGTCAGAGATATAGTTTACCTTGGTGCATCGTAATTGTCAAGGACAAGCATGTTTTCCGAAATTGACCTAAGTGATACTGAAGAATCGACAGGAGAAGATACAGAACTACCAGTATATGACCCTAAATGAACCGGATTACGGCAAAATTCGACTAAACCTGACGTACACGGAAAATTGTTGTTACCAGAAAAACACGTTCTACATGTTAGTACAAGTATTTTCGATACTCTGTACAAGAAAAATGTGTACTGGTACAGGTATATTTGGTACGGTAGTATACTTTAAAGTACCTAATTGAGTATAGCTAAACCTTATGCTTAGTACGTCAAAATCTGATACGTGTTACAGGTTTTTCCTGTACCAGTACAGCAAGTTAGTCGGACAGTGGAAGCATTCAGAATGTCAGTATGTATATATGTATATATATATATATAGATATACATACGTAGCTGTAAAAGTTCAAGGGGTTAGGATTTCAGTATATCCACCACAACCCAATATAAAAATCAATACGTTGATACGAATCTAACAAGATATAATGATAAGTGCAGTTGGCACTTGTAGTCACTTTCCTGTTGCGTATAATAATTGGTTTTCACTTGCAAAGAACAATTTATATATTGAGCCAAAATAACAATGACAATCCCATACATGTATGCAAGTATGCATATATACACACACACACACACACATATATAAGCGCACGTACTGTGCGCGGTACAGTAGAAAGCCATGCGCAGTATACAAATTCAATTGACTATCCATGGGACAGAAAAATCCTGTACCAAAGCTATTGAAAAACTTGTACTAGTATAGTTATAAAACCGACTAGTCACAGGTTTTTCGGTGATCCAGACAAGTATGTAAAAATGTGAGACTGGTTGCAGAAATCTCAAGACCTGTACGTTATTTTTCTATGCTCATCACTTTTGGTATAGCTTATTCTGGTAACAACAATCTTCCGTGTAGACCTAAATACAGATACCAACTCAGATTTGTTTTTAAAGACGTTTTTAAAGACCACCCTAAAACTACAACAAGTTGTATTGAGAAGGTTTTTTATCAAGAAATACAAAAGCTAAAAAAAAATCTAACCAAAGTTTTAAATAATATTTGCCCAAGTCTGACAACGATAATGAACCTGAGTAAGCTGATACAGATTCCTTATCAGTAATCAGATTTTCTAATGAACATGATCGGGATCCTGAAATTTAGACTATATTAGTCGAAATGCACACCTATGATCCTCAAAATTTTGATTTCTGTATTAGATAAAAAAATTGCAGATTTATCAAGATGTACAATGGACTTTAAATACATATTTAATGAAGATAAGACTTTAAGGAAATATATGACTCAGTTACCCCTTGTATTCAGGAAAATTCACCCTCAAGTTCTCGTACACCAACGCACACGAGTACTTCCATTATTGCAAATAATGGACGATTTAACGCACCAGACTCAGAAAATCATTATGATTTTTAACAGCATAAAATACACAACAACAGTACTCATACATATATAGTATCAATAAATATTCATCATACCACTCATGATACTTACATTTACAGATTTCATAAGACGGCCAAAATAATGGACACTATCACCAGGGGAAATTCCCTATACCTTATAATAAAAGGCCTTATGAGCTATCTACAAGTAAAACAGTTGCTACAATCATACGGATTGGCCTTAAAAGAGCAGCCCTGTGTTGTTTCATACACAAACTACAAGGCCATGTACTTCATACCATCAAGGGCGAACAATGCAGCTACATCATTGATAATGGATCCCAAACAAATACTGATTGATACCATAAGAAAGATGCCTATATTTGTATATGATAAAAAGGAAGTCAAGTAAGTTATAGCTGCCTATGTCTGCCTATGACTATTTTTTAGTTTGTACAAGTGTAACGTTCGAATAGGTAAATTTATGTCCCAATAAGAAAACCTTATAATACTAAATACTTAAAGAAGTTTTTTAAATATCCGTACGGTATACAAGATATTTATTTTTCCACCAAACCTCAAGATAGGATAAACGTTGTACATGTTCATATCAAATATGGTATGGAATATGAAGCTAAGGCAATACAAAAGATAGTAATACATTGTATTACAATCTAAAAAAAAGGAGCCTGACGACATTGCTAACACAACTACAACCATAACTACAACGAGCATTCTACTAGTTGTAGACACTTTCAGCAGCACGACTAAAAAATTACCACCAAGGAAGATGATAAAAGTACCAGTCGTAACTCAATAATATTATTAGTATAAAACTTCAAGCCACAAGAAATGATGCAAAGGATTTGTACATTGCATTTGATACGTATTGAACCGAAGAAGCAAACATCAGGGCATATAACAAACTTCAAAACCATGGAGTTTAGTATGCCAAAAATAAATGGACACACAACCAAGAGCAAGGCACAACAGTACATACGCTATGCAGAAATCATGTATACAAGTGCGAGTTGCCATTAGATAGTATATTGTGTACAATCCAATTCAAAATAAAAATTAAATGCAGTATTTTTAACAAGAATGTCTGCCTCATAAAATATGACTGGCATCATGACTTATGTTGTAGAACAGGGCACAACACCAATCTCGAACGCTTACGCAAAATAACGTTGAGTGCTAACGAAAATAAGAATACAAAAGGGAAAAAAAAAAAAACGACAAAGGTGAAAAATAAACAAAAAAATGAGCCTTTTTTTGTACGGAAGTATGAGAATATTTCATATCATTCAACTACCATCAGACCTATTATAAATTCTTAAATTTTATTATTATTTGCCACTTCTCATCAGCAAGCAATTTATACGTACGTATTTGAAAAATTTTATTCGCAGAAGTTGTGTATGAAGTCGTTTTTCTCTAAATTTCAATAAATCATGTAATAACTTCTTTAGATATAGTAATCTTAATTCACGTATTGTATAAGGATTCCATCCATACCACGAAATTTAAAGTAATTAACAGTATATGTTACATGTATAGAATATATTACATGGATCCAATTTTCTAATAAAACCTTGTTGGTATCGAAACTCGTTTGTCCTAATATCAAGTTCATATAACATTTAAAAATCTCAGAAAGTTAAAATAAAATCCTTTCATTCTAAACTTTTTGATATTTTCAAATATTCTCAGAGCTTTGAGTTTTGATAAGCCAGTTTCAATGACAAGGCTGTGATCTTTTCGGCTTCTAGAGAACGACTCAAAATGCTGGAAACATTCAAGACCCAAGACTCAAGTTTACATTTAAATGTACTCAAAAGTAGTGAAAGATAAACAGATGTTAATTTTTTTAAGTATGATTACAAACTCATTTTACCTTATTCTAGGGACTTTCAGCATCTTGGAAAAACTGAAAAAAAAGGTTTACTGTCAAATTAAAATTTAATTAAACGACTAAACACACGCAAAAAATCGTGAAATGTAGTCCACTGAGATTTTTCCGTAAAAGATAAGCTTACAAGTAAAATTTGACAACTAAAGTGTGATAGGTCTATTCTAAAGCTATGTTTAGATGCAATAGACGAAAATACATAGGTAAAGCACAGTTTAGTATAAATAATTATTATATTTGTGGAGCTGTGTTATGTAAGCTGTTAAATTAAATTTGTATATTTTAAGTACACCACTTATTAAAAAAAAAGCCTTAATAATCCGATACAATTTTTTCAAAGACTTATTAACCTTTTAATGTTAAACTGTTTTGTTATTAATGTGAATAAATATTCGTTTAAATAAATAGAAAAATACAATTTTATATATGTTGATAATGTCGAATGTATTTAATACTGATTAAAAATAAGCAAAAGAGGTAAAAATAATATTTATTTTAAAGGGGTAATTCCTTGTCCATTGCAGTTAGAAAAAAAAGGTTATCACTGTATTTGAGACTGTAAAAAAGTATGCTAAGAGGGGTTATGTAAAATTTGATATCTTATTATCATTATCATAATTATTACTATAATTATAATAGTTTTTATTTTCCTTTTTATAACTAGGATAAGAATTACATTTTCACTTGTCATTATCACAATCACTGTTACGATCAATATTATTACCATCATTTTTACTGTTATTATGATTATAATAATTATTATGACTATAATAAAGAATTTTATTATTATAGCTATTGTTACAATCAGTATTATTGTCATTACAATAATTATTGTCACTTTCACTTTTGTTGTTATAATCAATAAAGTTATTTTTGTAACTTATTGTTTTTTGTTCAGATTGATTAGCAAAAAAAATAATTTAGTAACACCGTGAGTTTCTTGTAATAAAAAGAAGTTTATTAAGCTTGTAACATAAGGTAGTTAACCTTATTGTCAATCACGTAATTATTTGCTCATATTCGAGTAGCAACTAATAAAGTTTCTAACAGTCAATAAGTAGAAAGTATTGTTTAAATAGTATTCTTACATAACATTTTTCGAAACTAAAACTTTTAGTTACACATCTTATTGTTTCTAAAATATAGGCAGTTATTAAAAAAAAGGTAATAATACTCAATTCCTAATAAAAAATTTGCGGTCTGACGTAATTATCGATAGCTGTGGGACCTAATTCCCAATAACTTTTAAAATAAGAATATTTTGACTGAATTACATGTGACCCAATCCTCAAAAATCCTAAGGTAGGTAAAAGTAGTTTTTTATTAATAAAATAAGGAAAAACAGATGAAACAAATTTTATTGTTTTTAATACAAGTACTTACACACAACTGGAGATAAATTTTTGAAATTCCTATTATATCACACAAAAGTAACACTTAAGTTCTTAAAGACATTTTGTTTGCAGGCGCATAATCTTACTGACTTGACAATTAATTGAATTCGGTACTATATGGTACTGTTCAGCAGAAATTATGGGTATGATTAAAAATAATTAGCTCAACACTATTTATACGATCTCTTTTTCCCTATGTGTAACTTTTAGAATCTTTTCTTGCATGCAGACGTCGTTAGCCCTTTCTAGAGATTTGTTTTCTTCAATGTTAGCAACAATATCACAATGAATATTATCAATATTTTTTTCTGACACAACATTTTCAGAATGAGTGGTTTTTAATTGCAGTTTTCAGAGTTCCTCTTCAGCCGTTGTTTTTTGTAATTTTAAATAAATTTCTCATCAGTTTTTGAGTATTATCTTTATTTTTTGTTTTATCTTACAATCCAATTATCTTATAAGCCATCCACTTTTTCTGATTTGATTCTTTTTCTCTCCTGTTTGACAACCTTTGCCAACGATTTTTTTCTTCTAACTCTGTCCTTTCTTTAACTCTATTTATATGACAAGCCCTCCATTTAGGAGATGTAACTGCAAACAGGAGCTTTTTTCATGCGTTAAGTCTTAATTTTTGTTCTTTTTTCTCCTAAACTGGGATATACAAGATTATTTTTAAATCTCGTGTTACATGGAATATCTTAAAAAATAATCAATTTGGTAATTAAATTAATTTTTTAAGCTACTATATGTCCTTTAAGAAAATTGATTGTATACTGACTGTCAGATTTGTTTTTTTTGCTTAGATCCAGTTGAAAACTGGTACATTATTTTTATGAAAATGGTACCCCCTTTTAAGCTTCGCACTCTACCCCTGATAAATAAATTGCAACTTAACTTATTACACTCTTAAGGAATGATTTGTGAAGCATAGGCGCGTTTTGCTCTACTGAGTAAATTAACGGTTTCAGATTGGTGACCTTGAGAAAAAGTGTAACTGAGTGGGATTTTGCTTTATTTTTCCCCTTTACCCCACCTTTCTGAAAGTACTTCCGGTCCCCTGTCACCATCCAAAATCACCACATTATGCCACCCAACTTTATCGCACCACACGCTTTGAGTTAAACTTATTTCTTCTTTTAACCAAAAAAAAAGAAAAAAAAACCGTTTCCTAAGACATTAAGGACCCCTGACCTACTGCACACTGGGCAAACCCTGTACCCACTCTCCTATTTTAGAGCCTGACTTAAAAACCGATTACTTCATTTTATCTTATAGTTCGTAACTTATTTTCAATGTACATTATTTTTAGTGCAAATTTTCGTTTATTGTGTTTTCATTTATTTGGTCTCCTTTTACATGAAATAAATAAGTTAATAAATAAAACATATTTTTTTAATGCATTTTTTTTAATTTATAACTTTTATTTCATTACTATTTTTTTGTTACTTTTAAAATAAACAAATTATTATCCATACAGTTTTTTCTAATTTTTGCAGAATTTTCATTAAAAAAAAAGGTTTTTGAACTGTATAAATACAATAAATTATTTTTATTACATTTTCTTCTTTTGCAATTCTTCCTTTGTGATTTAGAACAAGAATCAGAGAGGTGGG
Organism: Copidosoma floridanum; assembly: GCF_000648655.2. The sequence continues at coordinate 37,123 of NW_019379575.1, read as the reverse complement.
AGGAGCGCAAATATATGCTACAACACTGAAAATTATTTTTCTCATAAGGATAAAGCTACATACACGCTTTACCATAAACTTAACCTTTTTTTTCTGTTCTCGAAAAAAAAAAAAAAAAAAAAATTATAGATCTATTTGAAAATAAAGCATGTTTATTGATCAGTAATCTTTTATACAAACAAAAAATGAAAGCTGAATAATGAACTCATGAATCCAATTTAAAGTGATTTTTTCTTCAGGTTACAAATTGCAAATTTTTAAAAATGAACATGTATAAAGAGTACAGTTGAACGATCTGCTATTTTATTAGGGTATTTCTTACGTTCTTAGAAAGTTGTTTTTTTTTTCAAAAAACCATCGTTAGTTTTGATGAAAGAGCACAGTCTTACACTATCCAGCTGCAATTTTGCTTATATTGTATTGTGCCATAAAATATTGTTAACAGTTGTGCTGTTATTAGATATTACAAGATTTATTGAAACCACATCCGAATAAGGTAGGTATACTCATTTTAGCGATAATTGCACCTCCTTTTTACATAATGTCACGGCCTCACCCCGTAAGAGAGAGGAGATGAGAGGGCGTAGAGATGTATTGGCAGTTATGCCCCATGGTTTCTGTCGTGCTAAGCCAAGGCACCAGGTTGGGACTGGGGAAGCTGAGCCTCAACTGTGTGCTGAGATGCCATGATTGTGGCGTAATCAAAACAATCGGCTTGTTCCTTCTCTCTCTGCAGTCCGGGAGTGCGCGTGCATGGGTTATGTTCACATACGCATGGGCAGCTCATACGTCATCTTTTCTATCTTTAACCGTATCCCAGCGCACCAGTTATCATGTGTTCTACTTTTTCTATGTGTGCTGTGGAAAAAGGGCGGCCTGACTTGGCTAGTGTTCACGTGCACGATGGTTACATATATTATGTGCGCAAACAACTGTGTCTCGTTTTTTACACATGCTTGTGTGTTTCCTCTTTGTATTTCTTTTTGGAAGCAGACAGGCTTACTAATGTATCGGTGGCTTTTTTTCTAGATAAGGAAGTAATTGACGCATACATATGACTATTTTAACTGATCGCACATATTTGTGGAGAAGATCTCGTGAGGAATTTATCAGTGAAAATAAACGACGGATTCGTAATATAAAAAAAAGTCAATCGCAGCCATCTTACAGAGTAAGCCATTACAGTTTGACAAAATATCTTGTGCAATGAATAACTCTTGTGGCATTATATTCCGATCTCCAAAAAACAGTTTGAAAACTCCGAAAAATTTAGACGCACTTCATTTTTCGCCTAGGTATACAAGTAGAGCACCATTAAAAACGACAGAGTAAAAAAAACTAAGCTTCTGACTAATAGAAAGACAGACAATGAGATAGTTAACGAAATGCATTTTGGTTACTATGACAACAGAATACCAAAAGAGAAATCAGTGAGCCCAGCTATTTTAAAAAACCTGAAGATCAGAAAAGATTGAAAGATTGTTTTTGAATATGACAGGAAAAAAGACATACTTGTTACTTAAACACCAGTTATTAATAATTCCTTAAGACAGAAAACTAATTACAGCGAATTTCTAGTTAGAAGGAGTGCAGCCGCTAAGGAATGGACAAGCCTGCGATGCTAAATAGGCTGGTTAAGAGAAACACAGACGATGAAGAGCCAGAGGGTGGTGCAGACCACGACTAAGAATATCGGTTAGATAAAGGACCTAGAAGAAGCAATGTCAGCTATCTTTAGACTGTCTTAGCGGCTGGAGGCTTTTATGCCAATCAAATTTGAAAGCAGACGCCTCTAACTCTACTGTTTTTTATTCATTACAACGAGATCGTGAACATAAGATTTGATCCTTTTGCGGAAAAAAATTTTGAATACACACAGCATGACAGAACGACTGACTTTGACTGAAGTGAAAAACTTTGATTCGAACTATAAAACATGGATTTAACTTCTCGTTAGGGATATAAATTAACCCTTTGAATAGGGATAAAATTATTTCTTGATAAACCATTTTCGAAGTTAACGATTAAGAAATGACTGTACGAATTGGATAATACCATGGAATTCCCTGCTTTTCTGTCAGCCAGAAAATAAACTGATTACAAAAAAAAGAACGACTTATAATAATTAATCACATTAGTGATTTTTATGCTTAAAAGATGGCTTATCATTCCAATCCAAAAAAGTTGCTAAATAAACTAAAAAAAAAAAAATAAAATAAATAAAACCAATTCACTATCAAAGAAATCAAATGAAAACTGTACACTTTTCGGTATTTCCCTAATAAAATGATAGGGTTAGACTTCACTGATAAATTTGATGGGCTTCTTAGGAGCTACCAGAATTAACAAGAAAAACAATCCTTGTCCGAGGAAGAGATACGTAATGCATTGTACATCAGATAGAGAAACTGTTCCTGGAATAGCGCTAATAGTTTACCAGACAAACTCTACTCACAACATAGCCTGGTGTGATCAGTGTGATGACACTGGGCCCCCTTCGTACAATTGCCTGGTGGATGCATAACTGAGGACGTGATACTTCTGCGGAAGGCTCCAACGAACTCTTATGGAGCACAAGAGAAGCTGTAGGGGTGTCTTATCAGGTGAGCAGAAAGAAAATTATTATGATAATAAAAGACGGGAATACAAAGCTGGTAATGGATCAAACAACTCTGTTAATAAAAGGGAAAAAAGGGAGCATGACTGGAAACAAAACAACTCAAATAAAATACAGAAAAGAGACATTAACAAAACTAACAAAATTGAAAATAAAACCCAAGGGCGAGGTGAAAACACAAATGATGGGAAAAGTGAGATTGTATTTAGGTAAGGTGACGGTGCCTCTTCACTGTTTTCAAGTTATGTCAATAAACTAAAGACTAATAATAACAACCTAATTAAATTCATTGCTGATTCAGGACCATCCAATAACTAAGTGAATTCTTGGCTACTATTACAGAGCTCAATCGCAATAAGACAGGCAAAATTAGGTATGCATATAGTTTTCCTTTAGCAGACTTCAAAACAAACGAAGAAGGCATGGTCGTTGGTAGAAGCAATAATAATGACTTATCACTCAATAATGTCACTTGCTCTAAATCCCTGTTAAAAAACTGAATTTCATTAAGAAAATTTGTAGATTCAGGCCTGGCCACATCTCTTGACAGTAATAAGATCGACATATTTCATCCAACTTCGAACGAGACATTTGTCACAGATGTCTATCAACAACCATACTGGCTCGTTAAGTTAAACGTTCATAACAAGGATCAAAACAAGGATGACAGGAGATTTTTCATACCTAGTGATGAATGACTCAAGCAATTCTCGGTATAATAAACGAAGCAAAGCTATAACGAAGGACAGCATTCAAGACATATACTAGAAAAATGCCGAGCAACAGGAAGTTACTGAAAGTTTTGGAATGCCACATCTTATAGACTCTTGCTTCTAAAACTTAATTAATGACCGTACGTTTCGGAACCTAGATAAAATAAGTTTGAAGAATCCACCCAGTAATAAGATCTATAAGACTCTTGAGAAAACAAACCCCATTAACAATGCTATCTTATGGCACGTTAGAGTGAGGCATGCTTCTTTCACATACCTTAAAGCTTTTCAGAAGAAATTTCCAGATAACAAAGATTTTAAGTAAATTATATTAATTTACAGTACATTTAACTGTGATGTATGCTTGATAGAAAAATTCAACAAACTCTCTACTTAGACAGTAAGAGTGAGTGCTACAGCTTCCATTCAGCTTATTCATTCGGACACCATGGGCTCAACAAGATCTATCTCATGTCGAAAATCCTGTTAGTAAGATTTGCACCACGTAATAATATAAATGTCAAGCAGCTTAAACGCTTTGGATGCTTGGGCTATTTAGAAATGGAAAAAAATTCCTGTTCAAAATTTGGTACATTGGCTAAAAGAATTGTTCTAGTGGGATACTCTGCCACAGATTTTACCCTGATGAGACCAGAAAACAAAAAATTTGATGAAAGTAAGGGTTTAAGGTTCAATGATAGACTAGTGAACAAAGAAACTGAAAAATAATCGACTTAAATACCGATACTGATCTATACTTATACAAGATACATACTGAAATCTCTGTTCCACCGATTCCGCTGAGTAAAAACTCCAATGACGACGATTTCAAAGACAAACCTACAACGATAACACATAAAATTATTGAAGTTTCTCATCAAAAAATATAGACTTTAACTAAGGAATATCATTCAAGTCCTCAAAAATATTTTAACAAAAGAAAAAATGAATGACAATAAATACAAACGAGCTTATACATACTTTTTATGAATAACGAGAATTTCCGATGAAAATACACCAGCAATAAACAGATGTAATCTAGATAACTTTTATGATTCTCTATAAGATAAAGAAATTGTTGATCTATCAACAGGTAAAAAAAATGAAAGCTAATATTTAAGAGAAAAGAATTTTAAAAAAAATATGACAAGCAATCGTTAGAATATAAGAAAATTTTAAATTACGCTCACGGCGCTGGGACGCTAGGCATAAAGCATGCGTAAAAGCTCTCGAGTTCCAGTCGCGTGCAAAAAACGTTGGGATAAAGTTTCAGCCAGACTTAGAAATTCTCTAGGAACCAATCTCTTTGCCATCGAAAACCACTAGATCGAAAACAAAATAGTACCGAACGTGAGACACGAAATTCAAATAAGGTCTAATAAAACAAGCACCTATTACCCGATGACCCAAGGTGCTTACTAGGCACTCTGTTAAATAAATAATTATTATTAACACAAACACCTATTACCCAATAATCCAGGGCACTTACGAGCAATCATGTTAAATAAATAATTATTAATAACACAAGCACCTATCACCCAATGACTCGGAGTACTTACAGGCTACTGAATCGAATAAATAATTGATAATTAATAACACAAGCACCTATCATCTGACAACCTATGGGGCTTGCAGTTTACTCTGTTCAATAAACGATTCTTACTAACATAAGCTCCTATCTCTCGAAGATCCAGGGTAAAAACTGGCCACACTCTGAAATAAATAATTATTGATTGAACAAGTGCGTATAACACAGTAACCTGGGCCACTTTGTGGCAACTCTGTTAAATCAATACTTATGAATAACACAACTACCTATTACCCTATAAACCAGGCCCTTACTGGCCACTATATCGAAGAAAAAACTATTAATCAATAACATAAGCACCTATCATCCGATAATCCAAACTGCTTACCTGCCACTCTGTTGAATAAATATCTTTTACGAACACAAGCTCTTATCACTCAAAGACCCAGGGCGCGTACTGGTCACTTTATTATACAAATACATATCGAAAATACGAGCACCTTTTACCCAATAACCCAAATCGATTACTGGCCGCGCTGCTAAATTAATAATTTTAAATGAAACAAGTGCCTGTCAGTGAACGACCCAGGGCACTTACTGGCCATTTCATCTAATCAATATATTTTTGTAAATAAAACAAGAGCCTTTTATTCGATAACCCAGGGCTCTTACTGGTAACCCTATCATATACAAAAATTAATCAATAACATAAGCGCCTATCATCTTATGACCCAGGGTGCTTACTGGCTAGTCAGTGAAATAAATAGATTTTAATAGCACAAGCTTCTATCGATCAAAGACCCAGGAAAATACTAGCCAATCCATCATATAAATAATTATTAATAACACAAGCGCCTATTACCCAACAGGCTAGGGTGCTTACTGGTTACTCTGTTTAATAAATAATTTTAACGAACACAAGCTCCTATCGATCGAAGATCTAGAGCAATAACTGATCACTCTATTAAATAAATTATTATTAAGAATGAAAGCACCGTTCACCTGATGACCTAAGTAGCTTACTAAAAACTCTGTTAAATCAATAATTTTTATGTACACAAGCGCCTATCACCCAGGGACTTGAAGCACTTACTTGCAACTCTATCAAGTAAACATATGTTAATAAATAACAAGTGCACTCCACACCTTATGACCCAGGGCACTTACTGGCCACTCTATCTAATAAATTACTATTATTTAATGACACAAGCTCCTATCACTCAATGGCCAAGGGCGCTTACTAGACACTGTTAAATTATTAATTTTTAATAACAGAAGTGCCTACCAGCCAACGACACGACTTGCTTACTGAAAACTCTAATAAATAAACAAGTATGCATGAATAACACAAGAGACTCTTATCTAATGACCTAAGGCATTTACTCGCCTCTCTATCAAATAAGAAATTATTAATAAATAACACAAGAGCCTATCAGCTAATCACTTAGTGAGCTTACTGGCCACAAAATCTAATAAAGTGTAATTGATGAAAAACACAAGAGCGTATCATCCAATGACACAGGGCAGATACTAGCCACTCTATCAAATAATTAATTATTAATAAATAACAAAAGAGCTTATCATCCGACGACCCAGGGCGCTTACTGGTAACTCTGTTAAATTAATACTTTTAATAAAGCGAGTGCCTATCAACTAACTACATGGGGCACTTACTGGATATTTTATCTAATAAATAACTATTAATAAATAACATAAGCGCCTAGCACTCAATGACCCTAGGCACTTACTGGCCACTCTGTTAAATTAATAATTTTTTATAAATTACACAAGCGCTTATTATCCGGTGATCTAAAGTGCTTACTGGTCACTAGGTTGAATAAATAATTATGAATAAATACCACAAGCAACTATCATCCAACGACCTGGAGTATTTACTGGCCAGTCTGTTAAATAAACAATTTGTAATAACACAAGCACTTTACACCACACAATCCATGACACTTACTTGCCACTCTATCTCATAACTAACTATTATTAAACTTTGCAAGCGCCTGTCACCCAATGTCCCAGGGCGCGTACTGGCCTCTTTGTTGAATAAATAATTTTTAAAAACAGAAGTGCCTATCAGCAAACTTACTGCCTATTAGCTACTCCAGCAAATAAATGATTATTAATTTATAAGACTGAAGCCTATTATCTAATGACCCAAGGTGTTAACTCACACCTCTGTTAAATAAATAATTATAAATAAAACGAGTGCCTATCTACTAATGACCATGGTTGCTTACTGGCAACTCTGGTTGATTAATACTTATTAATAACACAATTGCCTATAACCCAAAGACCTTAGCCACTTATTGGCATACCTGTTAAATAATTAATTTTTAAAAACACAAGCGCCTATCACTAGATGACACAAAGTGTCTACTGCCATCTTCGTTATTTAAATACTTATAAATTACTTAAGCGCCTATCATTGAATGACACAGGGCTCTTACTGGCAACTCTATCAAATAAATGACTAATCATAAATAACACAAGCGCCAATCATGTGATGATCTGGGGTGCTTACTTGCCACCTTTCTTAATAAATAATTTTTACTAACACAAGCTCCTATCACTCAAAAACCCAGGGCAATAGTTGGTAAGTCTTCTAAGTAAATAATTATAAAGAAAACGAGCGCCTTTCACCTAATGACCCAAGTCACTCACTGGCCACTCTGTTACATTAAAAATCTTTAATAACACAATTTTCTATCGACCAATGACAAAGGGCACTACTTGGTCACTCTATCAAATAAATAATTATCAATAAATAACACAAGAGCCTTTTATTCAATGACCCGCAGAGCTTACTCGCCACTTTGTTACATGAATAATTATAAATAACACAAGCGCCTATCACCCAATAGTCAAGGGCACTTACGGGCCTTTTCGCCAAATACGGAATTTTTAATTAATAACACAATCATCTATCATCCGATGACCAGATGACCCTGAGTGCTTACTGGCCACTCTGTTCAATGATTTATTTTTACTAACACATGCTTTAATCAGTCGAAGACTTAGAGGAGAAACTGTTAGCTTTATTAAATAAATAATTATTAAGAATACAAGCCTCTATCACCCAATGACCTAGGGTGTGCACACGGCACCTTATTGAAAAAAGAATTATTAATAAAATAAGCCCCTGAAACCCAGTGACCCCGGGCCTCCTACTGTTAGTTCTGGTAATTAAATAATAATTAATAACACAACTGCCTATCACACAATGAGCTGGGTCACTAACTGGCCACTCTATCAAATAAATAATTATTAATAAGTAACACTAGCACCTATCATATACTGATCTGGGATGATTACTTGTAAATCTGTGGAACAAACAATTTTTGTTAATACAAGCTTCTATCAATCAATGATTCAGGGCAATTTTTATTCTTTTAATCACATAAATAATTATTATAAATACAAGCGCCTTTCACCCAATGACCCAGGGCACTTACTTGCCACTCTGTTTAACTATTAATTTTCAATAACACAAGGGCAGTAGGTAAACTATGGTGGTTCTGGCACCTTCTCAGCTCCCCTTTTAAGGTGGTTGTAGGAGGAGAGGCTCTAGCTATAGTTGGGCTATGGGTGGAGGAGTGGCGGTGGTGGGGAGAGAGGCTGATCAGGTGGTGGGAGGACAGGCACGGGTGGTAAAGAAGAGATAGTGTGGAAGCTTTAGCGGTGGGTGTTGAGGACTACTCGGAAGGTAACGTCAAGGAAAGGGGGGCTTTTGGATGCTGTGACACCAGATGGTACTAACGGTTCTCCCTTTTTTCAACTGCGAATCGAGCTCCGATGTTATTAGGATGGGTCTGAAAGGTGTAGGTGACAAGCCTAACGTACAGCGCAAGAGGGAGATGATCAAGCATGAATGTGTATTTCTTATCAGTGGATGTTTTTTGTTTTCTTCCGCTTATTTTTTTTAGGAGTCTCAGCGTAATTGTTTTTTTTTTTTTTTTTTGTTGTTCTCAAGTGCAGGCGTATCGAGTTGTTGGAGAGAAAATTTTATTGGGAGAAGCAAATCTCGTATCCTGTTTAACTGTGACCAATGTTGGCTTACTCGATGCAATACCTTGCCAAGTAATGGAGCTATTATTTCTTATCTACACTTATTCACTTAGTACCTGATGAGGGCCGGAATATTGTCCAAATGGTTGAAACTTCGTTTTGTTTTTTAATAAATACCAAATTTGACAGTACCACCATTGGATGTTATATTGATTACTAACCAACTGTCATTGGACGTCTTTTATTATTATTCATGGACACTGGTGGAAGCTGTACGTCCTTTATATTTACATCGGTAATAAAATCGTTATCTACACTGTGCTGCTATAGAGAACACCAGATTGCAACAACTACTAACCATCCTTACCAGTTGGAAGTTTGACTCGGTTTTAAGACTGCTTGACTCCATACGTGTATACTTTGATAAAATTGTAAGTCTTAGTTTTTATAAGCTTAGTTGTGTTCAGAAGGAATTGAAAAGCGGTGAATTGAAGTGCAAATTTTTAATGAAATGTAGTATTTATGACGTTTTTCCAAGACATATTACACATTATACTAACAAACTTAATTATGTTCCCTCTTTCAGTTTCTGATCAAACATGGAACATAAATTAGCTATATCTAAATAACATGAATTACTTTTAAAAGATGAAATTTCGGACTCCTACACAAAAACAAATTTTTTGAAAAAATAAAATTGAACTAATTATGAAAAAAAAATTAAATATTAGCTATACATGCTATTTTACAACTAATATCATCAAAAAATTATTTTTAAGCAATTAATAGTTAATTTTAATATTTTTAAACTGACGAGGCTCGATTATTAAATTCAATTCAAAATAAAATAAGTTTTTTTGTATAATCGTTTTATAACAGGGACATAATCAAACATAACCTAACTTATTTAGTTGTTCGTATTATGAAACGAACTGTTAAAATGAAACACTGAGACAAACCTTTAGGTGTTTTTTCTTAATAGGTACATATCCGATGTTTTAATTTTATTAGAAAAAAAAAAGAATAATTTTTTATAAATTACACAAGCGCTTATTATCCGGTGATCTAAAGTGCTTACTGGTCACTAGGTTGAATAAATAATTATGAATAAATACCACAAGCAACTATCATCCAACGACCTGGAGTATTTACTGGCCAGTCTGTTAAATAAACAATTTGTAATAACACAAGCACTTTACACCACACAATCCATGACACTTACTTGCCACTCTATCTCATAACTAACTATTATTAAACTTTGCAAGCGCCTGTCACCCAATGTCCCAGGGCGCGTACTGGCCTCTTTGTTGAATAAATAATTTTTAAAAACAGAAGTGCCTATCAGCAAACTTACTGCCTATTAGCTACTCCAGCAAATAAATGATTATTAATTTATAAGACTGAAGCCTATTATCTAATGACCCAAGGTGTTAACTCACACCTCTGTTAAATAAATAATTATAAAGTTCCACCGATTCCGCTGAGTAAAAACTCCAATGACGACGATTTCAAAGACAAACCTACAACGATAACACATAAAATTATTGAAGTTTCTCATCAAAAAATATAGACTTTAACTAAGGAATATCATTCAAGTCCTCAAAAATATTTTAACAAAAGAAAAAATGAATGACAATAAATACAAACGAGCTTATACATACTTTTTATGAATAACGAGAATTTCC
>NW_019379575.1:3160-20770 GCF_000648655.2 Copidosoma floridanum | reverse complement strand
GGTATAAAAAAAAATTTTAAAATATTAAAAAATTTCTTATTCGTTTCATCATAAGGAAAAAGAAGAACATTATTAAAAATTCTGAAAGTTACTATGAATAATGACAACAACCTGACTAGTGGTATAAATTAATCGAGTAAAGACTATTACTTTATAGAAATAATTTGTTACAACAAAATGAACTGTAAATGTAAGTTATAATCTGCAATGTTTCGGACAGAAAAAAAAGTCTTACTAGTGCCACAAAGGTAAAATTTGATCAGTTTCTTTAATTCAATGTAATAAAAAATTAAAAAACTTTTAGTAAGTGATACCCATTTCAGAATACTTCTTAGATATTACAATAATCTCTTTAGTTTTTCACCTTTTATGAGTAAGGAAGTTGAAAAAAAAGTTGAATCTATCTACGTATAACATTAAGATTTATAATGAGAGCTAAGTACCAAAACATGGGCAAGTAACATATATTACGATCAAAAAGCCGTTAACGAGAGCTCATATTGAAGATAAAACAATAATTTAATTTTTCATTATGTAGAAAGATTAATGGAAATCATGACAACTATTCCTATTGCTCAAAATTATAAACATTTGCATCAAAACGCGAATGTAGAAAGATTTATAATGAGAGCAAAGTACCAAAACATGGGCAAGTATCATATATGACGATCAAAAAGCCGTGAACGATAGCTCATATTGAAGTTAAAACAATAATTTAATTTCTCATTATGTAGAAAGATTAATGGAAATTGTGACAATTATTCCTATTGCTAAAAATTATAAACATTTGCATCAAAACGCGAATGTAGAAAAACTTCTTTATAAAAAGATGTTTTCTAAAGAAAGTGGTAAACAAATAAAATGCACACAATTAACCTTCAACAGCAATGTGTGACGCTATATTATTAACACTGACTATGGATTACTAGAAAATTTCGATCTTGGTGTATATCCTTAAGATTTACTTAAAAATCGTCCAAGAAAAGCTTTTTTGAATAAGTTGTTTTATTTTGTTGAACCCATAGTTTTTCTAAAAATTTGGAAAAAATCGAAAAATAAGATAAAAAACACTGCCATTAAAAGATTATATATTGTTTTTCTACAAGATAATGAGCGTTCCTGTTTACAGTTATTATAAAATAAAGTGAATGGAGTGGCATCAGTCGAGGATTTAAGAACATATAATGAAATCGCTCATAAACTTTCGAATGACAGTCGCTCGGGACTCCACAAAGCTGTACCTCGAATTGTTTTTTAATTTTTTTTTTTTTTTNCGATGGAGGCAATTTTTCGCATGATTTTTACTGTCAGAAAATATTTTTTGGGAAAAGATTTAGATTAAATATGAAACCCATTTTACAGAATATTTAATCTTCGTTCCAGAGAATGTTGCTCTTTTGCACATAAGTCAAATTCTTGCATTAAAAAAAAAAAAAAATACCTTACAGGAATTGCTCTTTGTTAAAAAAAAATTTAAATTGCTATGTATTCATTCAAATAATAATCAAGGATATGTTATTGAAGTTATATGTAGAGAAAATCATAAGAATTTTTTGTAGATGGTTCTGGAGGTTCAGGAAAAACTTTCATCTATAAAACAATAATTGATCACTTGATTACTCAAGGCAAAAAAATTTTATCAATGGCTTAGACTGGAATTGCTTTAGTACAACTTTAAAAAAGAGCATGACAAGTCATAGAACTTTCCGCTTGCCATTGGATTTGGATAATGTTGAAAGTGCATCTTAAAAACTGAGATCTCATAAGAAAAAATTAGAAGTCAACTTCATCATTTGGGATAAAGCTTGCATGAGACAAAAAAAAAAGCTTTGAAAATAGTTGATACAACATTAAGAGATAATTGTTATATAAAATCATTATTTTGATCCAAATTTCGGTCAAATACTTTCTGATGTAAAAAATGGAAAAAAAGCATGATAATTACAAAAACAAGCAAATTCCCATTTTTTCGGTCATTTTAAGAAATCTTAAAATTAAGTATAAATATGCGTTTAATAGACAATAGTTTTTCATGATTTTTACTAAATATTGGTGAAAGAAAAAATCAAATGTTTAAAATTTTTGAAAAACAAAGAACAAAAGACAAACGTTCGAGAATTTTCAAATCAATAAATAATTTTCCAGTGTAAAGCTTATAACTTACTTCACATAAAGAGTACACACATTTTTTAAATAAGATGAATGGTATAATGAAGACATATCACAATATCGATACAACGACATTAAATAAAGTTGACCGATCTGTCAATAATGTCTATAGTAATTCTCCGATCAAAATACCAAATAATATTCATGAAGGTCTTCTACCTCATGATCTTAGTTTAAAAGTTGAAGCAGTTGTTAAGTTATTAAAAATATTGAAGTATATTGGATGGTTTATGTAACGGTACCAGAATAAAAATGAAAAAATTGTTTAAATTTCATACTAAGGTAGATTTAATTCGTTCATACGGTTGGGCAACGAACATGAAACAGGCATTTACAAAACGATAGGTTTCTTAACTTAATTAAAAATTTTCAAAAGTGAGTTTTAAAATTACTTGAGCGAGTTTAAATCTAATTTCGGCTGGAGTTGCATTTTTTACTTCACAGTAATTATTAAACTATTAAGTCGCATCATTGTACAATCGTAAAACATATGGAAGTTTTTATAGTGATGTCGAGGATAGTACAATATTATAGTCAATATTATTAAAACAAAGGATATGCACTATTATTTTTTTGACGTATCAATGCAATTGTAATGATAACTCATTTACATTATTATCAATGGTTGTATGAAAAGTTGAAGTATTGTGATTGTATTTTTTAAAATTTTGCTTCATCTACTTAGCTCAGGAACAAGTGCTTTGCTACGGATTTCTCCTAAGCAGACAGCTTTTAAATATAGTTATAAAGTTTATATTCGTATAAGACTCAAATAACTTTTGTGGGGGAGGCAACGGACTTAATATTTTATGACTTTTCGTGACCCCCCCTCCGTGCTATATAAGTGTATTTGCACTTATATATTTTGTGTTGATACAACAGTCACAATCTATGTTTTTAATTTTTTTTAATCTTGTAAAATACGTGATAACACCAACCAAAATATATTACTGTACACTAACATAATATACACTTACATCAGTGATTCATTTGGTCAATTTATCTAAATAATCTTTTTTCAAAAAATGTCCTTATGAGACACTCACAGGAATTAAAAAACTCCATGATTAATCAAGATCCAAAGACTTTTTTTCATATTTTATTCTGGTGAAAAGCTTCGTTGGTATTTAAGAAGTACCATATAGTCAATATACAACATCAGCCTCAACCCAAACTAATGGATAAAAAAGAAGTTGTCAATGAGAAGTGCTATTTACGGCTCGATTTACGGCACGATAAAAATTTTTTTAGTACCCGAAAGTCATCCTCGAATGAAATGGACTCCTCTATGTTATCTGTAAATAATTATATATGCTTATAGTTAAGTTATTTATAGATAAGATGAGAGTTAGAAAAGCGGTACAAGTTCTCGATCCTCATAAAAGAAAGGTTAACTTTTCTTCTCTTGTGAAATTTATAAATCGCCACAACTTTGATTTCTAGAACAAATGATTGTAAAAAAATGATTAACAAAGCTGCGGCAGGTATTAATTTTGTATAGTGTGGATCCATTTTTGAAGTTCAATTTTTAGATAGTAAATAAATTTTAATTTTGCCGTAAACAGCACTGTTAATTGAACTTTTTACGGGCTACGTAATCATGTTATCCAGTATCGCCTCCTTTTTGCCCTGCAAGTGGCACTGTTTTAGATTACTGCACACAGCACACAGCGAATGTTACCTTATTTCACTGATGCAATCATTCTTGTGTCTCTTAATACTAATCTAATAATGATGTGAGATCCAAAACAAGTGCCTTTTTACATAGTTATGCTATAACTATAGACATGAGAAATATAGACTGCTCGTTCTTATGTACGGCGCTAAAGCACTAGTAGAAAGAGACACGGCCTTAAGCGTGCGTATCTGCCTCTCTCGCACATTGCCAATGGTGGGGGTTTAGTAAACTAAGTCCGGCTAATGCGACCCCCCAGAGTTGCCAATATGCGAGAGAGACATATACCCACGCTCAATACTGTGTCTCTTTCTACTTATGCTTTAATGCCGTACATAAGAACGAGCTGTGGATATTACCTGTATGTCTATGGCTGTACCTGTCTTCTTTTAATGAGAAAGTATCGAAGAATTGATCACTAGAGGGCAGCATGGCGCTCGTCTTGCACGACTTACACTGTAAATACATGTATATAGGTATAGGCTACAAGAACGTCATGCAAGCCAAGCGCCATGCTGTCCTCTGTTGATCAATTTTTGATACTTCCTCATTATCTCGCTATTGAAATAAATATTTGTGAGATGGCGCTGGCACACCATGATAGAGATACTTCCCGACAAGAATATGATCCAAAGGCTAAAACCAGGGCTTGGACAGACAAGCTTAACATCGATGCCAGGGCTTGAGCGAGTTTAAAGTTGGTTTATTTGTTTAAATTGTATTCGCTGTATAATTATGCTAAATCAAGTTTTAATTTTTTTTCTCAAAATTTATCCTTTTAGCCGTTCAACTTTCTTACTCATAATTCGTTTAATGCATATATAATGATACGAATGAGTAAAAGTAAAAGAAAAGAAGATAATTAGAAGTACGTGTGTGTGTATATACATATACATGCGTACGTTCATATATATATCACTTCCCGAAGCTTACATACATGCATTCTAACATAAGGGCCTGGCCATGCCCTTTTTATTAAACTCATTACAATACTGGCCAGGGAGGGCTGCCTGGCCAGGGCCTGATGTCAAGCTACGGCCGTCTAACGGTCATTTTTTTTCAGGTTGTCTAGCGTATTCGCTATGGGTGTGTTCCAGTAACACTCTCCGACAACTTACCGACAACTTAATTATGTCTTACGATATCTTGCGTAACGTTTAAGTTGTCGGTAAGTTGTCGGAGAGCGCTACTGGAACACACGGTACATGCCAGTCATATGACACTACTTGCCACTATAACCCATATTCTTCTAATAATTTAAAAAACTCAAAATTTAACACAGGGAATTAATGACAATAAGGGCATCACCGTAGAAGCGCATAGTGAACATCGATATCAAGTTGCGTATACGTATACACAAATAGTAAATGAATACTTTCATATTGATGCAATTCAAGATTCTTGACAATCTTCAATGGAATTTCGTAATAAGTTGTTAAGTTGGATGCTCATTATAAAAGCGCCCTCCTTAGAAATACGTGTAACCATCCTCATACATAAGCATAGCGCTTCTCGATCAGTTGTCTATTTGACAACAAAGTGTAAGTATACAAAGTGTAAGTATAAAGTGTAAGTATAGTAATATGTATTTCGTTCCACAATAAGTTGATACTATATAAGGTAATATATGTATCCCCCCCCCCCCCGCCCCTTCTTATTCAATGTTCACGAAAAACATTGTCACGAAGATTGGATACAGACTTGCAAGCAGTGCTTCGCAATCAGTTGCGTGGTTGCCACCCAAGTGTAAGTATAGACTTTGTGTTTCACAGTGTGTTGACCCTATTCAATATATTATGTATTATTCTCGATTTACTGAAAGTTCTCGAAAAACAGTAGGTTGCGAACACTGGACACCACACTTGTAAGGCAGCATCAGCGCTTTGTGATCAGTTGCATACTGAACGACCATCGTGCAAGTACACTCCACGATCTGCGAATTCCGGATGCTATTCAGTTTTGTACGAACAATCCGCGTGCTTCTTGAATGTTCTTTAGAGGAATACAAAGCCCCGTGCACGACTGGATTTAGATGAATTTTCATTTAACGTAAGCGGAATGTTATGTCTTAATAATAAAATTGTACTGTATTATATACTATCGTAATGTTCAAAATGCTGTACAAAACTTGTGCCTCTAATACTTCTGGTGCACTTGCTTAGGTAGTTTGTAAACACTCGATTTTCTCAGAATAGACTTTTTGCACAGTATTTATAAGAATAGTGTTCAATACTAGTGTATTATATAAAAAAAAACCACAGTAACAACTGTTAGTGTAAAACGCTGCGAAAAATGAGCATCCAACTCGTGACTGAATGTTTCAGAATGCAGCTAACTGTGATTATTGTACAAAGAAGATTTTTAAAAACCAGCTACATCCTACGGCATCACAAAAGGATGTTTGCTACATTCGTATATGCATTGCTACATGCGTAAATTTATACATGCATCGTAGGCATTGAAAAACGCATAGTAGCATGTATACGTTAACGTATAAAAAATATTAAAATTATTTAAGGCATCAGTAAAGATTCTAGTGCTGCGAAGAAAAAGGTTAATAGGAAGTGACAGTCAAGAGCCGGCCGCTGGCTGCGTCAGCCATTTCCAGGAGGCAGCGGCTGGCTGCAGGCAGCAGTAGTTATAGCCACAGCTTTATATATATTTTGTGTATACACCAAGCCTACAAAGAAAGTAAAGATGGAGCTGATGCGGGCTGCAGCCAGCCGCTACTACCAAGTGTATGCTATGATGGCTACGACCAGCTGACGCTTGCTGGGGCTAGCTAAGTCCTAAGACAGTGGCAGCTTTGACTGCTCACTGTAAGAAAGTTAAAATAAGTGTATTATTAAAAATATCTCCTACGAATTTGTTCAAATTATAGTATACATTTCAACACTAGAAAATAAAACATTTTTTCATTGAGGGGTGTAAAATCACGAAATTAAAAAATTTAGATTTGATGATTTCCAATACATTTTTTATGTTAGTAGACACATGTTAAAGTATATACTAATATGTTGTAGCCAACATTTCAAGGCTCTTGCCTTCTGCATTCCATTCTCTATTCATAAAATAACACTTCCCAAACTTAAAGGATCAATGGCTTCGACAATTTATGTACTTTACATACAAAATTCATGAATCTTTATTAAACCATTTATTATAAGTTAGTTTGTATAACATATGTTAAATGTATTATCTTATTATTTGCAAAATTTATCAAACTAGAGTCTAACAAACTTCGAAAATACACCTAATATAGGAAGGGTAATAAAAAAAAAACTCTAACTTTGTTTATTATAAAAATGTGATAATGCACTGAAAAAGTAAGGGACGGAAAACTCAAAAACTGACGTCCCACAAATGATCGTTAATTACAATTTGAGAATTTTCAAAGATATTCTTCTCATATTTTTTTAATTATAAATAGTCTGATATTGTTCTTAATTTTCATGTTTCTTAGGCATTTAAAAGTTATATTATTATGGGGGATATCACGAACGGTCTACTTCCTAAAACATCTGAACACCAAACTTCTCAAAAATCTTCTAAAAAGAGAGATTTTAGACCAATAGAAAGAAGACGGTTAGATAGAAGAACGTTCCGATTTAACAAGCTGTACGGAGTTGTATCGTAAGTATACTAAAAAAAAATCATGTTTTATTTTAAAGCCCTTGGAATTACTTGATATATCTGAATAACTCTTGGGATGAACATTGCATGCGTTTTCTTATAACATTGAATTTTTTTCATTTTACTTAGAAACATGCTAATATAAGTGTGTAAGATGATTTCTTCTGTCAGACAAGGTTGAAATCATCTCGAAAAACTTAAAAAACGTCTAATTCTGGTTTAACTTGTCAGAAATTATCTTATGCGATAAACTATACCGATAAAAAGTCTCACAAAAATTTGGACATGTTTCTGGTGCTACATAAAAGTCTGCATTAGTTCTATAGTATTTTTGAATCACGTCATATATTTATATACCACCTCGATAACAAAATTATTTTCAAATTACCATTCAAAGAATGAACCTGATAAATCAGACCCAACAAATTCAAAGATATTTAATCTAATCCAGAAATGAGATTTAAATCGTTTTCTCGATTGGTGACTTGATTTAATCAATCGAACGTATGTTTCTGTTTGTTAACATATTTTGATAAAAAAATTTTTTTTTCTAGATATTACCGATGTAGTACAAAAAACTGCCTAGCTACAGCAGTTTTGTTTGATGCAGATGAGCAATTGATTCTTACAAAGGAACATGCACCAACTTGTTTACATGACGATAAAGAGGAATGTTTGAAAATGCGATCTTTCATACACGATCAATTGCAGCAGAAGTATTGGGATTTCAATGAACTATACAAAATCGCCTGCAAGAAGTAAGATATTTTGCTCAGTTATCACATAATTGTTAAAAATTTTTTTTTAATTAAAGCTTAAAATTGCTTGATTTCAACGATAACTTATCTTACATCTTACGTAAGGAATTGACTGATGCACATTTACAAAGAATGTATAAAACTTAAAAATACTGATTACACAAATCAATCGTGAAATGATCTTAATTTAGGTTCAAAATTAACTTTATACTCAAATTAATTGAGGTATCAAAAGCATTTTTGAATAAAATAGTTCAAGTGTCGCACATTTTATTTAGTATACAGAAAATTTTTTTTCATGTTACCAATCTGTAAATATTTTCCATTTTTAATTTCATACGACACAAGTAAGTCCTTGAAGCATACACCAACAATTAAAATTTTTCATGGATAATTTTATTTGGGCTGTCATGTGGATTTCAAATTTTGTCTTTTTGTTTTTGTATCTAAAAAAAAAAATAGAACTGCCTAATATTTTTTCAANCATATGTACCTATTTACCTTTCAAACCGCGCGCGTAATATCAGATTATGCGGCGTTGCCATATTTTCAAATAGCGTCTCACAAATGCACGTTCTTCACGCTTTACTATTTAATTACTTTTCTCACAAGTACCCTTGGAAGGTTTTGAAAGCGAATATATAATTGTCATTTAATTATCTTTCTACTGTCCAAAGGGCATCAGAACCTATCCTATATTAGCAACGATATGAATGATAATATACAGACAGCTCCGCGGTTTCCCATAAGACGCCATGTTGAATTGGCATGTAAACAAAAACTCAAGGCATGCAAATAATTATGAATATCTCCCTTTATAGGTACCCTCGGGTCACAAAAATTTAGATTTCTTATTTTTATGCATTAATCTACCATCCTGCAAAATATCATAATTTTCTATCCTATATTTCAATTTGCTGTACAACTACCTTAACTGCTATTCCTGTAACAGATGAAAAGGGTTTTACATCGATTATTTTCTATGACAAAAAGTTCGTTTCAAAGTATTTTACAGACGTTAAACATATTTTTATCGATGGTACATTCGATGCTAAGCCAAGAATCAAGAATGTGTGTCAATTACTAAATATTCTTGGAATAAAAGCTGGTCACGTAAGTAATACGCTTCATCTTTAACCATTTAAAATATATAATTCACATAATATCACAGCCGAAAATATGAGTATTATGACAAATGTTTGTTAAGTCTCGATCATAACTGATTACTTTCAGTTCACTATTCGAAAGTTTTTTTTTTCTTAGTTCCTTGTAGAGTTAAGAAATTATAGTAATCGTAGTAATCATTCTAGCTTTCGTTTTTAGTTTATGTTGTTGTCTAAATGATTTGGTTACTCCCCATTATTGCTTTTGACAGATTACGTTAAACATTATAACACAAGAATTATTATATTAAAAAATTGATTTGGTATACTAGAAAGTAATTTATTTTTAAAATCACTATTTTCTTGAATAAAATTTACTATCGATTAATATGTATCTCATTGAACAAAATTAGGGCTTTATTCTAGACTCCTCATTGCAAATTTCAGAAATGTATGCGTTCGTTGATAATAATATAATAAAATCAAATAATAAATTACAGGCAGCACCCATGTTCTTCGTTATAATGACAAGGAAAACAAAAATAGCGTACAAGTCTGTGTTTCAAGAAATTTTAAAAATCTTTCCTTTTTCTAAATTGGAACTAGTGATGTGCGATTTTGAATCAGCTTTAAGAGGAGCAATCCATGAATATTTCCCTGACAACGTACAATTAGCCGGATGCTTATTCCACCATGATAGAGTAAGTTCACCATATCACTATAAATTTTTTCCATTTATTAGTACTATTGTCTTTATGAAATTGGATAAATAATTTTTACATTATCATTAGTTTAAAAGCTGACAGTGTTAGGTTTTATGCTTAAGGAGGTATATCTGTGTTGTTGAGGGATGTGAAAAAGAAGTTCGACTTTTTGTCTCTTTTGAGTTAAGAATGCGTGCACGTCTCCTATCTTCTAACATATATATGGTTTATTTCGACGCCTCGTACGAAGTGTATCCTTATTCAGATTTTCTCATTTAAAATAACATTGAAAAATCTGAATAAGGATAGACTTCGTACGAGGCGTCGATTTACTCTTTGGAATATTTATTAATTTTTTAAATTAATTTCTTCGCCCATGGAAGGTCAATTGATATGATTCTTACAGACGCACTCCTGATTCAGAGAAGATAATGATTCACTATTGAGTTAAATTTTTTCAAAATCTGTGTGTCAGTTTAATAAAAATTTCCAAGTAGAAGGTCTAAGTTTAAGAGTTTTTCATAAAAAGTAATGTTACATATAAAAAATGTTTTTAATTAGATTCTCGCTCGATAGGTGGTCTATCGACTATAAGTGTAGCAACAATATTTTTTGTACAGTTATTTACATGTAAAATTTTTTCCATAAAATCCCTTCTCTCATTTTTTTAACGAGATATACATTCTTAAGAGCAATATTTTATATTAAAACGTTATCGTTATCGTGATCACCCATAGTATCACAAACATCTTTTTAATTCTACTATTCGCGAAACCATAATAATTTTCACTAACAAGATAATGCAAATTTATACTATAGCATCTTAGCTATAGCTTTTTTGCCTCCTAGCAGAATTCAAGAAGGATTTACTTTTATCGAAAGTTCAATGCCACAGCAATACAAACAAAAATTACAAAAGGTCAAGTTTTTTAGTTACTATCAAAGACAGTGGATCCGTATCACAACTCCGGATGGCTTTAGCGTGTTTGGATTAACTAGGAGAACGAATTATTTCAATGAAAGCTTCAACAGTCAATTAGCTAATGATATCAGTCAGAATCCAAAGCCTTGTGATTTCTTGAGTAAGTTTTAATTTTTGTAATCTTGATTCATAACATGCAATAATTAATTATTATATAATAATCGAAATAATCTTAATCCTTTAAATTAGTTCATTCCGATTTTTTCAGTTGATGTTAAAAAAAAACCATGCTAAGTAAACTCAAATACACATGACAAAACATTATTTAATATTATGTGTGTGTGGACGCATGTGTGTGCTTCAGCTAGTCCTACTTATAGCCATAGACATGTAAGAAAAATAGACTGCTCTTTCTGATGAATGGCGCTGAAGCACAAGTAGAAGGAGACACAACATCGAACGTGGATATCTGTGTCTCTCTCGCACATTCCCTCCTTTGGAAATGTGCGAGAGAGACACACATCTACATTCGATGCTGTGTCTCCTTCTACTTGTGCTTCAGCGCCATACATCAGAACGAGCAGTCTATTTTTCGTATATGTCTATGCTTATAGCATATGTTTTGTTCATTGTGCTTATATCTAAGTGTTAATATCTATTTGTATAGTATCTTTATTTCTGAGTATCTCTGTCTCCCTTTCTCTCTCTCTCTCTCTCTCTTAAAATACTTATCTATGCAGACTTTTCGTGACTTACACTTACTGTCTGCATAAGTTTTGAATGTTGTAAGTATATATCGCAAAAGCAAATAGAGTATGCATAAGTCATTTTTTACATATACATGTCTATATTTTTGGTGCTAGTTTTTTTGTCTTTACACTATGGTAGACGTCTCATTATTGTTTTTGTTATCAAAAATGTCTGCGTATCAAGTGAGTCATTTTATAATTATACAGTGCAAATTATTTTTAGTAAGCTTAAAGGAAATCGTAAGCAAGTCTCAAAATCAAATTGAACAGAGTCTTAATTTATGTAAAACTAGTCGTCTTCCACGATACGAAACACAGTATAAGCGATTGATGATAGAAGAAGGTAATAATAAATATTATTTATAATCATCACTTATGGTAACAAATTACTATAAAATACTTTTCTCATCGTTTAAGCATGGGATAAGTTAAACTTTACCAAAGAATTTGAAATTGGAGACTTTCTTGAAGCGATAGCAAATCTTAAAGGTGATGTCTCTTACCACATTAAAAAGATTCTTGATAGTGACATAGCCACATTACCAAAAAGCAAAGTAGTGACAGAACAGCAAGAAGAAGAAGAACAACTAGAAGAAACAGACGATGAAGAAGCACAAGATGAAGAACAAGAAATATCAGAAGAAAATCAAGAAGATGAACTAGAAGAATATCAAGAGGTCGATGTAGATGAAGATGATGAAATTGAATTAAGCTTGGATGGCAGATCTAAAAATCAACGCTACGTACCTCTTCCTCGCTTACGGAAAATAGGTATTTCATCTAGCTTTATTGTGGTTTCAATATCTTGTGTTATCCAATAAAAATAGCACCTTCATTTTTTGTTCATTTCCAGAAGAAGATATTGACTTCAATGAAAATGTTTTCATTGATCCACTGACGCGCCGATTAAATCGGCAACGGGAAAGATTTATAATAAAGAGAGAAAAATTGAGTGAATGTAAGTTGACATAACAGTCTATTGTGCAAGTTAAATTATTTAAATTTTTTATGATGGATAACAATTTTTTTTCGTACTTACAATTTTCGTTATGAATTATCAATGGAGTCTGTAAAATCTCTGTTGTACATGAAACGTTTTATGTATAAAAATTTTGAACTATAAAAAAAAAATATAACAACCTAAACTTAATTATAAAATTTAAACTTTTTCATCAGCTGTCCCTAGTAATGCTGATAATGGAAATGGCTTCACAGGTGTGCTCAATCAGTTATTTGCTTAATATAAAAAAATTAGCTCATGGTGAATTAAATTTATTTTTGAAAAATAATTATATATTGACCTGCAGTCAAATAATTACTGGGCTTGTATTTGTTTTGCGCTTAAAGAACTGTTAGTTACATTGTGCAATTATTTACATAATTATTTACTTCCTTTTCTGTTATGTACATGTTCAAATCTTTTATTATAAGTTTGTTTCGAGTGATAAACATTGAATTCTAAATTTCATATCCAGCAGAAGAAAGTGGAAGAAGAAATTCAGTCATGGGATCAGATAAATCTCGTAAGTTTTTAAAACATTGCTATTTCATAGAACTTAACAGTATAAAAAGAAGATTTTTACACCAGAAGTGCGAAAAAAATTATTAGATAAGTCTTTCAAATCATGCTTTATTATATCATTGGACATGTCAATCGAGTTTAATACGTTTTGTTATATTTTATATATTTATCATGTGTAGAAATATCATTATTTTGTGTAATTTGTTTTGACAGCAACTCAAACTGATGAATGTTCGCCTCCACAAAGACGTCGAACTGTTAATCAATCAAATACTATTTCTGATGAAGAAGAATCTAGATAAGAGGATGATAATATAGACCCGATAGATTACTTACAAGTTGTACATGGTGAACCTGTCATTAATAATACTAACGAAAGTAAGAAGCATTGATGTTATTAAATTACTTTATACGTGAAAAACACATGATTGAATTGACATTAGTACAAGTATTTAACGAAGGAACCGTACTGTTAGCACTTCGCATGTTTATTCTAAGTGACAAATGTAGTACCGCCTCAAGTTTACATATTGCCTGGCAGACAGAGCTGGCAGTACGGTTCCCATGCTGAATAAGTTACGTAGCATATTCGCTCCAAACAGTAATCTAAAACAGCGTCGCCTGCATAGGTAAAAACGGTGGTATCTACTCACAATAATGACATCGTCTATAATAGGCCATGAACTCTCATACATTTTTTTCGGCATTAACGGATTTCTTCTTACTAAGTTGAGTTTTTTTAGTGTTGTGAACAAGTTTCAAACAGAAGTAATTTTTCAATGTTTCAACTGTAAAGCAAAAATTTCCTTATAAAAAACATGTGTTTATTNTTAGAACGAATATTATAATCACTAGTATCAAAAACGTAGAACAATTTGTTTTTCCACAATAAATGGAAAGAAGGATTTTTTTTTTTACTAATTGTCTAACTTGATTTCCAATTAAGCTCACAATTTGGGCGCTCATTCATTGTATTTCATTTTTTTAACGGCACATGTCTCCATAAAATTGATAAACATTATTGCTTTAATGTTTCAAACATATTCAAGTTCATTTTATGAAATTGAATTACAAGATACAAAAGGAATACAAAAAAATGAAAGGAGCTTAACACGCCTGAAATCTATATACTGACAGATAGTTTTTGAGAAAAATGTAGAATCGAAAAGTTTTGTTAATAACATATACAAATTTGACGTACGAAATTGGTAAAAAACGAGTCTTCTTACCGATTAAATTTGAAAAAAATTAATGTGTATGGGTTCGCTTGCATTGTTATCAAATGAAACTTTTGTCGGTTCCGCAGGTATATTGTCTAGATAAAAGAGTGATAAATGCACTGTATTTCTCAACTTTCAAATTTTGTGTACGAAATCGAGACGATAAGCCGATTGACTTCGGTCGGTCTCCCGAAGTATCGGTAAAAATGAATTGAATCACGTTTGTTATGTCTTCAAACCATAGTATTCACTTATAGTAAAGGAATATCTATCACTGAAAATTCGCATGGACGTGTAGTACAGCAGTAACGTTGAACTCTTTTAAAATTGATGTTAAAAATTGTTTAAATTTGAATAATTTCTTCCTCTTCATTCGTAAATCAATAATGTGGTCATATTGATTATATTTTAAGACATCTTCCGTATTAATTCCAGAGAAATATTAAACGATGACGTTATTTGAGATGCATGAAACAGATTTAACACGCTTTATTCACTCATACTGTTTTGAGTAGGTTGAATTAGTAAGTAACTTGCTACTTATTAGAATTCTCCACAGGCAAGATCAGTTCTAATTTTTTTATACGTACCATCATCAAACACTTTTTACTGTTTTGTTTTGTAATATCATATTTTTAAAGTTTCGTTCACAACCAAGTTTCGGTTACAACCAAGTAAAAACATTTAATTATCTGTTTAAAAAGAGACGAAAAAAAAAATACGTTTCAAATGGTTTTAAATTTAATCATGTACAGGCCTTTTATGTTTGACTAAAAGCAGATTGTCTTCTTTTTATCAATAAAATAATCTTGTCATACTTGAATTTTTATGTAGGAGTTGCAAGTTAGAGTCAAATTTTTTCGGATTTTTAGTTTTGTTAGTGAAGTTATGAGATTACTGTAAGCGCGCGCAGTAATTTCATTCTTTACTCTCAAAACTACTCTTGATGATTTATCTAATTATCGATTTCTTCTTTAAATCAGTAAAATGGAAGGATCCATGTTACAATATTAATGTTTTAAAAATTTGCTTGGAGAAAAAAGCTCATTTAACTTTTTTTTATTCAGAATCATTTACGTAGCATATTAATGTAAATGTAAGTTAAAGTCTAAAGGCATTTGAATATTTCTCATATAGAGAATAGTATATCCAAAATTATGAGTATTTCATGAATCCCTCAAGATAAATAGAGCTCATTGTAAAAGTTTTTATGTTCATACTTAAAATATCACTATGTAAAATAATAATAAAAAGCAAAATGATACATTCGAAAGTGTTCATGAACATAACAAAATACCTTCAGAAATTTTCTTAGAATCAATTCTTATTCAATAGATTTTTTGAATAATTACTATACAAAAATTGTATTTGTACTTGATTTTTTTTTTCAAAAATTATAAAAATAAAAAAATATAATGGATCAAGAATTAGCGCAAAAAGTGCGAAGGAGGCGGGAGGCCTCTACGTACATTAAAAAAAACTATTATCCCTGCTCACATCATTGTTGACATGAACTTATTGTATTTCTAAGTGCAAGATCTACCTTAAGAAAAACTTATATTAGACTTAATGAAAAAATGTTAAGAATGACAATTATTTCTTACTTTAGCGATAAGTATGTTACTTGGTTATTTACCACTTCACGAAAATATTTTTAAAAAAGTAATTAAATCTTTGTAAATAATAAATGGCCTGAAATCTTGTGCAAAATACATAAACAATTTTTGAAAACTGTTGTTTTTTAATGCTCATTAAGTCTATAAAAAAAGCGTGATGTCGTAAGATTACCAAAGTCTAGTTTTATTTGATATGATTTTATTATTGTTCATCATAGTTACGACCGTTCATCACGGATAGAAACAGTCAAACAAACATTTTTTTACAAAGGTCTTCTAGTGGTTTTTACTCAAACTATTGTTAAGTTTTATCAAAAATTTCTTACGACTTCGAGCTTTAATTATATTATCACATAGTATGCAAATAAGTATCTGTTTTTAACACATAGTCTGGTATGAACTAACAAAATAATGTTGAATAAATTATTTCATACATTGAAAAAAAAGGTTTGTGCAAATAAATTAACTTTGAAATAAAGTCCCTAAGAGATAAAATCCGATAACCACGCATATCAATTTTTTTTATTCTGCGGTTTTAAAAATAATTCTTTTATTTATATATATTTATTTGATATCTATGTGATTAAAAAAAAAAAAAAATGGAGTTTTGTTTTTTATATAACAAACTTTAACTTATTCAAAATTTTGACAAATATTTCATTTTTGGTATGACTAGTCAACGTCCATATAAAATTTTTTAGCTTTTTTAGGCTACAATTACGAATGCTAACTGTACTGATCCTTATTTTTCATGGAAAAGTCCATCAGGTGCAATTAATATTATTTTAAATAGACAATACATAAATGCTTTGTAGCTGATTTGTAAGGTGACATGTAGCATATTAAGTTTCTGAAAAAAAAGTTGTACAATAATTTTTTGAACATTATTTTTCAAAAATTTCAATATAAAATTAGCAGTAAAAAATTGATGTTAGACAATTTCACTAAAAAATATAACTTCTGTGTGTAATTTTCCAAAATATGTTTTATAATTATTACTGTAAGTTGGTGAAACAGATTACGTACAGAGAAGTAAATTTCATATGCACAAATCTAACCCTTGGTACAAAAACTTTGCGATTTCAAATTAATGTTTTTTGAGTTTTGACATCTACATTATAAAGATGTGAAAAAATGTAAAGC
The DNA here is from genome assembly GCF_000648655.2 of Copidosoma floridanum. Next base: position 3,556 of record NW_019379575.1, on the reverse strand, counting down.
ATGGGCTGGTGTCATGTAAATGAATAGGCTGGTCATGATGTCATGATTGACTACCTGTTCGTGAACAACCAGACTGGTCATGATGCTATGACATTGGCAGTGGTATTGATTTTTTTATCATCAATTTCATTCTCAAGCTGATTGACTACTTATTCATTTGCGAATGGGCTGGTCATGATATCATGATTGACTACCTGTTCGTAAATAATCAGGCTGGTCATGATGCTCTGATATCGGCAGGCGTTGTTTTTTTAAATCATCCATTCCATTCTCAAGCTGATTGACTACTTATTCATTTGCGAATGGGCTGGTCATGATATCATGATTGACTACCTGTTCGTAAATAATCAGACTGGTCATGATGCTCTGATATCGGCAGGCGTTGTTTTTTTAAAT
>NW_019379574.1:782585-796786 GCF_000648655.2 Copidosoma floridanum | reverse complement strand
ATTCTGATGATTATGGTAATGATGATAATTATGTTAAAGATTGTATAGATGATGATATTATTATGATGATGATAGTCTAGACGATGGAGATTCTAATTATCATCATTAACATTATTATTATCGTAATCATCATCTTTTACCTTAAAGATCATTATCATTAGTATCATTACTATTTTACATTTCTATTACGTTACTACTGTTGCCATCATTGTATTCGGCATATCTGTCGACGACATCTAAATAACCAAGAAATTTTCACAACACTATCAGTTTCATCATTTTTATTAGTATTATCATTTTCTTCATCGTCATGACCGTAATCTATATTAACGTCACTATTATCTTTATTATCATCTATTACGCTCATAATTATCTCAATCATAGTCACAATCGTCAACATCATCATCTTTATCATCATTATCATCATCTTTTTCATCTTCATTATCATCATCATCATTACCATATTCATCATGTTCATAAGCATTGTCATCGTCATCACCATCATCACCGTCATCATCTGTATAATTGAAGATCAAACGAACTTACCTGTAAGTGAAGTTCGATCGAGATTATATGAAGAGCCTCGTTCAAAGAGATGTAATCTCGAAAACCAGGCGAATGGAGTATAATTATTTCCGTTATAATCATCATTATCATCAGTATTATTATTACTTTTACATTCGTCGTAATCACCACCTTCATATAAGACGTTACAAATACATCACCATCATTATTAAATAAGACATAATTATCAGATTGAGAGTTACAATTGTTAACATCATGAACAAAATCATTAACATCATCATCCAAACCATATTTATCAAAATTGAAATTATCGTTAACATCTTATATCATAATCACTATCATTAATTTTGTATGCTAATATATAACGATGATGACGATGATGATCTCGATGATACTAATATAGCTTATAATGATGATAGATTTAGAAATGATTTGCTGGTGATCCTGATGTCGTTGATATAGATAACGATGACAATGATTGATTTAGTCATAATGATACTTATAATCATAATGTTGATGATAAAAATGATGATAAAAATGATAATATCAAAATCAAAAATGTTTTATCATCAAAATCATTATCATAACAATTATGATTATCATAGTAACAATCACAGCTTCCAATGACATTATCACCAACAAGCATCAAAATCGACATTATTATCTCCATCATCATTATATTGGTCATAATTAAGATTAATATCATAATATGTAATATCATTATTATCATAACCAACATAATTATCATCGTCATCTTCATAATCATTCTCATTATCATTATCATTAGTATTATCATTACTATTACCATCATTTTAATCGTAATCTCCGTGAACGAAATATAAATTATAAACATCCCTATCTTTATCATTGTCTTCGTTTGTATCATCATTTTTATCATCATCATCTTAGAAGACTACATGATTATCGGTATCACTGTCATTTATGTCACCATCATTACTATTTCAATCACAATTATTATAATTAAAGTCACAACCGTCAACATCATCGTCTATTTAATCTTGAACATCATCATCTTTATAACCATGATCATCATTGTCAAATTATCATTATCATAATTTATTACCATAAATATCATCATTTTTATCCTCATTTACATCATCAACATCATAGTCATCAGTATTATTATTACGATTACCATTAGTGTAATTATCTTCTATATAAACGATACTAGGATCACCAGCAAATAAAAACTAAAACCATCTATATTATTATATATAATATATCATGAGCTTTATTAGTATCATTATCAACATCATCATCATTAGCGTTAACAATATCGAAAACTCTATCATTTTCTCATCATCATTACTATTATGGTAACAATTATTAAATCGTAGTCACAATCATCAAAATCATCATGTTTATCATCATCATCAACATTAACATTACCATAATTATTGTGAATAAAATAATCATTATTTTTATTTATTATTATCTCTATTATCACCTTTATAATGATTTGCATCATTAATACCAATATTATCAGTATCATTATTACTATTACCGTCATTGTAACTTTCACGGATATTAATAACGTCAGGATAACCAGCTAATTATTACTAAGACTTTCTTTGTTATCAGATTTAATAGTATCACTATCATCATCATCGTTATCATCGTTACTTATAATAGCAACATTATAATCGTCGTCATCATCTTAACTATCATGGTCACGAATATCATAATCATAGTCACCCTTGTCATCATTATTATCTTTATCATCTCCATCATTATCATCATAATTACCATAATCATCGTTATCATATTTATTATCATCATTGATCATCATCACTATTAACATCTTAATCATCATTTTCATCAACAACATCATTATCATGGAAATCATTATTAATTGTTAACATCATTATCTTTATTATCATCTCCATNACCAGCTAATTATTACTAAGACTTTCTTTGTTATCAGATTTAATAGTATCACTATCATCATCATCGTTATCATCGTTACTTATAATAGCAACACTATAATCGTCGTCATCATCTTAACTATCATGGTCACGAATATCATAATCATAGTCACCCTTGTCATCATTATTATCTTTATCATCTCCATCATTATCATCATAATTACCATAATCATCGTTATCATATTTATTATCATCATTGATCATCATCACTATTAACATCTTAATCATCATTTTCATCAACAACATCATTATCATGGAAATCATTATTAATTGTTAACATCATTATCTTTATTATCATCTTCATGAGTATTATTCTTATCATCGTAAACATTGGCATCATTCTCAGCATCACTATTGTCGTTTTTTTCATCATTACTATGCTTGTTACATTTATCAAAATCAAAGTCACAAAAGTCAACATTATCATTTTTATCATCAATACTAGCAATTTATTAACACCACTATCTTGAAAATTATCATTATCATCATTCGTTTTCGTCACTATCAGCATTTTTATCCTCATTTTTATCATCAACATTATTATCATCAGTATTATTATTACTATTACCATTATTATAATTGTTATTTTTATAAACGACATTAAGATCACCAGCGGATAATAACTAAAACTATCTATGTTATCAGCTTCAAGAGTATCATTATCAACATCATCGTCATCATCGTTAGCTATATCAGAATCTCTATCATCGTTGTCATTATTACTCCTATCATGGTAACAATTTTTAAAATTGTAGTCACAATAGTCAAAATCATCATGTTTGTCATTATCATCAACTTCATCATAACCATAACCATTATAAAAATAAGCATCATTATTATCATTTATCATCATCTCTATTATCACCATCACAATTATTTTCATCATCAATATCATTATTATCAGTAGCATTACTACTATCACTATTAATGTAATTTTCATAGATAATAATGACATCAGGATAACCAGCAAATTATTACCAAAACTGTCTGTATCATCAGCTTTATTAGTATTATTATCATCATTATCGTCATCATATTGAAAATCATCAGTATCATATTCATTATTGTCATTGATCATCACTTTTATTTTCGTAATCATTATTTTTCTCAACAACAGCATTATTATTAGTATAATTATTACTCTTATTATTATTGTAATCGTCATCTCTGTAAACGGCATCTGAATTACGAGCAAATTATGAACATCACTATATTTATGTTCACTTATATTTTACGTTAGCATCATCATTTTTATCATTGTTATCATTTTCATCTTTATTAGTATCACTATCATAATGGTCACAAACTTTACTATCTTAAACACAATTGTTATTATCAGAATCTGAAACCTCAACATTATCATCTATACAATTTCGGATATTTTCATCATTACTACATTATCATTATCTTTATCATTATTAACATCAGCATTATTTTCTTAATTATTTGAATCATTGACATCATTATTATTAGTATCATGATTGCTAATATGATCTTTATAATCGTAATCTATATAAACGACATCAGGATATCCAGCGAATTATTTTAAAAACTATCTTTATTAATCACTGCATTAGTATTATTATCATGATCGTCGTCATTAACGTTATATATATAATAGCATCACTATCATTGTTGTCGTCATCATTACTATTATGGTCACAATCAACAATATCATAATCACAATCGTCATGATATTTATCTAACTTATCATTATTATCATCATTATAAGCATAAGCATAATCATCACAATCATAATTATTATCATCATCATCATCGCCATCATAATTTCCTTTACCATTTCCATCATCAACATCATTATCATGAGTATTGCTATTACCTTTANAAAAATAAGCATCATTATTATCATTTATCATCATCTCTATTATCACCATCACAATTATTTTCATCATCAATATCATTATTATCAGTAGCATTACTACTATCACTATTAATGTAATTTTCATAGATAATAATGACATCAGGATAACCAGCAAATTATTACCAAAACTGTCTGTATCATCAGCTTTATTAGTATTATTATCATCATTATCGTCATCATATTGAAAATCATCAGTATCATATTTATTATTGTCATTGATCATCACTTTTATTTTTGTAATCATTATTTTTCTCAACAACAGCATTATTATTAGTATAATTATTACTCTTATTATTATTGTAATCGTCATCTCTGTAAACGGCATCTGAATTACGNAGTATCATATTTATTATTGTCATTGATCATCACTTTTATTTTTGTAATCATTATTTTTCTCAACAACAGCATTATTATTAGTATAATTATTACTCTTATTATTATTGTAATCGTCATCTCTGTAAACGGCATCTGAATTACGAGCAAATTATGAACGACACTATATTTATGTTCACTTATATTTTACGTTAGCATCATTATTTTTATCATTGTTATCATTTTTATCTTTATTAGTATCACTATCATAATGGTCACAAACTTTACTATCTTAAACACAATTGTTATTATCAGAATCTGAAACCTTAACATTATCATCTATACAATTTCGGATATTTTCATCATTACTACATTATCATTATCTTTATCATTATTAACTTCAGCATTATTTTCTTAATTATTTTAATCATTGACATCATTATTATTAGTATCATGATTGCTAATATGATCTTTATAATCGTAATCTATATAAACGACATCAGGATATCCAGCGAATTATTTTAAAAACTATCTTTATTAATCACTGCATTAGTATTATTATCATGATCGTCGTCATTAACGTTATATATATAATAGCATCACTATCATTGTTGTCGTCATCATTACTATTATGGTCACAATCAACAATATCATAATCACAATCGTCATGATATTTATCTAACTTATCATTATTATCATCATTATAAGCATAAGCATAATCATCACAATCATAATTATTATCATCATCATCATCGCCATCATAATTTCCTTTACCATTTCCATCATCAACATCATTATCATGAGTATTGCTATTACCTTTACAATCATTGTAAATGTCATTTGTATATGCGACATCAGAATCACCAGCAAATTCTTGACATCACTATCCTGTTGACATGTCCATTTGTATCATTAGTATTATTGTCATTATCGTTATCTATATCAGTATAACTATTATCGTTCTAGTTATCAATACTATCTTGGTCACAATCATGATAATCATTGTCACAATCATCTTAATCATCATCACCATCATCATGATTATTTTCATAATCATTTTAATCATAAATATTGATATCATTAGCTTCTTTGTTTCTATTACCGTTTTTGTGATCGTCATCTCAGTAAAAAAAGTCTGAACAACCAGCAAATCAAAAACACCATTACCTGCATTATCATTTCCATAAGTGTTATTATTTTTATAATCCTCACCATTTTCACCATCATCAGTATCACTATCATCATCAAGGTCACCATTATTCTTATTTCGAACACAATTATAATTAGAATCACAGTCGTCAACATCATCATCATCATGACCATAATTGTTATAATCGAAACCATCATCATTATTTATCATTGTCACTATTCTTTTTTTTATAATTACTTTTAATATCAACATCATTCTCATCAGTATTATTTTGACCATTACCTTTATTGTAATCGTTGTCTCTGTAATCGACGTCTGAATAACCAGCAAACTATGAAAATCAATATATTTCTCACCATCTTTATGAGTATTGTCATTTTTATCGTCATTATTATCATTATAATAAGTATTACTATCGTTGCCGTAATTATCATTACTGTCATGGTAACAATTATTATTATTATAGTCACAAACGTCAACATTATCACCTATAGAATCATCATCATCAAATGATGATAGAGATGAAAATAAATAATGATGATGATGATTTTGATTATGATATTTATGGTAATGATCATAATGGTGCTGACGATTAAGACGCTAATTACGATAATTGTGTTTGAGATATTTATGATGGTAACCCAGATGATAGTGATACTGATTGGGACGACAATAGGGACAACAATGATGACTATACTGAAAATAATGATCCTAATGGACATGATAATATAGATAGAAATTTTGATAATTTTCTGATGTTTTTAATGTGCCATAAGAAGATGACGATTACGATGATGATAGTGATAATGACGATCATTGTTGATGACCAATTATAATTATGATGATTATACTTACGATGATGATGTTAAAGATTATGTAGATGATGATGTTGACCATTGTAACTATCATTGATGTCGTCATGATTTTCTATTGTCACAAATATTATAATCATAGTCACAATAGTCAAGTTTATTATCTTTATCTTCATAATTAACATCATGATTATTATAATCGTCATAAATAAAATCACCATTACCATGATCGATTGTGACTGTAATTATTGTGTTTGATAGTAATAATGGTGACACCTTCAAAGGTTATACAGGTCTTTTATTAGAGATACTGATAGTGTTGACAATGATGACAATGATGACGATGATGAAAATAAAGATACCAATAAAGTAGATGATGTAGATGGTGCCGTCTATAGGCGGATGAGTATTAAAATGTAGTTAAAAGAAATGACAATACAATCATGGTATTGGTAATAATGATACTAATGATAATGATGTTGAAGAAGAAAATGATATTAAAGATAATAAGATCAATAATCATGATTGATGATGATTATGATTTTAATGATTATGGTATTAATAAAAATGATTATGATGATGAGTATGATGATATTGATGATGAAGATGATGATGTTAATGATTGTGACTATGATAGTAATTATGACGACAACTGTGATAGTAATGCTAATATAGATAACTATAATGACGATAATAATGATAATAATGCTAATGAAGCTGATAATGAGAAGAGTTCTATGATTGATTTGCTGTTAATCTTAATGTCGTTATTATAGATGACAATGACAATGATGATATTAGTAATAATGCTACTTATGTTTATGATGTTAAAGATGATAATGATAATGAAAATGTTAATAGTGATGATGATAATAAAAAATAAAGATGATTTTGATTCTGATGATTATGGTAATGATGATAATTATGTTAAAGATTGTATAGATGATGATATTATTATGATGATGATAGTCTAGACGATGGAGATTCTAATTATCATCATTAACATTATTATTATCGTAATCATCATCTTTTACCTTAAAGATCATTATCATTAGTATCATTACTGTTTTACATTTCTATTACGTTACTACTGTTGCCATCATTGTATTCGGCATATCTGTCGACGACATCTAAATAACCAAGAAATTTTCACAACACTATCAGTTTCATCATTTTTATTAGTATTATCATTTTCTTCATCTTCATGACCGTAATCTATATTAACGTCACTATTATCTTTATTATCATCTATTATGCTCATAATTATCTCTATCATAGTCACAATCGTCAACATCATCATTTTTATCATCATTATCATCATCTTTTTCATCTTCATTATCATCATCATCATTACCATATTCATCATGTTTATAAGCATTGTCATCGTCATCACCATCATCACCGTCATCATCTGTGTAATTGAAGATCAAACGAACTTACCTGTAAGTGAAGTTCGATCGAGATTATACGGAGACCTCGTTCAAAGAGATATCTCGAGAACAAGGCGAATGAAGTATTATTGTTTCCGTTATAATCATCATTAACATCAGTATTATTATTACTTTTACAATCGTCGTAATCACCACCTTCATATAAGACGTTACAAATACATCACCATCATTATTAAATAAGACATAATTATTATATTGAGAGTTACAATTGTTAACATCATGAACAAAATCATTAACATCATCATCCAAACCATATTCATCAAAATCAAAATTATCGTTAACATCTTTTATCATAATCACTATCATTAATTTTGTATGCTAATATATAACGATGATGACGATGATGATCTCGATGATACTAATATAGCTTATAATGATGATAGATTTAGAAATGATTTGCTGGTGATCCTGATGTCGTTGATATAGATAACGAATACAATGATTAAATTAGTCATAATGATACTTATAATCATAATGTTGATGATAAAAATGATGATAAAAATGATAATAGTTATAATAATGGGTTTGATGTTGATTATGATGATTATGATAATGATAATGTACTTTATATAGATGATGATGTTGTGGATTGTGACTCTGATTATAATAATTGTGATGGAGATAGTATTGATAGTGACACCAATGATGGTGATACTGATAATGATGACAATGACGACGATTATGACGATAATAAAAATAACGATACGAATGAAGTTGATAATGTAGATGGCTATTTATTCAGAGGTCGTTTACAGAAATGAAAATTACAATGATGTTAATAGTGATAATAATGCTAATAAGAATGATGTTAATGATGAAAATGATAATCAAGAAGATCATAGTGATGATAATAAATTATAATGATAATGATGATCATGATTTGGATGATTCAAAAAGATTATGATGATGATGATAAAGACGATGATGTTAACGATTGTAATTATGATTATAATAATCGTGACCATGATATAATAATAATAAGATCGGAAATACAGATGCCATCATAGATAATGATATTGACGATGTTAATGATAATGTTACTAATGAAGCTAATTATAAAGATAGGCTTTATAATGATTGGCTGGTGATACATACGCCGTTTATAGACATGAAGATTACAAGGGTCGTAATAGTAATAATAATACTGATGATAATAATACTAATGATAAAAATGTAAATGAGGTTGATGATAGTTATGATGATAAATGATTATAATGACGATTATATTTATGACAATCGTGGTAATGATGATGATAATGTAAAATGATACAGACGATGATCTTAACTATTGTGATTATAATAATAATCATGGTGACCATGATAAAAATAATGACGCCAACGGCGATAGTAATGCTAATATAGATAACGATAACGACGATGAGGATGATAATAATACTAATATAGCTAATGTTGAAATAGTTCCCTAAATGTTTTTCTGTTGATTTTGATGTCTTTAATATAGATGACGATTAGCATGATTGTATTAGTAATAATGCCACTCGTGTTCTTGATGTTAATGATGAAAATGATGATGGAAATAATGATAGTGATGAAAAAAAAAAGATGATTTTGATTCTGGTGATTAGGGTACTGATGATAATCATGTTAAAAATTATACAGATAATGATGTTAAAGATTGAGATTTAATTATTATCATAATCATTATTATCGTTTTTACCATCATTTCTATTATTAACATCATTATCATCAGTATCATTAGTTTTATTGCTAACGTTGTAATTGGCATCTCTTGAACGACATCTCAATAACCAGGAAATTTTTCACAGCACTATTAATATCATTATCTCCATTAGAATAATTATTATCATCATTGTTCAAATGGTTATCTTCATCAGCATTACTATCATCGTTCTCATGATAATTACAATCATGGTCACACTTATCATACGAAAAAGTCATAATCGCCAAAATTATCATTTATATCATTATCATCATCATTTTCATTATCATTTTTATCATCAATATCATTATCTTCTGCATCATTGATACGATTTCCATCATTGTAATCGTCATCTTTTTAAACGAAAACTAAATAACTTGCAAATTATTAACACCACTATCGTTATTATCATCTCCATTAGTATGATCATTCTCATCATCGTGATCATTGTCATAAGCATCATTACAACTATTACCATCATTGTAATCGTAAACTCGGTAAATCTTCAATAGTGTGATCATTTTTATCATCGTCATCGTTGTCATTAGTATTATAATTACTATTACTATCATTGTAATCGTAATTTCGGTAAATGACATTTAACTGACCAGCAAATGATTGACAGCACTATCTATATTATTATCATTTTTATTATCTTTATCGTTATTATCGTTATCATCGTTATCTTTATCAGCATCACTATGTCGTTGCCATTATTATTACTATCATAGTAATAATTATCATAGAAGAGTGATAATTGTCAAAATCGTTATTTTTATCATCATCATTCTTATTATTACCATAATTATCGTTAATATAATCATCATTATTATCATTAATCATTTTCACTATCATCATTTTCATTATTATTTTCATCATTAATATTATTATCATCAGTATTATTATTACTATTACCACTATTTAAATCGTCATCTCTATGAACGACAAAAGTATCACTAGCAAATCATGACCAAATCTAACTTTATTTTCAGTCCCATCAGTATCATTATAATCATCGTCTTCATTACCGTTATTTATAATGGCATCACTATCATTGTTGTAGTCATTATTAAAATCATGGTCACACTTACCAAATGCATAGTCGCAATTGGCAAAATTATCATCTATACCATTATTATCTTTATCATTTTTACAACTAGTTTTATTATCAATTTCATTATCACCAGTTACATTAATAATATTACCATTATTGTAGACGTCATCTCTATAATCAACATCAGAATTACTAGCAAATCATTTCTGGAGCTGTCTATCATTTGCTTCAATAGTATCACTGTCATCTTTATCATTATCATCGTTATCATTATCAGCATCACTATTAGCGTTGTTACTCGCTATTCCCATCAAGATCGAAATTATAATCATAGTGACAATTATCATTATCATAATTGCTATTATTATCATCTTCATTATCATCTTAATCATAATCATCGTCTTCTCCATTTATCATCAAAACTATTATCATTTTCATAACCATTTTCATTGTTAATAATATTTTTGATAGTAAATTATTTCTACAACTATCGTAATTTTCATTTCCGTTAATAACATTAAAATTACCAACAAATCATTACTATCATTGTCTCTTTTATCTTCTCTATTTGTATTATAATAATTATAATCCTCATCATTGTTATATATATAAGCAACTTTTTTCGTTATTATCATCTTTACTTTCGTGATCACAATTATTATGATAAAAGTCATACTAAGCAACATCATCATTTTTATCGTAATCATCATTATCATTATCATCAACATCATTATCGTGACCATTATCGTCGAGATCATAGTCATCATTATCATCATCATCGCCATTTTCTTCTTAATTATCGTTTCCATTATCATCATCATGATCATAAGTATTAATATTACCTTTACAACCGTCGTAGATGACATTTCCTTATGTAACATCAGAGTCACCAGCAAAATATAACATCACTATCTTCATCATCATCTCCATAAAGACTATTATTATCATTGTCAACATCGTTAGCTATATCAGCATCCGTATCATCGTTGTCATCATCATTACTATCATAGTAACAATTACAATAGTCAAAGTCATAATCTTCAAAATCGTTATTTTTATCATCATCCTTATTAAAATTATCAATGTAAATATGATTATTATTATTATTATTAATTATTAAAACTATCATTATTTTAATCATCATTTTCATCATTAATATAATTATCATCCACATTATTATTACTATTACCATCATTGTAATCTTTATCGATATCAATGACATCAGGATTACCAGAAAAACATTGCCAAAACTACTTTTATCATCAGCTTTATTCGTCGCCATTTTCATATTTATTATCATTTACATCATCAACACAATGATCCTCAGTATGATTTTTACCTTGACAACCATCGTAAATGATATCTCCAATCCTAAGATCAGAATTACCAGCAAAATATTAACATCACTATGCTTATCATTATCTATATTAGGACAATTATAATCATCATTGTCAACATCGTAATCTATATTAGCATCACTATTATCGTTGTCATCAACATCACAATCATTATAACAATTATTATAGTCATAGTCATAATCTTCAAAATCGTTATTTTTATTATCATCCTCATTATAATTATCATCTTAAATATGATAATCATAATGATTAATAACTATTATAACTATCTTCATTTTTATCATTATTTATTATAATTATCATATCATCATCGTCATAACAGTTGTGTATATCAGCTTCACTATCATTGTTCTCATTATCCTTACTATTACGGTAACAATTATGAATACTCTCGAACGTCAACATTATCATCATTATCATCATAGTTATCATCTTTATTCATCATCACCACTATCAGCATCTTAACAATAATTTTCATATTTTATTTATGTATTGTCAGTATCATAGTTTCTATGACCATTATCGCAATCGTCATCTCTATAAACGAAATAAGACGCACCAACAAATCAATATCAAAACTGTCTTTATTATCGTTTTAATTAGTATCATAATCGTCAATATCGTCTTTATCCTTATCTAAATCATAATCTCTATTATTTTTGTCACCATCACTACTATCACGGTCACAAATTTCAAAATCGGAGTAACAATCGTCAAAATCATCGTGTTTCTTATCATAACGAACATCATCATTACCATAATTATTTAAATTGTAAGCATCAATAATATCAATTATTTTTAACTCTATTATAACCTTTATTATTATTTTTATCATTAATATCATAATTATCAGTACCATTGTCACTATTGCCATCATTAAAATTTTTATTGATATTAATGACATAGGGATTTTTCGCAAATCATTGCTAAAACTATCTTTTACATTAGCTTTATTAGTCGACATTTTAATCTATATCATCATTTCCATCATCAACATAATGATCATCAGTATGATTATTACCTTTACAACCATCATAAATAATATCTCCAAATCATTCATCAACATCACCAGCCAACTATCAACATCACTATCTTTATCATCATCTTTATTAGGACAATTATCATCAACATCGCTAACATCGTTATCTATATCAGCATCACTATCATCGTTATCGTCATCATTACTATCATACTAACGATTATAATAGTCATACTCATAATCTTTAAAAACAATATTTTTTCATCATCCTCATTAAAATCATCATCGTAAAGGTGATCATCATTGTTATTATTAATTATAATCACTATCATCATTATTATCATCATTTTCATCATCTATATTATTATTATCCATATTATCATTACTGACACCATAATTGTAATCGTCATACGTATTAACGACATGAGGATCACCAGCAAATCTTAACAAACACTAACTTGTTTATCAGCAACATAACTATCATTTTCATTATCATCGTCGTTACAGTTGTATTTATCAACATCATAAATATCATTATCATCATCGTCGTCGTTACAGTTGTCTATATCAGCATTACTATTTTCGATTACATGATCATTACAATCATGGTAACAATTAACATAAATATACTTTCGATCGACAACATGATCATCATGATCATCATCAGTATTATCATTTTCCCTATAACCATTATTGTAAACGTCATTTCTATGAACAACATCAGAATCGACAGCAAATCAGTACCCAAACTCTCTTGACCATTATCTCTATTTGTATCGCTGTCATTTTTGACATTATCATTGTTATCTTCATCAGCATCACTATCAGCGTTGTAATCGCCATTACTTTCAAGATCACAATTATCAGAATCATCGTGACATTTATCATTATCATTATCTTTATCATTATCATCATTATTATATTTATAGTTATAATTATCGTCATCTTTTTTTATTACCACTATTATAATTTTCTTTACCATTATATTATCATGATTAATATTATTATCATCAGTATCATGATTACTTCGTACATTAATGTAATCTTCATC
>NW_019379574.1:749085-771521 GCF_000648655.2 Copidosoma floridanum | reverse complement strand
AGTATCATGATCATCATCAGTATCATCATTTTCACTATAACCATTATTGTAGACGTCATTTCTATAAACATTATCAGAATCGACAGCAAATCAGTACCCAAACTCTCTTCACCATTAGCTTTATTAGTTAGCTAATTTTTGATATTTCTATCATTATTACCAAAATTATAATAATAATTATGATTATCATTAATTTTTAACATCATTTATTTTATTTGAATTATCATTTTAAACTTTAACACTATTATCATCAGAATTATTATTACTATTACCACTATTTTAATCGTCATCTCTATGAACGACATAAGGATCACCAGTAAATCATTACCAAAAATATCTTGATTATCAGCCTTATTAGTATCATGATCATCATCAGTATCATTATTTTCACTATAACCATTATTGTAGATGTCATTTCTATAAATAATATCAGAATTGACAGCAAATCAGTTCCCAAACTTTCTTTATTAATAGCTCTATTAGTATTGCTGTCATTTTTGACATTATCATTGTTATCTTCATAAGCATCACTATCAGCGTTGTAATCGCCATTACGATCAAGATCACAATTATCATAATCATCGTGACATTTACCATTATCATTATGTTTATCATTATCATCATAATTGTATTTCTAGTTATAATTATCGTCATCTTTTTAAATTACCACTATTATAATTTTATTTACCATTTTCATTAATTATCATCATCAATAATATTATCATCAGTATTATGATTATTTCTTACATGAATGTAATCTTCATCTTCATAAACAACATCAAAATTTTCAGCAAATGATAAACATCATTATCTACATTATTATGTCTAACATCCTTTTTATTTGTATTATTATTATCACTATCATCATTTTTATTTTTATTTCCATATTTACTATTCTGTATTCTTATAACAAATACTATTATGGTAATTATTTTCCACGTAAACGACATTAGGATCCCTATTGAATTATTTCTTAAATTATCTTCATCATCAGCTTTATTAGTATTAGTATTATATTATAGTATGTTATTATTGTTATTGTATTATACTAGTATTATTGTTACTGAACATTAGCATCACTCATATCGTTCTCATCATCGTTACTATCATGGTCGGAGTTATCATAATCATACTCACAATCGTTAACATCATTATTTTTATTATCATCATCCTCATCATCATTTTCATCATTATTACCATAACCATCATAATGATAATTTTCATTATTATCCGACATTATCATTACTATTATTATCTTAATGATCCTTCTCATCTTAACATCATTATTATCTGTATTATTGTTACTTTACATTTGTCATAGTCAACATCTTCATGTGAAACTTCAGAATTACCAGCAAATTTTTAACCTTACTATTTTCACTATCATTTTTATTTGTATTATAATAATCATCATTGTTATAATTGTCATCATTCTCAGTATTACTATCTTTTTAGACACCATCATTACTATCTAACACAGAATTATCATCATTAACGTCTCTGTTATTATTATTATTATTACTATTATGTCGTTTATCATCAGTTTCAGTATTACTATTATTATTATAGTAATCGTCATCTCTGTTAATGGCATCTGAATTACCATCAAATTATTAACATCATTTATCATAATTTTTTTTATCATCACCTATGTTAGATTCATGATTTTTATTATCGTCATCATTGTCATCTTTATTAGTATCACTTTTACTAGAGTTACAAACTTTACTATCTCAAACACAATTATTATTATCAGAATCTTAATTTTTGATATTATCGCCATTATTACCAAAATTATTATAATAATTATGAACTTCATTAATTATTAACATCAATTATTTTAACTGAATTATCATTTTCAACTTTAACACTATTATCATTAGAATTATTATTACTATTACCACTATTTTAATCGTCAACTCTACGAACGACATAAGGATCACCAGTAAATCATGACCAAATCTATCTCGATAATCAGCCTTATTAGTATCATGATCATCATCAGTATCATTATTTTCCTATAACCATTATTGTAGAAGTCATTTCTATAAACAACATCAGAATCGACAGCAAATCAGTACCCAAACTCTCTTGACCATTATCTCTATTAGTATCGCTGTCATTTTTGACAATATCATTGTTATCTATATCATTATCATCATTATTATCTTCATAGTTATAATTATCGTCATCGTTTTTAATTATCACTATTATAATTTCCTTTACCATTTTTATTGATTATCATCATCAATATTATTATTATCAGTATTTTGATTATTTCTGACATTAATGTAATCTTCATCTCCATAAACAACATCAAAATTTTCAGCAAATGATAAACATCAATATCTACATTATTATGTCTAACATCTTTTTATTTGTATTATTATTATCACTTTCATCATTTTCATTATTATTTATATTTACTATTATGTATTCTTATTACAAATACCATTATTGTAATTATTTTCTACGTAAACGACATTAGGATCCCCAGCGAATTATTTCTAAAATTATCTCAATCATCAGCTTTATTAGTATTATTATTATATTATAGTATATTATTATTGTTATTGTATTATACTATAATTGTTGTTACTGAACATTAGCATCACTCATATCGTTCTTATCATCATTACTATCATGGTCACAGTTATCATAATTATACTCTCAATCGTTAACATCATTATCTTTATAATCATCATAATCATCATCTTCATTATTATTATTACCATAACCATTATAATCATAATTATCATCATTTTCAGACATTATCATTACTATTATTATATTAATGATCCTTCTCATCTCAACATCATTATCATCAGTATTATTTTCACTTTACATTTGTCGTAATGGTCATCTTCATGTGCAACATTAGAATCACCAGCAAATTCTTAACCTCACTATTTTCCCTATCATTTTTATTAGTATCATTATAATCATTATTGTCATAATTGTCATCATTCTCAGTATTACTATCATTTTAGTCACCATCATTACTATCTTAAACACAATTATTATCTTTAACGTCATTGTCATTTGTATTATTATTACTATTACCATGATTGCGATCGTTATCTCTGTAAACAACATCTGAATTACGAGCAAATGATTAACAGCACTATCTATAAGCAACATTTTCATTAGTATCATCATTTGCATTATATTGCAACATTACTATCATCGTTGTTATTATTATTACTGTGATGGTCACAATTATCATAATCATAGTCACAATTGTTAACATCTTTATTAGTATTATCGTCATCATCATCAATATTATAATCTTTATATTTATAGATTTCATCATTATCATCTTCACTATCATTACCTTTATCATTATTTCTGCATCAACATCATTATTATTAGTATAATTATTACTTTTTTAATTATCGTTATTATCATCTTTATATGCGATATCAGAACCACCAGCACATTACTAACATCATATCTAAATCATTATCTCCATTAGTATCATCAGTTTAATCATCGTCATTATTGTCATCATTATCAGTATCACAATCATTGGAATTACTATCATTACTATTTGAAACATAATTTAAAGAATCATAGTCACAATAGTCAACATCAGCCATATAATCTTTAACATCATCATTATGATTACCATAATCATCAGAATCAAAATCATCATTATCATCTTTATCATTATCACTATCATTATTTTCATCATCATTTTCATCATCAACATCATGATCGTAAGTATTATTATTACTATTACCATCACTGCAATGGTCATCTACGTAAACAACATTAGGATCACCAGCAATTCAATTGTTAAATTATCTACATTATAAGCTTCATTAGAATCATTATTATTATTATCGTTATAATCGTTATCTATATGAGCATCACTGTCATCGTTTTCATTATTAATCCTATCGTGGTTACAGTTATAATAATCATACTTACAATCGTTTACATCATTATCTTTATCGTCATCATCATCTTCATCATCATTATTACCATAACCATCATAATAATGATTATCACCATTATCAGACATTAGCATCACTATTAGTATTCTAATTTTAATTCTCATCATTAACATCATCATTATTACTATCATTATTATNAAACGGCAACACTATTATATCATATTATATTATCATTATTATTGTTTTATATTAATATTATTATAATTAAACATTAGCATCACTCACATCGTTCTTATCATCATTACTATTATGGTCACAGTCATCATCGTTATTTCTATCTGCATCACTATCATCGTTGTCATTATCATTACAATCATGGTCATCATTATTATTATTATAGTATATATTAATGTCTATTCTATATTAGTATTATTATCACCTTAACATTCATTGTAATTGTAAGCTCTATATGCAACATCAAAATCACTAGCAAATTTTTAACCTCTCTATTTTTATCATCATCTGTATTAGTATCATTATTATTGTAATCGTCATCATTGTCATCATTTTTAGTATAACTATCTTTGGGGCCACCATCATTACTATCTCTATTACAATTATCATCTTTAACGTTATCATTTGTATCATTATTACTATTACCATGATTGTGATCGTTATCTTTGTAAATAACGTGTTAGTAACCATAAAATCATTAGCAGCTCTATCTATAGCATCATCTTTATTAGTATCATAATTTGCATCATCGTCATTACAAATATCTATAGCAACGTTTCTATCATCATTTTTATTATCAATACTATCATGGGCACAATTATCGTAATCATAGTCACAATCGTCAACATCATTGTCTTTATCATTATCATTGTTATTATGATCACCATTATATTTATTACTTTTTCCATGATCAACATTATTATTATTATTACTATTACAATCGTCGTAACCGTTATTTCCATATGCGACATTAGAACCGCAAAAAATTATGAAGATTACCATATTTTTTATAATCTCCAGTAGTATCATCAGTTTTATCATCGCCATCATTATTATTCCTATTAGTATCATTATCATTAAGCTCACTATCATTAATATCTAAAACACAATTATTTTAATCATAGTCACAATCGTCAACATCATCATCTATATAATCTCTAACATTATCATTATCATTACTATAATTATCATAATCATAATTATCATGATTGATTATCGCTATTATCATCTTGATCATTATTTTCATCATCAACATCATTATCGTTAGTATCACGATTACTTTTACCATCTTTCTAAACGTTATTTCTATGAACATCATCAGAATCACCAGCAAATCATTATCAAAACTATCTTTATTATCAGCTTCATCAGTATCATTATCATCATCATCGTCATAATCGCTATCTTCATAAGCATAACTATCAGCGTTGTAATCACC
Organism: Copidosoma floridanum; assembly: GCF_000648655.2. The sequence continues at coordinate 766,169 of NW_019379574.1, read as the reverse complement.
ATTACCATCAAGATCACAATTATCATAATCATCATGACATTTATCATTATCATTATCTTTATCATTATCATCATTATTATCTTTATAGTTATAATTATCGTCATCTTTTTTAATTACCACTATTATAATTTTCTTTACCTTTATATTATCATGATTAATATTATTATCATCATCATTATCATCATCATCATCATTATTATCATTATTATCATTATCATCATCATCATTATCATCATCATCATCATCATCATTATCATTATCATCATTATTATCATTATTATCATTACGACTATCATCAACATCATCATCATCATCATCATCATTATTATTATCATCATAAGCATTGTTATCAGTATAGTCATTAGTATTATCATTGTTATCATCATCATCATTATTATTACACATTATTAATAATATTTTTAGCTTTAATTTTATCAATATCATCATCGTCATCTTCATTACAATAATCGTTATTCGCATTATTATGATCATTATTATTGAAATTATACATTACTCTCATTATCATTAATATTATTATCATTATCATTTTTTTTTATCATTATCGTTGTTATTATTATCATTACTATTATTATTATTAATATGATTTTTATCATTACAATCATCATGATCATTATCATTGTCATGATCATCATCATCTTCGTAATAATTATTACCATTATTATTATCAGTATTATAATTATTGTTTTCATTATTATACGTTGAAATCATCATCATTTCTATCGTTATTTATATCATCATTACTATTATCATCCAGATAATACTATTATTAGAAGCATTATCAGCATTATTATAATTGCTATAACAATTATTAATATCAACATCATTATAATTATCATAATTATCATTATCATCATCATTATTATTATAATCANTCATTATTATTATTATCATTATAATCATTATTATTATTATTATCATTATTAATATTATCATCATTATTATTATTACCATCATCGTCATAATGAGCACCATCATTTTACTCAGTATTATTATTAACATTATTTTCATATTCATCATTATCATTAGTTATTGTCATCTTTATCGTCATTATTATTATCATTATCATTATTATCATTATCATCATTATCATCATCATTATTATCATCATTATTATCATCATTATCATTATTAACATAGTTAACATCATCATTATATTCATCATTATCATTATCATCATTATCATCATTATCTACATAACTATACTCATCATTATCATAATCATTATTATAATCATCATTATTATTATTATTTTAAAAATAACTACAACTATAAGTAACATCTTTACTAACAAAAATCGTAGTGTGTATTATCATCATGATCATTCATCATCATCACTATTATCATCCTCATTATCATTTTTTTACTAATATTACTATCATCAGTATTATCATTACTATTACCTTTATGATTAATTATTAACATCATTAATTTTATCTGAATTATTATTTTTAACTTTCACACCATTATCATTAGAATTATTATTACTATTACCACTATTTTAATCGTCATCTCTATGAACGACATAAGGATCACCAGTAAATCATGACCAAATCTATCTTGATTATCAGCCTTATTAGTATCATAATCATCATCAGTTTCATCATTTTCACTATAACCATTATTGTAGACGTCATTTCTATAAACATCATTAGAATCGACAGCAAATGAGTACCCAAACTCTCTTCACCATTAGCTTTATTAGTATCGCTGTCATTTTTAACATTATCATTGTTATCTTTATCAGCATCACTATCCGCGTAGTAATCGCCATTACTATCAAGATCACAATTATCATAATCATCGTGTCATTTATCATTATCATTATGTTTATCATACTCATCATTATTATCATCATAATTGTAATCATTGTCATCTTTTTCTATTATCATTTTTATTATCGTTTTGATTACCATTCTCAATCAATAATATTATTATTATCAGTATTATAATTTATTTAACTTGAAGTCATCATTATTATCATTATTATTCTCATTCTTATTATTACCATTATCATTATAATCATTATAAGTATTATAATTATTGTTTTCATTATTATACGTTGAAATCATCATCATTTCTATCGTTATTTATATCATCATTACTATTATCATCCAGATAATACTATTATTAGAAGCATTATCAGCATTATTATAATTGCTATAACAATTATTAATATCAACATCATTATAATTATCATAATTATCATTATCATCATCATTATTATTATAATCATTATTGTCATCATCATCTTCGTTATTATTATTATCATTATCGTTGTCATTATTATCAGCATTGTTATAATTATTATTATTATCATTAACATTATCGTCATTATCATAATCATTATCACTATTATTATCATNTATTATTATTGTTTTATATTAATATTATTATAATTAAACATTAGCATCACTCACATCGTTCTTATCATCATTACTATTATGGTCACAGTCATCATCGTTATTTCTATCTGCATCACTATCATCGTTGTCATTATCATTACAATCATGGTCATCATTATTATTATTATAGTTACATGAGTGTCAGCATAATCTTCATTATTATTTTCACTATTATTATCGCCATTTTTATTATTATCATCATCGTTTTTAGTACTATCATAAGAACAACTACAACTATCAGTAATGTCTATACTAACGGAAAATTGTAGTGTGTTTTATCATGATCATTATTCTATATTATTGTTGTCACCATATAAAATCACATCAATCACAATAATCATTATCATCGTCACAATCGTCAACATCATCATCTATATCATTATCATCATCATCATTATCATCATAACCATAGTCATTATAAACATAATCATTATTTCAATCATTTATACACATCACTATTATCATTTCCATCATTATTTTTATCATCATCATCATTCTTATCAGTATTATTTATGCTATAACCATCATTGTTATTATTATCTCCATAAACGACATCAGAATGACGTTAATTATATTTGTTCATTTTTGCTGTCTTCATCGTTGTTCTCATCATGACTATCATAGCAATTTTTCCCATAATCATACTGACAATCGTCAACATCATCATCTTTATCATCAACATCATCATTATTATCATGATCATTATCATAATCACCATAATCATAATCATCATCATTATTATTTCTCATCATCACTATCATCATCTTCATTATCATTTTCATTATCTAGATCATTAACATAAGTATCGTTTTTCCTTCTCAATTGATTGTAATTGACATATTTTTAGGCAATATCATAAACACCAGCAAATTATTTCTAAAACTATTTTCACCATTATCCCCATTAGTATTACTATCATCATTATCGTCATCACCGTTATATGTTTCAACATCACTATTATTGTTGTCGTAATCATTTCGATAATGGTCACAATTATCATAAAAATAGTCACACTTGTCAACATCATCATCCTTATCATCGTCATCATCATCATTTACATCACTTCTATAATCATAATAATGATCATTATTATCGTCATTATCATAACCATTATCATCTTCATTATTATGATTTTAATAAACTTTAATATCATCAGTAGTATTATCACTGTTACTACCACTGTAATCGTTATTTATGTTAAATATTACCAGAACGACCTTCATCATCATCTTCATTAGTATTATTATCATCATTATTGTCCTCATCGTGATCTTTATTAGCATCACTATCATCGTTGTCACAATTATTACTATCATGGTCATTATTATTATTGTCATAGTCACAATTATTTTTCTCAAAATCCTCATTTTTGTTTCGCTATCTTTATCACCATTATTATAATCATTATCATTGTTATAATTATTATTTATAGAACAACTATACTAACTGTAAGTAACATCTTTACCATCAAATATCGTTGTGTGTACTATCATCATCATCATTATTCATCATCATCACTATTATCATCTTCATAATCTTTTTTATTTTCAATGACGTTATTATCAGTATTAGAATCACTATTACTTTTATCGTAATCAAAATCTCTTTAAATGACATCTGAATAACCAGCAAATTATTACCAGAACTCCTCTTATCACCATCTCCATTAGTGTCATTATCATCATCATCGCTATTTTCGTTATCTGTATCATTACACTACCATTGGCGTTGGTAGACCAAAGGCAACCAATCATCATTCCTATCAAAGTCACAATTATCATAATCATAGACACACTCGTCAACATCATCATTTTTATCATTATCATCATCATCTTCATCATTACCGTTATCATTATAACGATAATAATAATCATTATCATAACAGTCATCATCTTTATTATTATTGTCATCATTAAGATTCATTATTATCAGTATTATTATTACTGTTAGCATCATTGTATTCGTCATCTTTATAAACGACATCATAATCACAAGCAAGTCATGATCAAAACTATTTTTATAATCAGCTCCATTAGTATTATTTTTATCATTATCCTAATAATCGTTATCTTTAGCAGCAATATTATCATGGTTGTCATCATTATAACAATCATGGTCATTATTATTTTTATTATTGCAGTTACTATCATTATCATCATTATCACAATTTTGATTTTTACTATTATCATCACTATTATTATGATTATCATCATTNTATTACTGTCTTTAACTTAACTACAACTATCAGTAACATCTGTACTAACAATAATCGGAGTGTGTATTATCATCATTATCATTGATCATCATCACTATCATCATCCTCATTATCATTTTTTTACTAATATTACTATCATCAGTATTATCATTACTATTACCTTTATCGTTATTAAAATCTCTGTAAACAACATCTGAATAACAAGCATATCATAACCAGAACTACCTTCATCATCATCTTCATTAGTATCATTATCATCATTATCGTCATCGTCGTTATCTCTATAAACATTACTATAATCGTTGTCACCTTTGTTACTATCATGGACATTTTTATAACTATCATAGTCAAAATCATTATTATCATAATCGTTTTTGTCATTTCCACTATCATCATCCCCATTATCTTTTTTATCATCATCATTATTATTATTATTTTAAAAATAACTACAACTATAAGTAACATCTTTACTAACAAAAATCGTAGTGTGTATTATCATCATGATCATTCATCATCATCACTATTATCATCTTCATCATCATTCTCTTTATCAATATCATTATCATCAGTAACTTTATTACTATTACCTTTATCGTAATCAAAATTTTTGTAAACGGCAACTGAATAATCAGCAAATAATTATCAAAACTATCTTTATCATCAGGTCAATTAGTATTATTTTTGACATTATCTTTATTATTGTTATTATTATCAGCATAACTATTATCGTTGTCATTATAACTATCATGGTCATTATTATTATTCTCAGAGTAACAATCATTATTATCATAATCGTGATTCTTATTATTGCTATCACTTTTCTGACTGTCATCATTATCATCATCATTATTATTATTATCTCTAAAACAACTACAACTATCAGTAACATCCTTACGAACAAATATCGTAGTGTGTAATATCATTATAAACAATTATCATTATATCTTTCATCATCTTTATTATCATTTTCATCATCCACATAATTATTATCAGTATTATTATTACTTTTACAATCACTGTAATCTTAATCGTCATAAACCACATCAGAATCCCCAGCAAATCATTACCAAAACTAATTTTATCATCATTAATCATCATTGCTATTATTTTCTTCATCATAATTATCATTATCAATATCATTATCATCAGTATCATTAATACTACTACCATTATCATAATCATCATCTCCATAAACGACGTCAGAATCACCAGCAAATCATTATCATTACTATCTACATCATCATTTCCATAAGCATCATTATCATCATCATCGTCATTATCGTTATATTTATCAGCTTTACTATCATCGTTGTCATTATAATTACAATCATGGTCATTATTATGATTATCATAGTCACATCAGTATCATCATAATCTTTATTATTATTTTTATTTTTACTATCGCCACTTTTTTTATTATCATCATTATTTTTAGTATTATCTTTAGAACAACAACAACTATCAGTAACGTCTATACTAACGGAAAATTGTAGTGTGTTTTATTATCATCATTATTCTTAATCATTGTTGTCATCATATAAACTATCATAATCACAATAATCACAATCACAGTCACAATCTTCAACATCATTATCTATTTCATTATCATCACCATTATCATCATAACCATAATCATCATAAACATAATCATTATTATCATCATTTATCATCATCACTATCATCATTTTAATAATTATTTTTACCATCATTATTATTATCAGTATTGTTGATACTATAACCATCATCGTATTCATCATCTCCATAAACAACATCAGAATGACGTTAATTATATTACGTTCATTTCCGCTATCTTCATCAGCATCACTATCATTGTTGTTCTTATCATGACTATCATAGCCACTATTGCCATAATCATAGTGTTAATCGTCAACATCATTATCTTCATCATTATTATCATGATCATTGTTATAATCACCATAATCATAATCATTATCATCATTATTTCTCATCATCACTATTATCATCTTCATTCTCATTTTTAGTATCTTGATTATTACCATCAGTAATGTTATTACTTTACTAATGATCGTAATTGACATATTCATAGGCAATATCGGAAACACTAGGTAATTGTCTTTAAAACTATTTGTATCAGCATCACTTCTATTGTCGTTGTCATTATTTCTATCATGGTCACAATTATCATAATCATAGTCACACTCATTAACATTATCATCTTTATCATTGTCATCATCATTTTCATCAGTACCATAATTATAATAATAGTAAATATTAACGTCATTATCATTACCATTATCCTTTTTATCATTCTAATTATCATAAGCTTCAATATCATCAGTAGTATTATTACTGTCACTTTCACTGTAATCGTCATTTATGTCAGTTATTACCAAAACGACCTTTATCATCATCTTCATTAGTATTATTGTCATCATTATTGTCATTATCGTTATCCTTATCAGCATCACTATCATCGTTGTCACCATTATTACTATCATGGCCATTAGCATTATTATCACAGTCACAAATGTTTTTATCAAAACCCTCGTTCTTTTTTTCGCTATTATTATTACCATTATCATTATTAATATCATCATTATTATTATTATTTCTAAAACAACTACAACTATAAGTAACATCTTTACCAACAAAAATCGTTGTGTGTACTATTATCATCTTCATTCATCATCATCACTATTATCATCTTCATCATCATTTTTATTATCAATGTCTTTATTATCAGTATCGTTATTACTATTACTTTTATCGTAATCATAATATCTGTAAATCACATCTGAATAACCAGCAAATCATTAATAAAACTACCTCCTTTATCAACTCTATTACTATCATTATCTACATCGTTATTATCAATATCTTGATCAGCATTACAACCATCGTTGTCATCATCATTTCTAAATCTATCTTTACCATCATTTTTATAAGCATCACTATGGTCATTATCATCATCATCGTTATCTGTATCAGCATTACTACCATTTTTGTCGTCATCATTTCCATCAGGGTCACAATTATCATAATCATAGTCACACTCGTCAACATCATCATCTTTATCATTGTCATTTGCATCATTATCAATTAACATTATTTATTAGTATCATTATTGCTGAGACCATCATCGTAATCAAAATCTCTGTAAACGATATCTGAATAACCAGCACAGTCTTACCAGAACTACCTTTATCACCATCTTCATTAATATCATTATCATCATCATCCCCATCATTGTTATATGTATTAGCATCACTACCATTGTCGTTGTCATCATTCCTATCATAGTAACAATTATCATAATCACAGACATACTTGTCCACATCATCATCTTTATCATTATCGTCATCATCTTCATCATTACCGTAATTATTATTATAATAATAATCATTATTATCATAACCGTCATCATCTTCATTATCATTATCATCATTGAGATTTATTATTATCAGTATTATTATTACTGTTACTATCATTGGAATCGTCATCTTTATAACCAACATCATAATCACAAGCAAGTCATGATCAAAACTATTTCCATAATCAGCTCTATTAGTATTATCTTTATTATTATCTTAAATATCGTTATTTTAAGCAGCATTACTATCATCGTTGTCATTATCATTACTATCATGGTCATTTATATTATTGTTATAGTCACAATTATTATCAAAATCATTATTTTTATTTTCGCTATCATTCTCATTATAATCATCATTAACATCATTTATATCATCATTATCTTTAAAACAACTACAACTATCAGTAACATTTTTACAAACAAAGATCGTGGTGTGTAACATTATCATAAACAATTATCATTATNACATTGACATCATTTTTATTATTATCAACATTATTATTATCATCATTATTATTATTAACGTTAACATTATTATTATTATCAACATTGTTTTACTAACAATTTTTATTAATGTTATCGTCAATATCATTTTCACCTTTATCATTATTATTATGATTATTTTTAATATCATACCTAATATTGTCAACATTATTATTATTGTCAGTGTCATTATTATTATCATATACGTCATCATGGACATTATTTTTATCATGATCATTAACAGCATTATCATCAACATCATCATTATTATCATTATTATTATTATCATCATTATCATCATCAACATTATCATCATTATCGTCAACATCATAAACATTATCATTATCATCATCATCATAATCATCATCATCATCATCATCATCATCATCATTATTATTATCATAGTCATTACTAATATGATTAACATTATCATTCTCATTATTATTATTATTATCATTATTATAATCATCAAGCTTATTATCCCCATCTTTATTGAAATCATCGTCGTTGTCTTTATTATCATCATGAGCGTTATCGTCATTACTATCATTATCATCAACGTTATTATTGAAATCATTTTCATCTTCGTCATAATTATTATTATCATTATCATAATTATTATTATCATCATCCCTATTTCTATCCTTATTATCATCATCATCATCATCGTCATCATCATCATCATTGTTATTATCTTTATTATTATTATNTTATGATCATTATCATCGAGTGCATTATTTTTATTATTATCATCATTATTATTCTCTTTATAATGACTGCAACTAAAAGTAACATCTATACCGACTAAAAATCAAAGTAGGCATCATTATCATCATCATTTATTTCGATAATTAACATCATCATCATTATGACAAAAATTAGTATTCAGAACTTTTTTATAAGCTAGATCATTGTCATCATTACCATCGTCAATAAAAACACTATTATACTCATCATTATCATTATTACTATCATAATTATCATCTTTAATATTATTCTTATTATTTTTATTATTAGATTTATCATTATAATTGTCTTTATCAGGATCATCGTGATTATTATTAAAGCGATTACTACTATTAGTAACATTATCACTTACAAACATTGAAATCACTATCTTAAACACTATTATCACTGTAATTATTATAATTAATTATAATATCATAAATAATATAATCTTTATTATTATCATCAACATCATTATCATCAACATTATTATAATCAATATCATTATTAGTATTACCATCATCGAAATCGTCATCTTCGTAAACAACAACAGATTATAATTAAATCATTACCATTACTATCTTTATAATCATCTTCATCAGTATCATCGTTTTTATCATTGTTATCATCGTCATCATTATCAGCATTATTATCATGCATCATCATCATTATTATTATTGTAACAATCACCCTTGGCCTCGTCATTATTATCAACATCATCTTCATCATCAGTATCAGCATCATCATTATCATCATCAGCATCCATTATCAGCATTATTATCATCATCATTATCATCATCATCATTATCATCATTATCATCATCATTATCAACATTATCATCATTATCAGCATTATTATCATCATTATTATCATCATCATCATCATCATCATTATCATCATCATCATCATCATCATCTTCACCATTACTATCTTTATAATCATCTTCATCAGTATCATCGTTTTTATCATTGTTATCATCGTCATCATTATCAGCATTATTATCATTGTTGTTACCATCATCACTATAATGATTATCAATTATTATTATCATAGTCACAATCATTAACTTAATCATCTATATCATTATCATTATTATTATTATTATCAACATCATCATTATCATTATTATATTTTAAACAACTACAACTGTTAGTAACATCTTTACAAACAAAAATTAAAGTGTGTATATATTTATTATTCATCATCATCACTAGCATATTATCTTTATAATTATTTTTATCATTACCATTATTATCAACAGTATCATAATAACTATAACCATCAGCGTAGTTATCGTCTACATAAACGACATTAAAATAACAGGCAATCCATTACCATTACTTTTTTCGTCATCATCCCCATTAGTATTATGATCATTATCATCGAGTGCATTATTTTTATTATTATCATCATTATTATTCTCTTTATAATGACTGCAACTAAAAGTAACATCTATACCGACTAAAAATCAAAGTAGGCATCATTATCATCATCATTTATTTCGATAATTAACATCATCATCATTATGACAAAAATTAGTATTCAGAACTTTTTTATAAGCTAGATCATTGTCATCATTACCATCGTCAATAAAAACACTATTATACTCATCATTATCATTATTACTATCATAATTATCATCTTTATCATTATCATCATCATTATCATCATCAATATAACTTTTATCATTATCATCATTATAATCATCATCATCATTATTATTATGATCATTACTATCATCATTATCATTATCACCATAATCATTATCATTATCATCATTATCATTATTATTATCATCATCATTATTATTATCATCATCATCATCATCATCATCATCATCATTATTATTATCATAGTCATTATTATTAATGTAATCATTATCATTGTCATTATTATTATTATCATTATCATAATTATTATTAATCATCATAATTATCATTATTATCATCATTATCATCATTATTATCCTCATCATCATCATCATTATCATCATTATCATTTTTAATATTCATGTTAACATTATCGTTATTATCAACATCATTATCTTCATAATTATTGTACACGTCATCGTTATTATTATTTTTATATTGATCAACATTATTATTATTTTTTTTATCATCTTTAATATCGTTATTATTAAAATTATTATCATTGTCATTATCATTATGATATTAGTCATTATGGACATCATTATTATCATGATAATTAACATTATTATCATCAACATCATCATAATTATGATCATTTCTATCATCATTATTATCATCGAGATTATCATTATTATTAATGTAATCATTATCATTGTCATTATTATTATTATCATTATTATTATTATCATCATTTTCTTTGGTATTGTCAACATCATCATCATTATTTGCATAATTATCATCATATTATCATTATTACAATCATCAACAGTCTAACAGTCATTGTTGTGATCAGTGATCCGTTGGGGGCGAAATGTGAGAAAATAAATAAATACAAGTAAAGTGTATTTTAATTTTCTTGCGTTGATTTATTAATGCGCAACGTTTCGCTTACAATATGCGTCAGCCTCATCAGGCTACANATTACCATCATCGAAATCGTCATCTTCGTAAACAACAACAGATTATAATTAAATCATTACCATTACTATCTTTATAATCATCTTCATCAGTATCATCGTTTTTATCATTGTTATCATCGTCATCATTATCAGCATTATTATCATTGTTGTTACCATCATCACTATAATGATTATCAATTATTATTATCATAGTCACAATCATTAACTTAATCATCTATATCATTATCATTATTATTATTATTATTATTTATTATTATTATTATTACCATTATTATTACCACGTTAATTATTATCATCGTCATTATAACTTCTGCTACTATCAATAACTTTCTCATCGTTAAACTTAAAAATCATCATCATTATCAATAGCATTATAAATTTCATTATTATCGTAACCATTACTACATATAAAAGCAATATAACTAACATAATTCAGAATTTTTACAATTAAAAACATGATTATCATTATAATCATTAATCTTTATTATCTTGATCCTAATCATTTTTATCATCGTCATTATTCACATCAAAATCAATTTCATAATTATGATCATTGTCATTCTTATTATTATCATTCTGATTATTATCATAAGTATACTTTATACTATTACCATCATTGTAATCATCATTATCGTAAACGACATCATAACTACATGCATATCATTACCATCACTATCTTTATAATTATCTTCATTAATTTGATTATCATTATTATCGTAATCATCGTCATCATTTTCAGCAGCAATATTATTGTTGTCACCATTATTACTTTCATAATTATTATCATAGTTATTATAGTCACAATAATTAAAGTTATTATCATCCTTATTATTTTTATTATCCAATTAATCATCATAACCTTACACATCATAATTATCATGATTATTATAATAACGATTACTACTATTAGTAACATTATCACCGACAAACATGGAAATTATCATCATCATCTTTATCATCATTGTAACAACTACTTCTATGAGTAACTTTAACTCGAAATAAAATTCAAATTATCAGTATTATCATCAATATCATTATCATTATAATCGCCATCATCATTATGATAACAATTACTACTATTAGTAACCTTATCCCTGCCAAACATAGACATTATCATCATCATAACCATTATCAGTATAATAATTATAATTAGTCATGATCAAGAATGGTCCTATCATCATTATTATCACCAACATATTCATAATCGTTATCTTTATTATTATCATCAACATTATTTCCATCATTATTAACGTTTTTATTATTATTATCATGGTCATCATCTTCATAATCGCCATTAGGATTTTCTGCATATTATTACCATCACTATTTTTATTACTATCATCATTATTAATGTTATAATCATTATAGTTATCATTATTATTAGAGTTATCATCATTATTATCTACATTATAATTACTTTAATTATCATCATCGATTGTACCTCAACTACTAGTATTAACATCATTACTTACATAAATCTGCATCATCATTATCGTCATCATCGGTATTACTATTATGATCATCGTTGCCATCATTATCATTATTATCACCCATATCACCATTATCATTATTATCATCATCTTTCGCATCATAATATACATTATTTACACAACAAATATAACAACAAGCAGTAACTTTGTCACTTAAATAAATTAAAATTATAATCATCGTTGAAATCTTTATCATCTTTATGACATCAACTATTTCCATCATTAACATTATCATCATTATAATTATTATTATCATTACTCGTTCTCATCATAATAATAATAATTACTACTATTAGTAACATTATTATCACTTAACATTGTAATCATCATCATCATTATTATCACCATCATCACAATAATTATCATAATTAATCATTTAAATCATAATTAATATCATCATCACAATGATTACAAACATCTAAATTATCGTCATTCTCATTATCAACATTAATATCATTTTTATTGGTATCAACATTACCATGACCATCATGATAACCATTATTTAAAAAATCATCAATAGGATTATTAGCGTATCATTCTATCACTATCTTTACCATATTCATCATCATTATTATTATCATCATCATCGTCATCATTATTATCATTATAACAATCATCATATCAACATCATCGTCATCATTTTTATAATCATCTTGAAAATGACTATAACTTTTAGTAACATCTTTACCGACAAAAATCAAAGTACGCATTATCATTATTATTATCCTTCATTATCACGATAACTATCATCAGAATCATGATGGCAACTACTACTATCAGTAACTTCATTATCGCTGAACAATGAAATTATCATAATCATGACCATTATCATAATAATTGTCATTCTTATTGTAACTATTACAACACGCAAAAGCAATAGCAGAATTTATCATTTTATAACCAGAAACATCATGATCATTATTATTATTGATCATTATTTACTTGATCGTAATCATTATTGTTATTATTANATATAATTATTACTATTACCATCATCGTAATAATTATCTCCACTAAAGACATCAGAACCACCAGCATATGATTACCATGACTATCTTTATCATCATTGTCATCATTATCATCATCATCATCATCATCATCATCATCATCGTCATCATCATCCTCATCATCATCATGATCATCATTATCCTCATCATCATCATCGTAATCATAATCCCTATCTTTGTCATTATTTTAATCATTATCATCATTATCATTATCTTTGTCTTTATTATCAAATTTATTGTTATACTTATTAACATCATTTTCATCATATTTATTATTATAACGATCACTACAATCAGTATTATCTCTACGGACTAACGTGAAAATCATTATTATTCGTAACATCAATATAATGTTTATAATAATCATGATCAATATTATCATCATTATCATTATCTCCATCATCATTATCATCATTGTCTTCAGCATTATCATCATCATCATTTTCATCATCCTCTTTATCATCATCATCATCATCATCATCTTCATTATCATCATTATCTTCATCATCATTATCAGTATTATTATCATCACTATCATTATCAATTATCATCATTATCATAAACATTATCATCATTAATTATTTATTATTTTTATAATTAGATTTATCATTATAATCATCGACATTACTATCATCACGATTATCGTTATAACGATTAATACTATCAGTAACATTATCCCACACACATTAAAATTATTATCATTGTAACCATTACCACTATTATTATCATAATTGATCATCAATATCATGATTAACATAATTATCTTTATCATCATTAACATTATCATCATCGTCATCCTTATCATTGTCATTAACAACATTATTATCAGTATCATTATTACTATTACCATCATCGTAATCTTGATATCTATAAACGATATCAATAACACCAGCATGTTATAACCATTTCTATTTTGCATCATCATCTTCATTATCATCATTATCATCACCATCGCCATTATCGTGATTATTATCAGCATCCTTGTCATTTATATTACCATTATTACTATTATATTTATTATTAGTATTATAGTCACAATCATTAACATTATCATTTTTATAATTATCTTTATAATCATCATTATTATCATTATCATTAAAACTATTACCATTATTATTATCATTAATTTTGCTATCATCATTTCCATCATCATCATCATCATTATCATCATCATCATTATCATTATCATCATCATCATCATCATCATTATTATCATTAATTTTGCTATCATCATTTCCATCATCATCATCATCATTATCATCATCATCATTAATTATCATCATCATCATCATCATCATCATCATCATCATCATCATCATCATTATCATCATCATTATCATTTATCATCATTTTCTTTATATTTGTCGTCATCATCATCTGTTTATCATTATTATAATCGCTATGATTATCATAAAAACAATTACTTCTAATAGTAACATTATCATCGCCAAACATAGAAATCACCATCATCACATAATCATTATATTCATCATGATCAATTATCAATATCATGAATAGTACAATCATCTTTATTATCACCAAAATTATCATCATGACTACCAACGTTATCATCATCGTTATCTTTCTTATTGAAATCAACAACATTATCATTATTATTATTAACAATCTCATCACCATCATCATACTCATTATCTCCATATTAACCATCAGGATCACCTGCATATGATTACCATTACTATCTTTGTCATTAATATCATCATTACCATCATAATCATTAACGTCATCATTATTATCAACGTTACCATCATTATTATCTACATTATCATATCATTATTACTTATACTCTTACTACTAATATTAACATCATCACCCACATTAATATGAATTATCAGTATCGTTACCATCGGTATTGATATCATGATAATCGTAATTATCATCATTATCATCATTAAAATCATTATCTTTATAATGACAAAAACTATTATTAACATCTTTACCAACAAAGATTGAAGTGGGCATATTTTTATTATTCTTTATTTTGACCATAATTCACATCATTATTATAATAACATTTACTACTATCAGTAACTTTTTTATTGTCAATTCACATCATTATTATAATAACATTTACTGATATTATTCTTTATTTTGACCATAATTCACATCATTATTATAATAACATTTACTACTATCAGTAACTTTTTTATTGTCAATAAATCATAATTAATATCATCATCACAATGATTACAAACATCTAAATTATCGTCATTCTCATTATCAACATTAATATCATTTTTATTGGTATCAACATTACCATGACCATCATGATAACCATTATTTAAAAAATCATCAATAGGATTATTAGCGTATCATTCTATCACTATCTTTACCATATTCATCATCATTATTATTATCATCATCATCGTCATCATTATTATCATTATAACAATCATCATATCAACATCATCGTCATCATTTTTATAATCATCTTGAAAATGACTATAACTTTTAGTAACATCTTTACCGACAAAAATCAAAGTACGCATTATCATTATTATTATCCTTCATTATCACGATAACTATCATCAGAATCATGATGGCAACTACTACTATCAGTAACTTCATTATCGCTGAACAATGAAATTATCATAATCATGACCATTATCATAATAATTGTCATTCTTATTGTAACTATTACAACACGCAAAAGCAATAGCAGAATTTATCATTTTATAACCAGAAACATCATGATCATTATTATTATTGATCATTATTTACTTGATCGTAATCATTATTGTTATTATTATTATTATTATTATTATTATTATTATTATTATTATTATTATTATTATTA
>NW_019379574.1:689664-746320 GCF_000648655.2 Copidosoma floridanum | reverse complement strand
ATCATCATTATTATTATCATCATGATCATCATAATTATCATTACCATTATCATTTTTATTATTTTTATTATCAGATTTATTATTCTTAACATCGACATCATAATCATCACGTTTATACTTAAACGATGATATCATTAAACATTATCGCCCACAAACATTATAATTATGTTCATCATTTACATCATTATCATCATTGAAATAATCATCATTATATTATTATCATCATTATTATCATTATAACCATCTGCATCATTATCATCATTATTTTCGCTATCATCATCACCAATATCATTATTATTATCAGCAGCATCATAATCGTCATAATCTATATTACAAGTATAACAACGAGCAGTAACTTTTTCATTCACATAAAGTGCAATTATTGATATTGTAACCATTTTTACCATCTTTATAATTATTAGATATTACTTATATGTTTATATTAATTATTATTATTATTTTTATCGTCATTCTGAACATCATTATTACCAACATGATTATCATCGTCATCCTCATTATTATCATTAACATCACTATCAACAGTATTATTATGACTATGACCATTATCATGAACATCATTTTTATTAACGACATTCAAATCACCGGTATATCATTACCATCACTATCTTTCTTATTATCTTCACATGTATTATCATCATCATCATTATCATCATCGTCATTGATATTAGCATCACAATCATCGTTGTCACCATCATAACTATAAAGATTTTTATAATATGTATCATAATCACGATTATCAACGTCACAATCTTTATTATTATCATTAAACTTATGAAGATTATCATCATCATCATCGTTATTAGCATTATAATTATTATCATCCACATAACAAATATAACTACTGGCTGTCACTTTACTACCTACATTAATTGAAATTATTCTCATTGTAACCATAATCATCATCTTAATTATCTTTGAAAAGAACTATTATGATTATTATTATTATTATCATCATTATCATCATCATTATCATTACCATTATCAACTTTATTATTATTATTATTATCAGCATCATCATTTTTATTATTATTATAACAATGACTTCCACTAGTAACATCAACTTCTAATACAATTAGAATTATTAGTATTATCATCATTATTATTATCATTTTCATTATTTTCATCATCATTATAACAACGACTTTCACTACATCCACTCCGAATAAAATTAGAATTATAAGTATTATCATGATTATTATTATTATCATCATCATCATCTTTATCATTATCACCATCATTATAATGATTTAAATAAATAATGATTAGTATTATAATAAGTATCAGTATTATTATTTTTACAAACATTATCGAAATTGTTATCTTTATCATTATCATCAACATCATTATTAACATTATCAACATTTTTAATACCATTATCATAGTCATCATATCCATACTCACCATCAGGATTACCTGCATATCATTACCATCACTTTCCTTATCATCATAATGATCATTACCATTACAACCGTTATCTAAATTCTTCTCATTAACGTTATTATGATTATTATATTCATTATAATTATTTTTATTGTCATCATGACTATTCTTTTTTTTACTAGTAACAACTTCATCACTCACGTAAATCTTAACCATCATTATCGTTACCATAAGTATTATTATTATGATTATTGTTATTTTCATCATCGATATCGTCATCATCATCATCTCCATCATTATGTTTAAAATTATTGTCAGCATTATCTGTTTATCAATATCATCATCGCTATCATAATCATCATAACAATTACTACTATTAGTAACATTATCATCGCTAAACATAAAAATCATTATTATCATCACCATCATCATTATGTTTAGTACAATTAATCATTGAAATTTGAATAAGTATCTTTATTATTATTATCCCCAACATTATTGTTATCGTCATTTTTATAATTATCATCAACTTCGTTTTTATTATTATCAACATTTTTGTTACCATGATCATAGTCATCATCTCGATTATCTTTATTAGAATCACCTGCGTATCATTGCCAATACTATCTTTATTATGATTGACATTATTATCATCATAATCATTACCGTTAACATAATCATCAACGTTATCATTATTATCATTTACATCATCATCATTTTTATTATCATCATCACTATTACTCTTAGTACTTGTAGTAATATCGTCGCCCACATGATTCTGAATTATTATTTTCGTTACCATCGATATAAATATTGTGATCACCATTATCATAATTATTATCATCAGCATTGTAATTATTATCATCTACATTATAAATATAACTTCTAGCAGTAACTTCATCACCTACATAAATCGAAATTACTTTTATTGTTACCATCATTATCATCGTTATAATTATTGATTATTACGATTATGATTATCATTAGTATTATCAATTTCATAATTATCATCATTATAATTATAAAAAATACTGCTATCATTAACATTAAAACTGACAAAAATTAAAATCAATATTATTATGATCACCATTATCATGACTATTATCATCATCATTATTATCATCATCTTTATAACAACTACAACTATCAGTAACACTTTTACCGACAAACACTGGAATGGGCAGTGTCATCATCATTTTTTATTTTCATCATAATCATCGTCATCATCATGATCACAACTACTACTATCAGAACTTATTCGTTGTTGAACATCGAAATGATCATCATCATCACCTTCATCATCATAAATGTCATCATTATTGAAACGATTACTACATTTAAAGGCAATATCACCAACAAAATTCGCAATTTTGTACAATCAGGAAATTGATAATGATTATTTTTATTATTTATAATAAGCTTGATTGTTATTATTCTCATCGTCATTATAATTATTATTGTTATCATCATTATTATTATCATCATTATCATCATCATCATCATCATCATCATCATCATTATTATTATTATTATTATTAACATTACTATTATAATTTGATCTTTATTACTATCATTTTTATTATTTTTATCGTCAATATTATTACTTTATTAACACCATTACTGTCACAATTATTATTATTATTATTATTATTATTATTATCATCATCATTATCATTATTATCTTCATGATCTACATTTTATTATCATTATCATTATTATAATCATCATTATCATAATCATCATTATTATCATTATCATTATCATTATTACTATTATCGTAATTATTATTATGATCATTCTCTTATTATTATTATTATCATTATCATCATCTTCATTATTATCATAATCTTCATTATTTTCATAATTATTCTTATTATAAATATTGTTATCATCATCATGATCATCATAATTATCATTACCATTATCATTTTTATTATTTTTATTATCAGATTTATTATTCTTAACATCGACATCATAATCATCACGTTTATACTTAAACGATGATATCATTAAACATTATCGCCCACAAACATTATAATTATGTTCATCATTTACATCATTATCATCATTGAAATAATCATCATTATATTATTATCATCATTATTATCATTATAACCATCTGCATCATTATCATCATTATTTTCGCTATCATCATCACCAATATCATTATTATTATCAGCAGCATCATAATCGTCATAATCTATATTACAAGTATAACAACGAGCAGTAACTTTTTCATTCACATAAAGTGCAATTATTGATATTGTAACCATTTTTACCATCTTTATAATTATTAGATATTACTTATATGTTTATAATTAGTATTATCATTATCATAATCATCGACATCGTCATTTCAACAACTACTTATAACAGTAACTTCTTCATTGTTAAGCATTAAAATTATTATTATCATCAGCATTATCTTTAAAAATGTCATCATTATTATCGTCACCATTACTACTTTGAAAGGCAATATTACCAACAGAGCTCGGAATCTTTACAATCATAAACATAATCATTATTATTATTGAATTGTTATTAGCTAGATTATCATCATTATGATCATTGTCATTATAAACATTATCATCATCATCATAATTATTATCATCATTATCATTCTTATAATTATCGTCATCATCATTTGTTTTTCATCATCATATTCGCCATTCTCATCATAAGAACAATTACTACTATTACTAACATTATTATGGCCAAACATCGAAATTATTATTATAACCATTATCACTATAATTATCATAATCAATCATAGATCTCATGATAAATAAAATCGTTATTATCATCACTAACATCATTATAATCGTCATCCTCATCATTATCATCAGTTTTATTTTTACTATTATCATCATCGTAACCATTATCTCAATGAATGACATCAGGATCTCCAGCATATCATTACAATTACTACCTTTATTATTATGTTTATTATTATTATTATCATCATCGTCATCATCATTATTATTATCAGCATCACTATCATCAACGTCGGAATCATTACTATCAAGATCATTATTATAATTATCATAGTTACAATCATTAACATCATCTTTATTATCATTATCATTATTATCATCATCTTTATTATTATTATTATTGTCTTTATAACGACTCTGATGATAAGTAACACCTTTAACGACAAAAATCGGAGTGGGTATTATCATTATCATCATACATCATCATTTCTATAATGTTTCTCTAAACTATTATAACAACAACTATCAGAACCTTTTTTATAATTAAACATTGAAATTATGGTCATTATTACCATTTTTATTAAAAATGTCTTCATTAATGTAACCATTACGACATTTAAGAGCAATATTACAAACATAATTCAGAATTTTTACGGTCGGAAACATCATTATTATTATTATTCATTATTATTTGGTTGATCATTACAATTTTTATTATCGTCATTATTCACATCATCATAGTATTTATTATCATAATTATCATCATAATCATTATTACTATCATTTTCGTACTTATTTCTATTATTAGATTTATCATTATAATTGTCAACATCATAATCATCATAATTATCATTACAACGATTACTGTTAACAGAAACATGATCACCGACAAACATCGATATCATTATCATCAAATACATTATCATCATCATTTTTATCATCATAATAATTATTATCTTTATAAAAACTACAACTATCAGAAACATCTTTACTTACAAAAATCACAGCAGGCATTACAATTATACATATTTATTTTTATTACCATAATCATTATATTTATTAGTTTAACAACCACTACTGTCAGTAACTTCTTCATTGTTAAACATTGAAATTATCATCATTGTCACGAAAATGATTATAAATGTTATCATTATCGTTATTATTATCAACCTTTTACATTATGATTATCATCATCATCCTTATATTTACTATTATTATAATGTTCTTTATGTAATGGTAATTATAATTTCATAATGGTAGTGATTGTAATGATCATGATAACGATAATAATAGAGATCATGATGATGATGGTTATGTTAATAGTGATGGTAATGATTGTGATAATGACATTGATGGCAATGGTGTTGATGACAATGATTAAAGTAATAATGATGATGATGAACGTTTTAATAAAGATAATGGTGATAATAATAGTGATGATGATGATTATAATGATGATGATGATAAACATGATGAAAAAGATGATGATGATAACGATAATAATTATAAAAATTATTAAGATATTAATAATAAATAATGATATTAACTATGATGAAGGGTACTATGATAATGATTTTGATTTATGTTGGCAATATCGTTATTAATTGTTGTATTGATTATAATAACGAAGATAAAAACAATAATAATGTTGATAATAATAATGATTGTGATGAGGATAACAAACATATTGATAATGATAATAATCATAATGATGATAATAATGATTTTAATAATAATGATAGTTAATCTCATTTCCAAAACAATGAAAATAAAAAAAAATAATGTTTATAATGCTAATGATGATGCCGATAATTATGATGAAAACGTTGATGATAATGATAATGAAGATGAGACTAACAATGATCATAATAATAATGCCGATAGTAACGATAATGACGATTCAGATTTACGTATGTGATAATGTTAGTACTAGTTAAAAAAAAATAGCGATGACAATAATAAAAATGATGATTATTAAGATAATAATAATGATAACGTTAATGATAATATTTACGATAATGGTTATGATGGTAATGATGATTTTGATGATAAGGATAGTGATAGTAATGATATGCAGATGATTCTGATGGTAAGCATAGATATAATGACTATGATGATGGTATTAGAAATGTTGATAATGTTAATGACGATGTTAATAATAATGATTAAGCTGACAATTTTGATAATGTTGGTGATAATAATTATAATAATACTCATCATGATATTAATAATTGATTATGATAATCATAATGATAATTGTGATGATGATAATGATGCTAATGTTAATGATAATAAAGATAATAATACTGATAACTCTAATTGTATTAGGAGTTGATGTTACTAGTGGGAGTCGTTGTTATTACACTGATAAAAGTGATGATGCTTATAATGATAATGATGATAAAGATGATAATGATTATGATGATGATAATGATGATAATAATAATAATGATCATAATAGTACTGGTTAATGATGATGAAGATGATAATAATGGTAACAATGAAAATGATCTCAATTTATGTGGGTGATAAAGTGACTGCTAGTAGTTATATTTGTAATGTAGAAAATGATAATAATGATGCTGATGACGATGATAATGATGATAACGTTTATCAGTTTGGTGATTATGATAAAGATTATGATGTTGATAATTGTGACTACGATACTTATTATAATGATCATGACAGTAACGATGGTGGCAACGATGATAGGGATGCTAATGATTATGACGATGATGACAATGACGATGATGATGATACTCATGAAGATGATGAAAAATACAATGGTGGTAATAATATGCTGGTGATTTGGACGTCTTTAATGAAGATGATGGTTTCGCTAATGGGAATAGTAAAAATGATACTGATGATAATGATGTTTATGATAAAGATGAGGATGACGATGATGATGATGTTCATGATAATGATGTTTAAAATGACAATAAAAATAATAATAATAATCAAGCTAATTATAAATTATGATAATAATTATGATGATGATGTTTCTTATTATAGGAATTTGAATTTTGTTGTTGATTTTGCTTTTACATGTAGTAATGTTTACAATAATGATGACATTCATAATGATAATGGTGATGATAATGATAATTTCGATGTTTAACATTAAAAAAGTTACTAATAGTAGTATATGTTACTACCATCCCCCTTTCTCGGCTTCGCCCGAGACTTACTAAATAAAACACCGTAGTGTGTTGACATGTAATGTGGAACAGTTTCAGTTAGAAATTTTACACATATTTTTGATACATCTCAGAACAAAGATCTTCTTATTAAAAACATATTTTTTCGGAGTCCACGTAGTTTATTTGGTCAAATAATAAGGTGTTAGAATTTCAAAAATAATCATGCTGAAAAGTACCGTGCGTTCTTTGTGCCACAAAATAATCGGTGGCCATTAGAAGTCGTTGATTTACAGTTTTTTTTCGTGTAATTTACGAAAACGGCTATTTTTTAAAGCTGTTAAGATTTTAAACCCCCAAAAAATTTATGTTAAAAAAAAATTTTTTTTCTCATATCTCACAACTTTATTACCAGAGCAACAAAGTCCTGGACCTTAAACCCTACATTTTTATTGCCACAAAAACACAAATACATTTTCTACTTATTTAAAAATCTGAAGTAGGATCTTTGAAGATTTCAGAGATTGCTGTGAGGGTACAATGAAAAGCTGATCTCTCACGTAATGGACTTTTTAGTTGTCAATTTTGACGCTGCTGTTTCAATCTCGATAAATTTTCTGCGTCAGTTTCTTGACGTCTAAGTAAAATTGTATTTATTAGATACACTTGAATTTTTTCTTCCAATTCACTCTCTTGCGACTTTTGGCATGCTTAAAATTTTTGTGACTTCTAGAAGCTGTTTTCTGTCAACATTGTTAAGTTCTAATATATTTTTTGGCAAGGTAGTTCAACATCCGATGGCCCTAAAAAAGACCCGTGAGCTTCTTAAGTTAACTCTTTCTTGATAGGCAGTTAACAGCAATTGTGACTGCCTGGATACCTCAGGGTGATCTTCTCTGGCTTGCTGTTGAAGAACCAGACTGATTGGGAGAAAAATGACATAGTCCGAAGCTTTGGGGCTAGTTGTAGTGCTCTTTCCCATCGTCTTCCAGTATAACGTCGAAGACGTTGGTGTCTAAAGCACCTTTTTTATTTGCAGATTCAGTTGTTTTAGTGATCTTAGATGTGGAGATTGTTTAGTGATACTTGTCCAGTGGAGGTTGTCCCGTTGGCTCAAGTTTTTTTTCCTTTGCTGTTATATAGGTTGGCCTAACGCAGACCTTGGAGAGGATCAGTGATTCCTGGTTAAATGCTTAGAGTCGAGAGGGTAGTATAGGGTCGTTGGTCACCGGATTTTCCAGCCTTGCAAAGAACAACTCCACAGGTGACGTCTGCTAGTAGATGGCTGACTTGGTTTAATAGTGCCCGTCTTTAGTTAATATAGTCTTTCAGTCGACGAATCGCTTCCGGAAATGGTAATAAAAATGTTTTTGTTAGCAAGGTTGTTTACACTTGGGTGGCTCCTAAAAAAACCGATAAAATTGATGGTGAACTAGAGAACGTTAATACTTATAATGGCCCTAAAAAGCGCCAGTGATGAAACTTCCAGGCTATTCTTTATTATCATTCCTGATGATGAAGAGCTGGCTACGGGTTGCTTGATTCTTACCTTTGGAGTCTCGATGTATCGAGACTGTGATGAAGGGAGGTACGCCGCTGAACAAAGAATATCTCGTCTCGGGTCGTTCCCCGGATAAACAACTGCTCATCGTTAGACGGGAGCATGTGTGTAAACACATTGGGGACGCGACGACCAAGAAGGTAGCCGTTGTGGCTGCCCGTGCCCCTCAGAGCTGTTTCCTCTTGCTTACATTTGTAGCCAAAAGTTCTCTCACTGCACCAGGTGGGATGGTGGGACTGCTACACAACTCTGAAGAGTTGGTGCAGATTGTGCTCTGGCTAGATATGTCTCCTGGTATTGTAGCAGAGACGGCATCGGTTGGAGTTAATTATTTTGTTTTGATCGCACTTGTCAAGATTCAGGGTGAATGGACACCTAGGTCCCCTTCCCCTTAGAGAAAAGTATCGTCCGTAACCGGGATATCCAGCTGCAAGACTATCATCATCATTCTCTATACAGCTCGTTGAACTGCCGAAGCTTGACCACATCAGTATCGAGACGCTGTGGCCTATTATAACCACACTTATTTAATTATGTTGCAGGTAGCTTCATTATGCCGATAATAATGTTTAGAATTACAATGATATTCATAATAATGATTAAGCTAATGATGATTAATGATAATAATGATGATGCTGTTTCTAATTATAAACTTTCGGTATCTGATGATGATATTGCTTATGGTTAAAATAATGATGAAATTTAAATTGATAATGATAATGATAATAATATCGACGTTTAACGATAAGTAAATTATTGATAGTTATAGTTGTTTTAATAATCGTGATAGTGATTATGGTAATAATAATAAATAATGATAATGATCATGCCTACTTCGATGTTTGCTGGTAACGTTGTTACTTATATTTAAAGTTCTTAAAAAGACAATAATAATAATAATGATAATGATGATAAAGATAATGATAATGATGAAGGTTATTATGATGATAATGATAATTATGATCAGAAAAGTGATGATAAAAGAAATATTAATAATGATAATAATGATGATAATAATGACGATGACGATGATAATAATGATGATGATATTAATGATGATGATGATGATAATGAAGTTAAAGATGGTAGAGAGAGTGATGGAAATGAGATGCTGGTAGTTCTAATGGTGATTATTGAGATGATGATTATTATGATGGTAATGGTAATGTTAATAATGATAATAATAATGTTGACGTTAAGACTAATAAAGATAATGAGAAAGATAGTGATGGAAATAATATGCTGGTGATTCTGAGGTTGTTTATGAAGATGATGATGACGATAATAGAAATAGTAATAATGATACTGATGATAATGATGTGGATGTTAATGATGAGGATGACGATGGTGAGTATGATGTTGGTGATGATAATGATAATTTTATTAACCATGATAATTATGTTAAGTATGATAATTATTGTATTGATGGTGATGATGATAATGATACTTTTAATGTTTGTCGGTGATGACGTCACTAATAGTAGTAATAGTTATAATGATAATAATGATGATCATGATGTCGATGATTATGATAAGGAATTCGATTATGAAAATATTAAGGATGACAATGATAATGATAATTATGATACTGATGATGATAATGATAAAAATTCTGATTTCAATGATTGTGACTATGATAAACATAATAACGATCATGATTATAACCATGGTGTCAAAGAAGATCTTGACGCTGATAATATAGACGATGATGACGATGATGATGATGATGATACTTATGAAGATGATAATGAAGATAGTCATGGTAATAATATGCTAGTGGTTCTGATAACGTATATGAAGATGATGATTACGATGATGGTCATAGTAATAATAATATTTATAATAATAATAATGATAATTATAATAAATATAACGATGATGATTATTATTAAAATGATAATGATGTTAATAATAAGCATCATAATTATTGTTGTCACCATCATTACAATTATAATCATAATTTTTATTGTTATAGTAACAACTATCAACATTGTTATCTTTATTATCATCTTCATTATCATCATTATCATCATCACCATTATAATCATAACGATCCTCATCATCATCATCATTATTATCATTATCACCATAAAAATAATAACCATCATCATCATCATCATTATTATCATCATCATCATCGTCATCATCATTATCATCATCATCATCATCTACATTAAAATCATTGTCGTAATCATATTTTTATTATTATCCTAACCGCCCTCATTATCTTGACAACAATTACTACCATTAGTTACATTATCACAGCCAATTATCAAAATCTTTATTATCATTCCCATTCTTATTAAAACAACTACTATTATTAGAAACATCAACTCTTATAACAACAGAGAAAAAAAATTAGTATAATAAGTATCATCATGATTATCATAATCATCATTATTACTATCGTCATTCAAATTATTATAATTAATTAGTTACATTATAATTAGTGTCATTGGCATTGGTATCACCAACATTATCAAAATTGTCATCTTTATCATTATCATCAACATTATTATTAACATTATTAACATTTTTAATACCATTATTCTCGACATTATATCTATACTCACTATCAGGATCACCTACATATCATTACCATCACTATTTTTATTATTATAATCGTTATTACCATCAAAACCCGTATTGTAATTATTATTACTATCGTCATCATCATCATCATCATCAACATTTTCATAATCATCATCATCATCATCCTCATCATCATCATCATCATCGTCATTATCATCATCATCTACATCGTTATCATTATAATTATTGCTATAATTATTTGTGTATCGTCATCTTAATCACTATCATAATCATAATAACAGTTACTACTATTAGTCACATTATCATCGCTAAACATAGAAATCATCATTATCATTGACATCATCACTATATTTATCATGATTAATCATTAATATTATAATTGGTATTTTTATTATCATCATCTATAACATTATCATTATCGTCATCTTAAATATTATCATTAACATGATTTTTATTATAATCAACATTCTTATTACCATGATCGTAGTGATGATCTCGATTATCTTTATCAGGATCACCTGCGTATTATTACCATAACTATCTTTATTATTATCATTATTATTACCATCATAATCATCATCACTGTCATCGTTGTTATCAACGTTATCATTATTATTATTAACATCATCATCATTTTAATCATCATCATTACTATCACTTAGTAGTTGTAGTAATATCGTTACTCACCTGATTCTGAATCATTATTATCGTTACCATCGGAATAAATGTTATGGTGAGCATTATAATCATCATTATCTACATTACAAATATAACTACTAGCAGTATTTTAACACCCACATAAATCGAATTTATTATTATTGTTATTATTATCATTGTCGTTATAATTATTAATTTTTACTTTTATGATTTTTGTTAGTATTATCATTATCATAATCATTATCATTATAATTATGACAAATACTGCCATCGTTAACATTTACACCGACGAAAATTTAAATCATCATCCTCATTATCATCATCATCATAATCATTATCATTATCATTATTATCATCATCTTTATAATGACGACAACTATCAGTTAAACCTTTACCGACAAACACCGAAGTGGGCAGTATCATTATCATCATTATTTATTATTACCATAATCATCGTCATCATCATTACATCAACTACTACTATCAGTAACTTCTTCATCGTTGAACATGGAAATGATTATTATTATTACCTTTATCATTATACATGTCATTATTATTAGAACCATTACTGCATTCAAAATTAATATCACCAACAGAATTCGCAATTTTTACAATCAGAAAAATCATCATTATTATTATTATTTATTATTAGCTTGATTATTATCATGATTATTATCGTCATCACGATTATTATCATTATCATCATAATAATTATGAGCATTATGATCATCATTATTATCCTTATTACCATTTTAATCCGTATAATTTTTATTATTAGGTTTATTATCATAAACATCGACATCATAATCATTGTGTTTATCATTATAACGATTACTACTAACAGTAATATCATTACCGACAAACATTAAAATTTTGTTTATACTTCATCATCATCATCATCATTATAACCATCATCATCATTATCATCATTATTCTCGCTATCATCTTTACCTTTATTATTATTATCATCATCAGCAGCATCATAATCATCATTTTCTACATTACAAATATAACTACTAGCAGTAACTTTACCTCCCACATAAATCATAATTATTACTATTGTTACCATCATCATCATCTTTATGATTGTTAATTATTACTATTATGTTATCATTAGTATCATTATCATTTTAATCATCGACATCATAATCCTAACAACTACTAATAACAGTTACTTCTTTATTGTTAAGCATTAAAATTATTATTATCATCACCATTATCATTTTCAATGTCACTATAATTTTAACAATTACTACATTCAAAAGTGATAACACCAACAGAATTTGGAATCTTTACAATAAAACATTACTATCTTTATTATAATTAATTTTTATGAGCTTGATAATTATTATTATCATCGTCATTATAAACATCATCATTATCATTATTACGACTACCACCATTACGAACATTAACTACGAATAGAATTAAAATTATCAGTATCATCATTATTATCATCATCATTATTATTCTTAGAATTATCGTCATCATCATCTGTTCATTATCTTTATATTCGCCATTATTATTATGATAACCATTACGACTATTAGTAACATTATTACCGCCAAACATCGAAATCAACATTATTACCATCATCACTAAATTTTTCATAATAAATCATTGATATCGTGATTCATAAAATCGTTTTTATCTTCACCAACATCATCATAATTGTCATTCTTATTATTATCCTTAGTTTTATCATTACTATTACCATTATCGTAACCATTATTTCCATAAATGACATTAGGATCACCAGTATATCATTACAATTACTACCTTCATCATTATCTCTATTAACATCATCATCATCACCGTCATCATCATCATTATAATCGACATCACCATCATCGTCGTCACAATCATTAATATCATGATCACTATTATGATGATCATAGTCACAATCATCAACATTATCTTTATTATCATGATCATTGTTATCATCATCATCAATACATCATTATAATCATCATCATCTCTATGATCATCATCATCATTATTATTATTATTCTTATAACAACTAACACTATTTGTAACATCTTTACCAAAAAAATCAGAAAGGGTATCATCATCATTCATTATCATCACCATAATCTTCATTTACATTATTATAACAACTACTACTATCAGTAAGTTTTTTATTATTTAACATCGAAATTATCATCATAAAGAATATTATAAAAAATGTCATCATTAATGCAACTGTTACTACATTTAGGAGCAATATCACAAACATAATTTGGAATCTTTACATTCGGAAACATCATTGTTATTATTATTATTCATTATTATTAGCTTGATCATTATCATTTTTATCGCCGTCATTATTAACATCATCATCATAATCATTATCATTATCATTCGCATAGTCATTATTATTATTATCATTCTTTTTGTTTTTATTATCAGATTCATCATTATAATTATTAACATCATAATCATTACGACTATCATAATAACGATCACTTCTATCAGTAACATCATCAACGACAAACATCGATATCATTATCATCAACTACGTTATCTTTACTGGTATCATCGTAACTATTATTATCTTCATAACAACGACAACTATCAGTAACATCTTTACTGACAAAAATTATAGCCGGCATTGTCATTATTACCATTATTTATCATTGTAACCGTAAGCAGTATTATAATTAGTATTACGACTACTACTTCTAGTAATTTTTTCATTGTTAAATATTGAAATTATTATCATCATAACCATAATTATTATAAATAACATTATTATTGTTACCATTTCTACATTTAATAGCAATATCACAAATATTATTTGGAATCTTCACAATCGGAAACACTGTCATTGGTACTTTTATTAATCATTATTATTTTGATCATTATCATTATTACTATCGTCAGTATAACATCATCATCATCATTATCAATATTACTATCATCAGTATCATTATCGTCCTTATTATTTTTATTATCAGATTTATCTTCATAATTCTCAACATCATGATCATCATTAACTCATTATACCGATTACTACTGCATCGTCCAGGCCCAAGTTGCCGGACCAAGAGCACACCAGCAGGACTATTATCAGTTCCAGAACTGGGATAAGTGAAATCTAGCGTACCAACAACGACCAATAATAAACTATTACTAGAAGTAAGTAACCTTAGGATATCAATTATGCAACCCTAGTAATAAGACTAGAAATTATTTTAGCGCGATGCCCTACTGACTTAAACTACCAATACCAACCATTAATTTACCTTTGAACGATACTTTACCAACCCTTGCTGATAATGCCGTTGGGCAAGTTAACTTCACACACTATCTTACCACCCTTGCTATCAATACCGACTAACATTTAACTTTCACTTGACATCTTACTGACCGAAGAACTACCTTACCAACCTCTGCTAACAGTACCAAACCCGCTAACAATACCAACTAGCACACACCTCACCTACCAAAGAGCTACTAATTAACAATCTCCGCTAACAGTACCAACTGACAAGTAGTCCTGCGCAAGCATGCGAACCCATATCATCGTTAACATCATCAACATCGTTATTATAACTGTTTCTTCTATCATTAACAATATAACTGTCATAATTTAAAAATTTTATAATCTTAAACATTATCATCACCAATTTTAGCATCATTATTATTATTATCATTATAATTAACATCATTTTCACACCAGCATTAAAACAAATACTACTCGCTTTGACATCATTACCGAGAAACATCGCAATCATTATAATCAACATCACCATAATCTTCTTATGTATAAGATAATTATTATTGGGATCATCATTATGATTATCATTATCACTATCATCATCATCAACATTATCATTATCGTTATTAGATTTAAATATTATTATCAAGATCATTAACATTATCATAATCATCATCATTACCATTATCATCATTATGAAAACAATTACTACTTGGAGTAACATCATTAACGACAAGTATCACAATCATTTTAATCACAATGACCAGAAGCATTATTATGATAACTATCACCATCATCATCATTATTATGATCTTTATCATTACCACCATCACCATAATCATCACTTTTATTATCATTTTCATAATGATCATCGTTGACATAATCGTTATCATTATCATTATTTTCATTATTAGAACCAATTACTACTATTAATAATAATATCATCGACAACAATCGAAATCATTATCATCGTCACCATCATAATCATTATCACTATCAATCGTTATAATTATGATTATTATTATTATTGTCATCGTCGTTATTATTATCATAATCATCATTATTATAAATATTATCGTCATAATTAGTATCATCATTGTTATAACTATTACTATTATCAGTAACATCATTGGCACCAAGCTTTAAAATTATCTCAATCTTTATTACCATCATCATTATTATCATTATCATCTCTATCATTATAACAACTACTACGATCAATAAGATCAACACCGTAGAAAATTAAAATTATCTTTATCATCATCATCATTATCGTTTTCAACATGATTATCATAATTATAATCGTTATCCCCTTCACCTTCACTGTCATTATCATTATCATCAACATCATTATTATCATCTTCATAATTTTATATCACTATCACCAACGTCATAATAATTATTATTATCATAATTATCATTAGCATAATCATCATAATCATAATCATCATCACTTTTTTCATCATTTATACCTTCAATTGTCATAGTATCGTACATATTTATTATAATCATTATTTTCACCATTATTATTATCTCCATCCCTATAATTATCATTATTATGTTTATAACAATTACTACCAATAGTANTTTATTGTATTTCAATTTAATGAAAATCATTATACTTCCACTATTTTAAATAATATAAATCATGAGTTTTTGTATTATTTATAGCAGGAAAACAAGGAAGCATTAAGCAGTGAAGAATCTGACAATAAAAGTGGAAGTGGATCTACCTCTGGGGCGACTGGAGAAAATACAGCGTTACTTAACGATCGTATTCGATACTTGAATAAAAGATTAACTGCCTTAGGATCCTCACTGATTAAAAAAAAAATTGAAGCAAAAAAGGTACTCCGAAGAAAAAAAATTAAAAAAGTTACAGCAGTAATTAAGAAAAAAGTGTTTAACGTGACAAACGATGGTCCAGATGATCTTGATAACGAGGATGATGACATTACAATTTTAAGAACTTTACAAGAAAGTTTTAATACTTCGCAAGACCGAGCTCACAAAATAAAGATTTTAACCATTTTCAGACATTGGTCGTACAACAAAATATTGAGTAATTTTCCAACAGCAACTTGTCACATGATATCTGTTGCAAAAACAATTGCTAAAGAAAAAGGTATTTTAAGTGATCCAAACCCTTAATATCATCTATCTTTAGAAGCAGATGTTGTTAGTACTATAGTCACGTTTTATCAGTCTGATGATTATACTAAACTGATGCCAGGTAAAAAAGAGTACGTTTCTGTTAAAGTAGGTGAAACGCAAATTTATATGCAAAAAAGACTAATCTTAAATAACTTAAAAGAATTATATGATCATTTCAAAATTAAACATCCAACAATTAAATGTAGTTTTTCAAAGTTTGCTAGTTTGCGTCCCAAACATTGCGTGTTAGCTGGAGCTTCTAGTACTCATTCTGTCTGTGTGTGTGCAATACATGAAAATGTTAAATTATTAATTGACGGAGCAAATTTTAAATCGTATCTATAAAAGCTTATAAAAAACTCCTTAAGTAACACCGTACTTAAAAGAAAAAAAACAGAAACAATAGATTGAACTATTCCAAGTACTATATCAACTCATTCGTGATTTATCAGACTGGTACAATGGACCAGTCAATACTACGATTGATTTTAGCGATCAAGATTATCATTATTATTTTTATAATAATAATAATTCTTATTACTATTGTTATTATAATTATGATCATCGTTATTATTACGATTACAATTATAATTATCAGGACCCTTACTGCAAACAATAACCATATCACCGACATAATTCGGAATCATTATCAACGTCACTATTATCATCATCTTAATATTCTTTAAATAGTATTATTTTGATGTTCCTTATTTTTAGTATCATCATCATTATCATTATCATCATCATCATCATCATCATCATCATCATCATCAATATCATCATCGTCATCATCATCATCATCATCATCATCATTATCATCATCATCATCATCATCGTTATCATCATTATTATTATCATTATCAGTATCGTTGTTATCCTTAACACCATCATTATTATTATGAATATTGTCATTATTATTATCCTCGTTATTATAATCATTACTACAATTAATAACAATTTTGCCGACATAAATTAAAAACATTATTATAGTAACCATCATCATCATTGTTATCATCATATATTATTAATATCGTATTGATTTTTTCTATCATTATCGTTATTATCATCATCTTTTTTATCATGATTATCATTATCATCATCATAATCATCATCATCACTATCATTATCACCATTACCCTTATCATAACGTTTATCATCATCATTATTATTATTATCATTAATATTAAAACCGTCGCCATTAATATCACTATTACTATCATTATTATCACTATTATTATCATTATTATCACCCTTATCTCTATTATTGTCGTTATCATGATCATAACAATCACTTTTAAATCAATCAAATACGAATATTTAAATTTCTATAAAGCGAGCACAGTAACAGTCAATTTAAATAACTAGAGTTAAAACTTGTTGAAGCCTTGTCACCTTTAAGAACTAAGGTTCCTTGCTTTCTTCGAATACAGTTTGAAATATTTGAATATAAGATCAATGTCTATTGGTTTTCATTATGTTCTGATTTTCATTTAATGGCATATACAATTTAGTATCCTGGGAACCACTGATTATTCGACTATGCTTCTGAATCACCCAGAAACCAACTTGATTGCACTTTCTAATGATCCAGAACCAATTTTACTATGATTCTTAGTGACCTGGGTACCAATTTTAATGTATGTTCAATTTTGGAAACCAACTTGACAATGGATTGTGTTTTTAATTAAGACCTTTAATACTAATTATAAAAACACAAAATAAGTACCACTACGAAAGTATTTGCAAGTCCAAGGTTTGCAAATACAAGAAACATAAGCTTAAACTTAGCAAGGTATGTTTGAATTTATGTGAAGCTGTATATTGTAATTTTGAAGTTATGCACGTGCAAAACACTGATGAGGACTTCCACGAGTATTTTAAATAATTGTTATCAAAAGTTAAAACATGACACATGGCTCGAATGTATCATATTTCAAGGAGTTTGTTAGAGTGTACAAGTCTTTCTCATACCAAGCAACAATCTTTTAGGTTTCTAAGATATGGAACTGTTGGGTTATAATTTGTCAAAGACTCATACACAACGTGTGGCTTGATCATATACGTAGTTATTCAGGACTTACGTAATTTATTTCATAACAAGTTGTGGGTATTGGGGTTATGATTATCAGAGATTATGAAACCTAACAACGTATAATGAACGTAGTCAGATTAAGAACTTTTTCTGTCTTATGTGGAGCTTTGTTATTAATTATCCGATTTATTTTTTTTCATTTTATTATCTAATCTTAAAAAAAATTATTTTGTTTAAAAAAGTTATAATATATTTTATTCGCATATAAGAAAAATAAAACTAATTTATAATTAGTTTAGTATGAATAATATGTAGTTAGAGTTTTACATCATGGTTATAATAATTTAAAAATATATTTTAAAAAAACTTTGTGATTATAAGGAATGCTTTTATCAGATTTTTTTACAGATGTAAAACAAGATACAGTTTAAACATACTTAATACCATAAAAAAAATTGTTGTCATTTAAAATATTAAATATTGTCTACTATAAGTTTTAAATACATACTTACTTTCATTAAATAAAATAAACATCCTGTTATCCTTGCATCAGAAAATGCTTCCTTTACGGCATTAATGGCCGCCCTTTCAAAGTCTAGCATAACAGCTCGTACGTTACGTCTCAACTCTGGGACGATACGTAGTATTTCCTGCCACATGGCATTGTACAGTTCCTCAGTCATAGAATTATACAAAACTAATATAGCAGAAAATCTCTGTGTATAATATTTTTTAATGGAAGTTTTAATTATTGATAATAATAAATATTTTTTGGAAGTTTCTTATGATAGATTAATATAAGCATGAGACTTTGCTCTGAAAAACTGTAAGAAAAATACTCTACACTACGAAAAACAACTATTTTATCAGTAGTTGATAAAAAACAAATGGACAATAAAGATAAATATTTTGCTAATTTTCGATTACATTGTGAATAAATTATTACTTCATGTGACTTCCAATGTAAAAAAAATTCTATTAACTTCGTTTATTTTTTTTATGTAAGTGTTTGAAACATGAATTTATTTTCCATAATAGTATTATATATTCTTGCATTGCACACTTTTACGGATTTTACGTAAACATAATTCTTTAATATTATATAGGCCTAACACCGAAGACCAAATTTTTCCATACAACTGACTGACATGATAAGTGAAATATTACCTTTGTATAGACTTTAAGATAATCAATTGTTTTTTGCATTATGAAGCCTTACAACTTTAATTATAAAATATAAGGTTTGAAATGTTTAGAGTCCCAACATAACATTACTGTTGCAACTCTTAGCTGGAAGCAAAATATGTGTAAGAAATCCAAAATAATGCGTTATCCAGGACTAAAAGTAAAAAAAATCATAATACATAATTCACACAAACACCCACTTGCATAAAGTAAATAATTATAGATTAGTAAATGCAACATCATCAAAAATGGTGCAAATAGAAAGACATAAATACAGAAATAAAGACGTAGAAAGAAAAAAACAGACGGAGGGATACAATAAATTTAATGAATACTTAAAGCACAAGTACGATGAAATTTTTTTAAGTATTTACATGCATAGAGGCCACCCTACATTGACGACGTAAGACAATGAAATTGAGAAAAATAATAAAGATTCAACATCTATTTAAAACTTAGAGATGTAGGTGACATCGTAAGTATCCGTAATGTAGATGTAAGGTTGCAATATTTCTTGCGCTTATATAATCTTATACAAAAACTATGTTTGATAGCTCATTTTAAGCAAACAATACTTTTTGAACTAAAAGATCATAAAAAATAGTTAATTTATAGATGTAAAATATAATTGGTGAATACTGAAACTGACATCCGAAATTGTTAGCTTTTCTATGAAAATTATAATATTACAGTATGAATTAAATAATAAATAGTATGGGTTATTGATCTACACAAAGATAATGTAACAAAGATCGGAATATATAATAATAGTTTTGATTTTGTTGCAGTATTACATTTTTAGATACAAAAGAAACATGTAAAAATACAAAAAATACGTTACGTTTATAGGGGTAAACAGAAAAATACATTTGATAAATGATGTGGAAAACGAAAGACAGACTTGCAGAATTTCAGATTTAAAGATAAATATGTAGAGTCAAAGATAAACTAGGTGCAGACAGAGACAATCATACATAGATACTCCAAGAAAACGTTGTAGATTGGGGAACTGATTGATGTTCAAACCAAAAATCTGAGGTACGAGTTTTAAGTTAACAGTTTTGCAAATCAAAGAACATAAGCAATAATATTTTAATACAGTCATTAGCACCAGTATAAAAGCAAAGATAAAGAAAGAAGTTTTAACTTAGCCATTTGCAAACAGCTGTAAATAAATAATAAAAATAAACTTAATGTTACAGATTTACCTAACGACAAGGACATATAGATACAGGCCTTTCTTAGAGTTGATCTGATGCAGTAAAAGTTAATGGGACATGGCAATGAAGTTTTATTTTGTGTATTTATAAATTTTTAATTAAATCTGTGTTATTAATGTTATTGTCTCGTTATTACGATTCGTAATATAAAAAATGTGCTTGTGAGTATCAAAACATTTATTCGAATAGACATTGTAGTGATAAGTCTCTCTATTCTTTATATGAGTCTCTTTCTAATTTTAGTTACTTTCTTTTACTATATGTTTAACAATAAGTATATGATATGTATGTATATATGTATATTACCCTTGTGCTATAAATTCTTGTTTTCTGACTCCAGTTATTTAATTTTACAATCTGTTAAGTAGTGTTTTTATGATAATGAAAATAAAAAAAATCAATATTCTTTTTAACAATGCGTCAAACTTACTGAATCAAGTCTTCTTATATAAATTGTATACGTTTGCTTTAGGTCGTGTGGCTCCAAGGCAAGGTCTGTAAGAAGTATAACAGTTATGGAAAATTAAAATTTGTTTACGATTATTTAATGATTATAAGTCTATTCATATTTCTTAATAGCAATACACAACTATGACAGTGCCTGACATGACCAATCATTTAATGTGAAAGTTGTAACTTTTTATAATGTAGTTGGTCAACTGTAAAGTATATAAAAAAATTTCCAACTTGTATTAGGCTAGGGTCGAGGGGGGTTTCGCCGCTGATCAT
This sequence comes from Copidosoma floridanum, assembly GCF_000648655.2. Next base: position 723,754 of record NW_019379574.1, on the reverse strand, counting down.
GGTCCCCTGAAACACCAAGGTTTTCTAGACGTATGATGACCTATTGAATTAACATCTGCAAGGTGTTTGGCCGTATCGCGTGTTGCTTAATTGTTATTAATAAATTAAATATTTCAACTGCTTTACAAAATTAACAACACACCATTAGAAGAATAAAAACCAAACCAAACTATTACGTTGTTATTAATATGTACGTCAGTTTTTGAAAAATCAAAAAATTATTAAGTAAATTGACAGTTTGATTTCGAATAAAATTTTCGTCTAAATTCACATAAACAATAATTGACAACAATTAAAAAATAATGGTTAATATAAATAAAAAACTTATATTTTTTAATTCTGCAAAAACTGGCGTATTCTGTAAGGGAAATGCTATAACTAAGGATGGTTTTAGTATTTATCACCTCGTATACAAAAAAGGTGTCAGCTTATAAACAAATTACTGGTCGTTTATTCGTTAAATTTTTTGGTATTTTAGAGCATTTAAAAACAAATGAGTGTTATTTAATTACTTTTAGGACCTCTAATTGTATATAATATATCGTATTCTTTAAAATGTGAGGGTTTGCCACTAAAAATATTTATTTTAGGTCAAGTTATGATGAAAATAAGAAGCACGATAGGCACGAAAGCATGATTTTACCACTAAATGTGCAATAACTTTTTTTTCCTATATTATAGTGCTACACATGTGGCTCCTAATAAGGGCTCTACTATGGGCACTTTGGAAAAGGAAGGGAAGAGAGATGGCAGACCACCTTATTACAGGTAGAAGGTAGGGGAAAATAGTTAATTTTGCTGCGTAAAGGTCGCTCATCACCTTCACGAGGAGCATTACATGGTGAAAAAGCACCCATTAAAAATTCACAGAGGTACTTGCCCGAAAAAGTCGCACTGGCCGGGAATCGAACCGCAGTCACCCTCGTGCCGATCTATGGTATAGTCGACTGAGCCACCGCACGCTCGATCAATAACTTTTTATTTCATGGACATTTTTTGATTTTTTAAAATCTGACGTACTTATTAATGACAACGTAATAGTTTCGTTTGGTTTTTATCCTTCTAACGGTGTGTTGTTAATTTTGTATAGCGTTTTAAAGATTCAATTTGTTAGTAACCGTTTAGCAACCCTCGATACGGCCAAACACCTTGAAGGTGTTAATTCAAAAGGTCTAAATTATATGTCTAGAAACCTTTGGTGTTCCAGGGGACTTTGATTGGTGGCGAAAGCCCCCTGGCCGCTAAATTATGTGCTATGCTCATAATGCGATGTCATGCTCATGAAGATTCTTTAACACAGATGTGCGAAATAATGTTGATTGCTTAATTTTTTGAGCTTAGATAACTTTTTTATAAAATGGCAATAAATTGGTTTCATGAATTATGTTTGCACCTATTGATATTTACCAAAATTATTGATCATATATGATACCTACAGGCCTATGCTTTTTTAAGAAATTTTAAATCAAGTCATTAGAGATAAATTTAAAAAATAGAGATAAATAACAATGATAAATATTATCAACTCTCAGACCTTAAATGTACTGCCCATATACAGTTCTGTCGTTACTCATAAGGCTTGTCACATGATGGCTGTAATTAAAATTACTCAACAACCACCATCAGCGGATGTACAGAATTTTTTATATACGTTTCTGTAGGGTTCAAAATTTTGTAAAATATGCGGCAACTCTGTTATCGATTGAGGAGCTGGGGGATGATTCTGCCATGTTTTTTTTCATCACCTCAAGCATATAAGCTTTGTTAACTCTAACGACGATGAGAGGGTAACTATTTGGGATGATTAATTTAAAGTAATTTATGTAAAAATGTTTTTGCAATTTTTGTATCTTAATAAAAAACCGTTATCGTAACACTTGTTTAATGATTAAAATGGATTTTAAACTTACGACGAAGTTTTTAAATTTTCCCAATATAAGTCTTAAAATGCTTGCAATGTACGAACAAAAACACGCAACTATTTTTAAAGATTTTTAGTTCAGATACTTAATAATCAAACTTGAACTATTCTATCTTGTTAAAAAATTGATGAATATGATAATTTACATCATATGATTTCTAAGTCATCACATCAAGCTGAAACTAGCAGCAAAGTCTTTGTTGGAACCATCAAGCATCATTTGGTTAAGAGTTATATATATTTTAAACATATTATTTAGCAATTTTCGAAGCATTATTGTAAGCAAACATTTATTTGTAACTATTTCTGTAATATTTAGACGCTTTAAGTTGTATCTCGTGTTAAAAAAGAGACAATAAAACTCTTGTTGGACCGAATAACCAACGTTTGGTGGAAAGATATATTTATTTGATCACAAATAATGTATTTTTAGCAATTTTTAAAGCATTGTTGAAGAGGAATCTGTTTTATAATTTTACTGCGTTTATAGGACAAATTCAGTTGTGTTAAATTCTGAAATAATAACTGTGTAAACTTGGTTCAATGCACCAATCATATTATTAAAAAAGTTATGAATACATTTTAGCGAAAAAGCTCTACTTACAAATATTTATTGTAAATGAAAAAAAGATGAGGTATTTTTGTGCCAATAAATTGGCAGCAGTTTTTTTTACGTTACTTTTAACGATTCACTATAATCATTGAAAGAGAGAGAATCTAAGCACTGTTAAATCTACCAAACATTAAAATGTTTTTATTTTTGTGAAACATTCTTCTTTTGAGCTTTTTTGACAATAAGTAACAATATACCGTAATAACATATAAGCGTAATTCAACTACTGAAGTATTGTTTAGGATTGAAAAGTAAGAGAATCAGCCTAATTAAATCTTAAAATTTTATTACACAAAAAAAATTTGTTTGTTGTTTTTTATTTACTAGACAGATCAGGTGCGCTTCGCGCAATCATTAATAATATTTTCTAATGATATACATTTCCATGAGTAGTTTTTAAATTTTCAAATAGTGTTGACTGTTTGATCATTTAATTATTTGCATTTAGCAGTACGCCTATTTTTATCTTACTAAAAACATACTTCACCTATACGTTATAATGTTATTACTATTCTTCATATTTTACATTTCACTTATTGTCCAAACCAAGGATAATTTAATGAAGTTGTAATTTTAATTACATTTCGTAAATACAAAGAATTATTCTAGTCATGATTCATGAATTGTATATTTTTACAAAACCCGTGAATATCAATTAAAATTATAACCACGTGATCTCAGCTTGAACCAATCATAAAAGGAATAAAAGGCTTCATTCGAAATTATTATTCTTTTTAAGATAGAATAGTACAGCAGCTAGCTCTAGTGGATAGTTTCAGCTTCATGGGAGGGCCAGAGAGGATAAAAGGTCCATTTTGAAAAGTTGAAATAAGTTTCTGTTAAGGGGGCTCCTACGACTACTGCTGAGGTCAAAGTCAACCAAAAAATAAAGTTTTGTTTTTCAATAAATAAATGTGTCTGAAAATCATTATGATATTTTTAATAACGTATGAAGTGGGAAAAATGATATTTATGTGTGTAGTTTAACTTTGTACGAAAAATTAATTGTTGTTTTGACCAGTCTAGTGCATACGAAGGTACACCACCAGACCAGACCACCTGTGCTGGTGTAGTGTAGCGATGTAATATACAGGTATATGGTATATATATGTCGTGAACAAGTACGTCTGCTACCCACGTGACCTTCTGACCTCCCGGACACTATATATTTATTTCCATCACAAATATCTCGCTAAAGTGGTCCTTTATCCACAATTTTTAATACAGCATATTACAGAGGAAGACTTCATCTACAAAAGGTATATGAGGAAATCCAATCCAAATCGACCATTTTACGTCACAAAAAAAAATTAAAATTTTTTTTGAGGCACACCTTTGCAATAAATTTTTTCTTGTTCTACGTACCCTCAGAAATAAGGGAAAAATAGTGTGCAAGAAATTCAGGCTTTGTGACATTGTTTTTCACGACTCTGAAGATTTTAATCATTGATTTTCGAAAAGAGTGCATGATTCCCCGGGACACAGGTACTCTCGCGTACTGTATAGACTACTTGACATGGGCTAATGGGGACTTAGATGTATATCTAAGGTAAATCGGGGGTGCTGAACACAATGAACATGGTTACAAANGTGTAGTTTAACTTTGTACGAAAAATTAATTATTGTTTTGACCAGTCTAGTGCATACGAGGGTACACCACCAGACCAGACCACCTGTGTTGGTGTAGTATAGCGATGTAATATATAGGTACATGGTATATATATGTCGTGAACAAGTACGTCTGCTACCCACGTGACCTCCTGAACTCCCGGACACTATTTATTTATTTCCATCACAAATATCTCGCTAAAATGGTCCTTTATCCACAATTTTTAATACAGCATATTACAGAGGAAGACTTCATCTACAAAATGTAAATATTCAGTCTGCTGGGACATTTAATTTAGGTTTATTATAAACGAAAACAAATTGTTTTTCACGCTGCCCCATAGGAACACGTGCTAATAGTTACAACTTTGAGCTCGGATTTCTCAAAATTTTGACCCATTCGAAATATAATTTAGACCACCACTAAATTTAGTAGACTTTTATTTACAAGAAATAATATATCTCTGTTTGGGGACTTTCGTGAAGGAGCCTCCTTAAGGGAGTTCTATCCCTCGCTAAAGTACAAACTGCGTGCGTATGCTGTGCATGCGACTGTTTGATGTGTTGTCTGTCTTTCTCACGCTTACGCGAAAACATAACCCTCAATAGTTTTTAGTCAGCTTATAAATTTATTTTGTATTGGGTAAAAATCCTCGCTACTTTTTCAAAGTCGAAAAATAATTGTTAGATTTTTTTTGATCGTCGAGAATTTTTCCGTTCGAATTGCAATGTTAATTAATAAGTTATAAGTGATAAAAGCCTGTAAAACTACGATTTCCTATAAGGTTACATGTTAAGTTTTTTCAATACATAAATATTTGTTTCTTACTTCTGAAGCAACCCCATGTCCTAAAAATTTAACTGAATTATTTTTTGGCTATTTCTTATCCTTACCTAAAGTTTTAGCTTGATTGCAATGTTAATTCTATCTGGTTTAGGACTTCCTTAAAGTTTTGCTCTCTATCTATTAAATGTTACTAAATATCTGTTTGAAAATTCTGAAAATTTATTGACGTGGTCGTGAACTTAAGTTTTGTTAGAAATACGTAATATCTTTTAATGACTAAGGCTCTCAATAACTGATGATTACAATAAATTGTTGAAATGGTAACAAAAACTTGCATTTTTTGATAATACTTACGTTATGCTGACGTTATCAAAAATGTTTTATAAGTTTGTATTTTCTTCGAGACATCTTCTTATACACTCAGCCTTAAACATCTCTTTTTGTACAAAGTGAAAATCTGGGTGACAAATATTATGAACAGTTCTTTCTAGAATGTGGTTGTTTTCAGCAATTTTAAGCATTCCTACACAGTACGTAGTAGAATGACTTGAACACCGAAAGATATTTATGTTATTGCTATTAATGTGATATTCATATCCTTCATAGTAGTACTTAAACGAATTTTTTCGTTTGCCTGGCAGTTGAATGATGTTTGCCTTTATAATAAAGTTACTTTTTATGTAATGCCGATTTTGTATAAAAATTTTAATATTTCCTAATAACTTACCACTTCTCTATCCATATTGTTATTGTTACAATAAACTGTATAACGATATAAACTTGTAGTAAAAATGGGGAAGCAGGTTATATCAAATAATACAAGTTACAATGAAAAGCGATAGGGACTTGTAAAAAATTTATTTCAAACAGAAGATGGCTACAATAAAATACGATGGCAATTAGAAATAATATTTTTTAAAGAGCACAACTCTGATTTTGTACACAATTTGTAGAATCTATAGAACTTTGCATCGTCTAATATTTATACAGTGATACATACAGGAGTTAAAAATTTTAAACAATCATTTAATTTGTAAAAGATTTTTTGAAATAGACACACATTCATACACATAATACTTGAAAATCATGTTCGGAACTTACCGATACATTATGTAAAATATCTCTCAAAAAATCTTGATGTAGTTGGATTGAGAATACAGGAAAGAATACTAGAAATAAATATCTTAAAATCACTTTATTAAAAACTATTAAAACATGTTTCTGTTTTATTCTTATCAAAAAATAAATAAAATAAAAATTGGATTACTTTATGAATATTCGTAGGTTATCATAGTATTGAGTTTAAGAGTTTTTTTTAATTAAAAATGCACGCAGACCTGCTAAATATACGTTTACAGAGATTTTTCTATTAGCTTAGCTAAAATAATTTTGAGCTGTTACAATTGCATAGTTAACTTATAAAATTTTTTAAGTAATCTATAACCATGAGTATAACAAATTAGCAAGTATGTACAGAAAAAAAGCTACTGCAAAGACTTGAAATCAGGCTTAATTTNTTAATCGCGGAAAAATGGTGTCACCTCCATTGAAATCCATATTCATGATTTTTCTGTTATAGTACATCACGTTGCGACAACAGAAAAAAAATTATTTTAACAATTAAAAAAACGTTTGAAGTATTTATCTATTTTGGTCCTTAAAACATACTAGTTTTCGTAGAATGACTAATACATATTAATAAATACATGAAATATACCATCAGTAATCAATAATCAATACATATGTACGTAACTATAAAACAAAAATGTACACAAACTCTACATACGAAAATGCATTGCAAAATTTTTCACAATTTTTTTATCATAGAAAGCCAGTAATACAGGCTCGCGATTTTTTCAATTAAATTTCTTAATAATAATCAAAAGTATTTTCTTTATCAAAAGTTAATTTTTTTTCACTAAAAATCCAAAAAACATAACATGTCCCCGTAACGAATAAAAAAAATGCTTTAAAAATTAAAAAAAAACTCCAGCCCTCGTTTGTATCAGGCCAAGATGTATTTTGTTTTTCGTAGTATGACTCATAGACAAATGTATATAATTTTTGATCGATAACCGATATATAAGTATGTGGGCATGAAACAAAAATGCACAAATTTTACAGAAGTTAAGTATATTGCAAAAATCGTTTAAAATTCCGACTTCTTATCTTACTAATATACATAGAGCAAATTCGCTAAAACCGTTGTAATCGCTAACCACGAAAACTACTGAACCCATTTAGCTGAAATTTTGCACACTGATTCATGATACTTCCTAGATGGTTTTAGTATAGTTTTTATCTTAAAGAATTAAATAAAAATAGAAATAAATGAGCTCAAAGTTTTTCAAAAATACGCCAGCTTTTCACTTTAGTTTAGTAAAATCCGCTAGGTAGCGTCGACATAAAATCAAGGCTACCTGCAACAGAATTAAATAAGTGTGGTTATAATAGGCCAGAGCGTCTCGGTAACTGATGCAGTCATGCTTCGGCAGTTAAACGAGCTGCATAGACAATGGAGATTATAGTCCTGCAGCTGGATATCCCAGTTACGGACGACACTCTTCTCTAAGGGGAAAGGGCTCTACCTACGTTTCCATTCACCCTGAATCTTGACGAGTGCGATCGAAAAAAAAGTAATTCCAACCAATGACGTCTCCGGCATAATACCAGGAGACATATCTAGCCAGAGCACAATCTGCACCAACTCTTCAGAGTTGTGTGGCAGCCCCACCATCCCACCTGGTACAGTCAGAGAATTTTTGGCTACAAATGTAAGCCAGAGAAAACAGCTCTGAGGAGCACGGGCAGCCACAACTGCTACCTTCTTAGTCGCCGCGTCCCCAACGCGCTTACCCACATGTTCCCGTCTAACAATGAGCGTTTGGTTATTAGGGGAACGACCCGAAGACGAGATATCCTTGAACAGCAGCGTTACCTCCCTCCATCACAGTCTCCGTACATAGAGACTCCCAGGGTAAGAATCAAGCTACCCGTAGCCAGCTCTTCATCATCGGGAATAACGAATAGCTGGAAGTTTCACCACTGGCGCTTTTTAAGGCCATTATAAGTATTTACGTTCCCTACCTAACCATCAGTTTCTTCAGTTCTTTTGAGGATCCACCTAAGTGTAAACTACCTTGCCAACAAATACATTTTTATCACCATTTCCGGAAATGATTCGTCGACTAAAAGACATTAACTAAAAACGGACACTATTAAACCAAGTCAGCCATTCACTAGCATACGTCACCTGCGGAGTTGTTCTTCGCAAGGCTGGAAAACCCGGTGACCAAGGATCATATACTACCCTCTCGACTCTAAGCATTCAACCAGGAATCACTGATACTCTCCAAGGTTTGAGCTGGGCAAACCTATAACAGCTATGAAGGAAAAAAAACTTGAGCCAACGAGACAGCCTCCACTGGACAAGTATCACTAACCAATCTCCCCATCTAAGATCACTAAAACAACTGAATCTGCAAATAAAAAAGGTGCTTTAGACACCAACGTCTTCGACGTATACCGGAAGACGTTGGGAAAGAGCACTACAACTAGCTCCAAAGCTTCGGACTTTGTAATTTTTCTCCCGATCAGTCTGGGTCTTCAACAACAGGCCAGAGAAGATCACCCTGAGGTATCCAGTCAGTCACAATTGCTGTTAACTGCAGTCAAGAAAGAGTTGATTTAAGAAGCTCACTGGTCTTTTTTAGGGCCATCGGACGTCGAACTACCTTGCCAACAAATATATTAGAACTTATCAAAGTTGACAGAAAACAGCCTTTAGGGGTCACAATAATTTTAAGCATGCCAAAAGTCGCAAGAGGGTGGATTGGAAGAAAAACTTCAAGTGTATCTAATAAATACAATTTTACTTAGGCGTCAAGAAACTGACGCAGAAAATTTATCGAGATTGAAACAGCAGCGTCAAAATCGACAACTAAAGAGTCCATTACGTGAGAGATCAGCTTTTCATTGTACCCTCACAGCAATCTCTGAAATCTTTAAAGATCCTACTTCAGATTTTTTAATGAGTAGAAAATGTATTTGTGTTTTTGTGGCAATAAAAATGTAGGGTTTAAGGTCCAGGACTTTGTTGCTCTGGTAATAAAGTTGTGAGATATGAGAAAAAAAATTTTTTTTTAATATAAATTTTTTGGGGGTTTAAAATCTTAACAGCTTTAAAAAATAGCCGTTTTCGTGAATTACACGGGAGAAACTGTAAATCAACGGCTTCTTATGGCCACCGATTATTTTATGGCATAAAGAACGCACGGTACTTTTCAGCATAATTATTTTTTTGAATTTTTACACCTTATTATTTGACCAAATAAACTATATGGATTCCGAAAAAATATGTTTCTAATAAGAAGATTTTTGTTCTGAGATGGGTCAGGAATATGTGTAAAATTTCTAACTGAAAACGTTTAACATTACATGTCAACACACTACGGTGTTTTATTTAGTAAGTCTCGGGCGAAGCCGAGACGGGGGGCTGCTAGTCATAAATAACCAGTACTACAAACTTGCGAATTTATCAATTTAGTCGATCTTAAATCTAAACTACAAATCTGTAATGATAAAAAATGTCATTTATTTTTGTAAAATGCTTGCTTATTGACGTGGAAGGTAATTGGTAAAAATAAGCCCTGTAATACATGCTCAAGAATTTGTAAATTCAGTCTCCCCCGCCAAAAAAAAAAAAAAAACTAAGAAACCGTAACACTGACTAATGACATGTAGCTTCCCTAACCGTACGCTTATCAACTTCAAAGGTGGTAAGTGAAAATAATGTTCCATATTTTGTAGAATGGAATGATAAAATAAATAAAATAGTTAATATCAACTCACATTTTGTGAAAAATGCTTATAGCAGTTAAGATTCTTATTGCAGATTGAAATACGTAGTTAAGTTATCAACTTGTTTATGTACACACCAAACATCAAAAAGTTTCCTTTACTTGAAAGAGTATCTAAAATAATGAGGATGGATTCGAATACATAAATAATATATGATAAAAATTGGTGTATGAAATAAGCGATGAACTTACATTTAATGTATAACATTTTTCTGAACACGTATGCACTGTTTTGCAGAAAATACTCATATTGAAACATTGAACAGAATTTTTTTGGAATTACAATGCACTAGTGAAAGGAACAAGGCCACCTAATCAACAACAATCCATGCACTTGCAGATTACAAATTCAACAACATATTTTTGAATCTGAAAAAAACGAGGAAAATTTTTATGAAACATTATGTTTTAATTTGGTCTGTAACTTAAACGAATGATAACTTGTCGCCCGAAATTTTTTCCAATATACAGCAACGTTTTTTTTTTTAATGTTGAAACGATAGTAAACTTACTAGGAACTAATAAATAAAACGTGTTGGCACGAGTGAGAACCATTAAAAAAGAAAGAACTTACAAGATTTTAAAAAAAGTAAAGGGGCCTAATATTTATGCAGCTATAGCCTCCTTTTTTTTATTCTATCAAAAAAATAAATGATAATAAAAATGTAGAGCCAAAATGGCGTAAAAAAATAAAAATTTTCAGTTTGGTTCACAAGCTTCGTTCTAGTATCATGTATGCTATGTGCGCGAGATTTTATGACATCACAAACGCTACGGATATGGCCTCTTACAGCGCGTAAGGTTAAATTGCGTACACTAATCACTGATGCACTAGATCGAATAGTCATACACGCACAAAATAAAATAAAAAAAGTTTAAAGAAAATAAATTTAGGTACTTATAACGATCAATTATCTAGTATAACATGTTTGAATCCATGGCTCACTGCTGTTGAGAACGTAACTAATATCGCCCATGGAGTCAAATTTCTGCTTACATGCTATTTTACACTTTCACTCGCGCACACGGATTTGCAAAACATGAAAAATATAGGTACAAAAAATACAACACCTCTAGACGAACAAGCCAATGCAGCTAACAAAATCCGTCCAGAATAAATTGATGCGTGGTGACAATCGTCTGGAGGAAAATTTTCATGTAACACCAAGAAAGGAAGTTGCTAGTTGACAGTCGCAGGAAAATAACGATGATCGATTAGGCTAAACATCTGAGCATCATAGAAAATTATTTTTGATGCCCTAACTGTACTAGATTGACGCTATCGATAGTCGACACCTAGTCAGCAGCACAGTTCAGTTCGATTGGAACAAAATTCAAAAGTTTTAGTTTAAAAAATTTCAAAGCCCATTAACCCAAGCCCTATAATCCAATTATTTTTGGTAACCCTAAAGTATATAGCCCTAGATACGTTTAACATGATGCAATTTATCACGAATCATTTACCTCTCCAGTTATTAAATTAATAGGTTAATATAGTAATAATTACTAATATCAGTGCTAATCACCAGGCAAACCATGGCGTTTGCTAATCTCGTTATTATTTGATTAAGCATTACATTGTATAGCACAAGCTCTAATTTCGAGGTAACTCGGGTTATAGTTATTGATCACTTTATTATTTAATAACACAAGCGTCAATACACGGGGTAACTCGGAGTGCTTACTGGTCACTTTATTACTTTAAAAAGCATTACATCGTAACACAAGCGATACTCACCAAGTAATTTAGGACACTTACCAGCCACTTTATTATTTAATAAAGAAATAATTAATAATGCAAGCACCAATCGCCAGGTAATATGGGGTACTGATAGCCTACTTTCATAAGATCACTAAGGTTGTCTTAACACAAACGCCCATTATCAGGTAACTAGAAACGCTTGCTGACGATTTACATAATTAATCAAGAAAAAGTATTGATTTTTATAACTACTTAATCGTTTCAAAATTAAGATTCTAATGATCAAAAAAAAAGACTCTGCCTGCAGTTTTATATCATGTATGTAAAATCGAGGGCGCAAAGTGCCATTTTGTGTTTGTGGGCACACTTTGCACTCAGTTAATCCCTTTGGGCTCTAGGGCAGAAAAGTATTTTAGGCCCGGAGGGTGTAAAAAACTTTTCTGTCCGTGGGCCCAAAGTGATTACAAGGGAGCAAAGCAGCAATTGCACTTTGTGCCCATGGTAAAAAATGGTAGTTTTCATAGGTGCGAACCCTATTTTTCCCACCGAGGGCACACCCGACCCTCAAAATCAACCGAGGAAGGAGAAGTTATTATTTAAGGAAATTTAATTGACAAATTCGTGAACCTTTAGTACTTTTCATGATAAAAAAATGTGAACAAATTATGCAATATACTTAACCTCTATATAATTTGTGCATTTTTTCATTTCTATGTACGGATGTATCAGTTACAAATAAAAAGTAAAGTACATTGGTAAGTAAGTATTTTTTTCAAAACATACATGCATTTTAAAAATTTTCAGCTTATTCTAAGTATTTTTATGTCAATTAAGAGTTCTACTATTATTTTTGGTAATAAATAAAATTGGTAATAAGTAACAAATAAAAATTTTAGGTCATAAAATCGAGATTATGACCATCCATAAGAAAATTGAACTTATCCCTTGCATTTGTATTATGTACGTTGCAGCTATATAAAACTTTCCGAGTCGATAATTGAACGCTTTGTCAATAATTGAAGATACGTGCTATTCTTTAGCGTTACGAACTATTATTTTTTATTTTGGGGAGATTAGATAGACAAGTTTACTAGCATTTAATACTGACGTTTTATAAAAAGAAAATTTGAAAAAACTTGTACAATACACTTAACCTACATAAAACTTGTGCATTTTTTCATATCTACGCATGAATGTATCAATTATCGATGAAAATTGAAGCACATTTGTATATGGGTCAGTCTACAGATAACAAAATTTTTTAAGCCAAGGACCTGCTTTTTACTCTCGACCGACTCTCTTGCTCGATAATNCATATGATATTCTCAGTGTCGGTTAGACACTCGTACGGCCCGTCGAGTGCGTTCACTCAGATTTGTGAGTGAACGAAATTTGTTCCTCTGAAAGCTGAGTGAGCGCTCGGTATTCACTCAGCTAGTTGGGTGTTGACACGCCACCACGCGGCTGAACGCCAAACGTACACTGTGCACGTAAATGGAAAGTATCTCTCAGTGAGGGAGCAAAGCAGCAGTTGCACTTTGTGCCCATGGTAAAAAATGGTAGTTTTCGTAGGTGCGAACCCTATTTTTCCCACCGAGGGCACACCCGACCCTCAAAATTGGCCGAGGTATAAGAGAAGTTATTATTTAAGGAAATTTAATTAACAAATTTGTGAACCTTTAGTACTTTTCATGATAAAAAAATGTGAATAAATTATGCAATATACTTAACCGTTTATATAATTTGTTTGGCTGACTTTCTACATCGCTTGGTTCTCCATAAGTAAAAAATTTTTTCCACCCATTAAATATGTCAAAATGTAGATACTTTCGACATATCTATTGTTCTACATCGCACTTTTACTTGTGTAGAATCATCAAATGTTAAATAACGGAATGTTTAAATTGCTTGTGTAAAATATGCATGCTCATGTAGGATTTCCGGATGTAGGATTTACCCCCTCTCATAAATTTGAGATTATAATGATCATTTCTTCAGTAGTTATAGTAGTTTTTTTTTTTTTTTTGGTTTTTCGTGAAAATTGAATGAACGAATGCGACTGTATTATATCATGAAATGATAGCAATAAGCAATTTTTATGAACAATTGTAATTTATAGGAATTTTTGTCATTTACTTAAAAATTGTGTGTTAATTGAAAAATAAATTAAAAATAATAGACATTATAGGCTATAAATTTCAGTTAGTTATAATTCAATGCAATTTTCATAAGTTTTTATTTATTTGTTTTTTTTTACTTTCCAAGGTGTTATTTCTGATTAAAATTGAATAAAGTTAGTAACTATAATAGTAACAAATAACAACAGTTATTAAATTTTACTTCCAGTCCAAATCTAAAGTTTTTTATTCCTTCTTATCGATTTTGATCACTCATCAGTGGTTATTCACTAAGATATTTTTTGCTCGGGCAACATTAAAATTGAAAATTCTTTCCACACTGCCAGCTCTGTCAACAGAGCCTACATAAAAATCCTCATGCAAGTGATGTTGAGACCATAATAATAGATATGCATGTCGATGGATTAAGTATCTACCGGCATACAAGCATTTTTTACTGATTCGTGAATGTTAGGATATACTTATATACGTATTTTCTTTTTATAAGTTGTACATCTCGTACAAGTGAGGGATCTATTGTCGATAGTTTCGCACCCATGGCGTGCTTCAGCGTCCTCTCAAAGATGTGACACCAAGCTGTGCGTGCAGTACGAGTACGATATATCATACGTCTCTTTTTCCCATATTCCTCTCTACAGGGAGCTCTTCTGATTTATAGTGCGGGTAGCTCAGCTAAGGTGAACTGAGTGTGCATGTAAGCGCGCCACAGGCAAGCAGGTATCACCCAAAATCGGCTCGTGTTTCTCTATCATTTCGGACGCATACTACATAGGTATAACCCTTTACATATTTTTTTTTTTTTTTTTTTGTCTTCCAAGACATTTACAAGGGGTAAGACGTGTATACGATTCAATAAAAACCATCCGTTGCTTAAAAATATTCTCAAAATTATTGCTACAGCTTATAAAAAATAAACGAATTTTCTTACACGTGTAGTTTTTGCTACGATGATTTGAGCATATTTAAGCTTGGCAGAAAATTATTGTGGATCTCACTTCTTTTTTGGAAGAGAATTTGGAAAAAATGTGAACAACTCGTAAACATGTATTACATTTTTATACCATTTTTAAAAGCTGATGTTGATAAAATTTAACTTTTTTTTTGAAATACTGTTTAAAAATTTAATTTTTTTCAGAGGCTAATTTTTATTACATTATACACTTTTTCTCGTGAGATTTTACAGTACTATTTCTCCGTTTTCAACGATGGTTTTTGTATTATTTTTTTCTATGATTCAATTTTATATAGTTAAACAGTAGGCTACTCTTTAAATTAGGCTTAACTAGGTAACTCTAGTAGGCTACTCTTAATATTTTTTCTTGTTTTGTGTATTCTCTTCTTACTTATTCGTACTAAATTATTCTCGTCACCTTTCATTTTTTTTAATTTTGGGGCGCTCAGATAACGTCATCTATATAAGTATTATTTTTTTTTATCGATTGAAATCATTTTCTTACTACTTTTATTGACGATGTCATGAAATACTTCTATTACTCATTAAGAAACAATTTGTCAAATTTAAAAAATGTTTGAGAATTGAGGGTTGTTAGCCTAGATAAATATACTTTAAACCCCTAACCATTATGGCCCAGTAGTCGACTAGAGATACTACACACATATTTACAATTTAACTCAGGGATTGAAACTTTTAAACTGTTAGGACGAAAATTTAATGAAGCTTGAAATAAAAATTTTGTGATCATGTATCTTGTTAAAACAATGTTTCAATATGCAAATTATAGTTTAACGTAGTCTAGAACATCAGTATAATGTAAGAAAGCTCCTGCAATTTAAAATAAATTAGTAGCTTAAAAAATATTGATCTTCGGTTATTATGAAACAGTATTAATCAAAATGATAACAAATACTTTAATGCCCTATGCTAAATACTTACTTAGTTTTCTACGATAAATTTCAAAAAGTTTCACTAACACGTTCGTAAAATGATTAAAAAAATGATGGCATACTGAAAAATTTAAAATGATTGACAGTTTGCCGCATATTTTCATTATTTAAAATAAAAAATTTTAAATTAAGATTAAAACTATTTCCAAACAAGTAACATGTTATGGAGGTTTCCATCAAACGTATGACAAACAAGATATTTAGGGCCATTGCCCACACTGAGAGAAAAAAGCAGTGAGCGCAACTATTATCATTCCGTAACAACTACTACACGACTTTTAAGGCGGTTTACTAACGCTGTGTAGTAAATTCAACTACACGCTGTGGTTGAAGCACGCAATGCCGAATAAGACAAAAACACATATATGTATATGTATACGAGCCAAGGAAAAGCTACTGCATGAGCTCTATCGATAACCAGGCAAAAAAATTTATATTTTGTTAACTGTTACATAATAACTGCATTAATTTTCTTTAACCACATCTCAGTAGCCATTTTTTTAAATTCATACAGTGTCATCAATGCAACGTTTGGTACAAAAAACAGGTATTTTTGAGGTTATAAAAAATTTCAACTTATTTTCGCTTTTTCCGGTATAAAGTGTAAAAAAATTTTGTTTACATTTTGGTCTCAACAAAAGATCGACTTTATACTTTACATTTCATGTATATAATTGATACCATTAATTAGTTGTTAACTAAAAGCTAACTACTCTACTCTTCGTAGTAGAAACTACTACACAGAGTTAGCCAACGTAACTCTAATCCCCTTACTACAGTTACGTACACTGAGAAACTGACGTAGCAGCGTCTGCTATAAAGTGTGGTTGGTACTGCTATACTCACATGGTAGTGGCAGTTTGGTTGCGCGTACCAGAAACTCTGGTAGCTACAGACTTGTGAAGTTGGCGCCCGTAAATATTAAATATTAATATTTTGCACCCATTCAGGGCTTAAACGATTCCTCCTTACTTGCGGATTTATCCTCCACTTGAATTTTTATTTGCGGATCAATAGTTTGCGAGATATTTGCAAAATAAAAAGTCGAAAATGGGCGCGGCGCTGAAGTATAAAAAACTTTGTTTTAAGTGCTAAATTGGGTTAAAATCCAATTTTACCTGTACGATTCGATTCCTCCTCATTTACGGATTACGGAGGTATATAAATTAATGTAATTAAATGTCACAAAGTTTGTAAATGATGAATTTAATTATTGAGTGAGAGAATCTAATAACTTTTGTCTAATGACTTTTGGTCCAGTGCTCCGTTCCTGTTGTTCGGTACATGTCGCTTACTCCTTACAGCGGGTTCTACAAAATATTTATCGGAATAGAAAACTTTAGTAGGTATTAATCTATTAATTATCAGTTATAAGTTATTCAAGTACGAGAAGCACTTGAACTTTGCAGAGTATCCATTATTTGAACTTTCATTATTCTTTAAAAAAAAGTGTTTTCACATACTTGTTTTGATAATTGTATTTATTTACAAAAATAAAAGAAATTTTACAATCTGTACTTAGTACAAACAAAATTTGTTTTCTCTTTTAGTACTAAAGTACACTCTTGAATATTTAGATTCTATCTAGATTAATTTCAATGAATGTTTTGACTTTATTGTGAACATAAAACACAAGAATCGCCTTTAGCAACATGTTTACCTATTAAACTTGTTTAGAGGTTAGGACATCTTATTAGAAACAAACACACTCGCTGCATTGCAGAAGAACAGAGTTACTTATATATTATAGTATATTGTAATATACTGTTATTGTCAGTATAAGCATCGCCACGACGTATATGATATACTTTCATGCGATACTCTGTACTCTCCGTATATATATAGTAAGCGCTGTTTTTATGTTTTGGTAATGTGTACTTTGCGTAGTCTGGCTGTCGCCACTATACAGACTCTGGTAGTAGCTGCCAGAGTTTCTGGTACGCGCAACTAAACTGCCACTACCATGTGAGTATAGCAGTACCAACCACACTTTATAGCAGACGCTGCTACGTCAGTTTCTTACTATATAGTAGCAACAACCAAACATTAACGTAGAATTTACTACATTTTTCTCTCAGTGCATAGCAGAGTAGGTAAGGGCCGTAAGACCCTTATGAGTAGTAAGTTGGAGGTCAGAGGTTTGAATCTCTTGGGAAACTGTTTATCTCGTACAAGTGAGGGATCTATTGTCGATAGTTTCGCACCCATGGCGTGCTTCAGCGTCCTCTCAAAGATGTGACACCAAGCTGTGCGTGCAGTANTTTTTTTTAAGAGTTGGTTCACAGAAAAAGAAATAAAATTCATGAAATTTAAAATGTGTGGCATGGTGATGTAATGTGACATCGTGTGGTGTAGAGGAAACCGGAAGTACATCATGGGGGGCGAAGTGAAGGGTGAGAATCAAGCAAAATTCACTTCCGTCACACTTTTTCTACAAGGTCAAAATCTGAAATCATTGATTTATCCCCGCACATAACGAGTCTATAGAAGTATAGCTTCAATAATAAATTTCTACTTAATGGTTACAGAAGTGAAGCGTCACGAGAACTGGACAGGCCGTAGCTGTTGCCGGCTCGCCCGGAACCCCTTGTGCCGGGCAAATTGTGCCCAAGCCGGTAGCCCAGAGGACCTGAAAAATTGCCGGTGGAGCGACGAACCCCAACTGGCCGACTGCCTGGAGCAGCGAGCGGATGCAGAGAGCTGCTGCGCAAGCGTCACCAACGCGACCTGTCGTGCCCACTGCACGGAACTCTTTCACGACCATACGAGCAGGCAGTCGGCTCTTAAGGCTTACGGGAGCAAGGGTTGTTTTCATCAAGTACCTAAGTGCCTGAAAAGCGTCGCTGAGACCAAAGCTACCGAAGATCCAAAGCTATGTGAGGTTTTTCAACAGAGTATTTACTAATATTAGTATTAACTAATATTATAACTAATATTAACAACAGAGTATTAACTAATAGTATAACTATATGTATGACGGCCACGGTAGCACTGTATAGTTTAGGCTGCAATTCTTGTAGCTTGGGTGCTTAGCAACACATGTTTACGATTATGAGTTCGAGATCAAGCCTTTTCTTTACTCACTTGGATCGCACCTTAAATTTGGTTCAATGGTCTGGAAGCCATGTGAAATAAGGTCCTCTTCGCTGTGTAAGTGATTGATTCACAATTAAAATTAAAGCGGTTGCCATGATGATATCACAATGGATTCAAAGTGCCGTTATTAGCACAGTTTGTCAGAGTGGCTGTAAAATATGAAAAAAAAAATTACATATGAATACTATGGTAAAAAAAGTCCTCCGAATCTCTATTCAAGGATATCAGAAGCCATCCAAGGCATTAGTAAATAGAAGTGTACTCGTTACTACAAGCGAAATGTAATTTTTTTTTTTTTCAAAATCAAACTTTTGAATTTATCCACTCATAATCAGCCTAAGCCAATCACACCACGAATAAAAGGCTTCAGTCACGTTTTATTCTTCTTATTAAGAAAGGATATTATTAACATAATGCCGATGCTCGTTACTTTACTTCCTATTGTAGTCCTATTGTGAGCGTTTGAATGCTCTTGGTTTTTGAACGTATATTGCTCCCCTGCCACTCGAGTTCCATATTATGATCATGTGACAAACACTGTCTAACATCAGCCGATACATCCATGTCTTGATCTTCTTCATTTGACATAATTAAATTGTTTTGCAAATAAATGCAAGCATTTACTTTTTATCATGTTTTGTAATCTTATTTCTGACCTCGATCTGGGAAGCTTCCAGATGCTGCTAGTCATTTCTCCAAAAGCACACTCAACTGTTTGCCTTTTTCTAGATTGCCTATAGTTATGTACTGTTTTTTTCAGGTCAAAGTTTGACCCTCTCAAATATGATTTTTGCGTCAATAGTTTTCCAGCGGTGCTGTTATGAAAGATCCCACCATCACTTTGTCGACATATCTTATCGATTACTCAAAAATTCGTCATGTGCACAAGAGTATAATAAAGCATAATTTTTCTAGTAAATCTTTATAAACTCTGTAGAAGTCATCAATCTAAACTGACGTTAAGTAAATTATCAAACATATACACGTTAAGAAACCTATTAAACTTATTATACTCTACTACTTTCTAGTGATGACGACTTAGTAAGTATCGAGCAATCGACATATAGGATATTACATGTATCAATTGCTACCGTTGAACCCCCACGAGCTTTATTTTTATTATGATTTTCGAGATCTCGCAAAAGTGAGAATTTTTTTCAATAGTTCCTAAGCTGCGCATGCACATTATCGTCATTTTTGGTTACATTGAGAAAAACTTTTTGCGGTAGGTATATTAAAAGTCGTGATAAAACTCTAGCTCCAGAACTACAATGATAAATTTTTTGGAAGCATCAACACTATGTTATGAGACGAATCCTGTTATGTCCTTTATAATCTAAAATTATAATATAAAAAAATATAAAGTCCCACCAGAAAAATAATAATCCTTTATACAACTATCTTGGTTTCTATTAAATAAAAAATTTCACTACAAAAGTTATCTCCAGTCTGATTAATTTATTATTTACGTACTGCAAGCAACGTGGAAAATTACACAGTGTCATATTCTTCGGCAATTTATATCAACTCATTTTTAGTAAATTGTGACTGGAATCCAATGCAAACCTAGCAATCCCATATTTATTTACAAGTCTCGACAATTATATTTTTCACACTAAGAAAGGGCTTATGACAAAAAAGAAATCTAGAAACATGATGTCATCACCTGTAACAAGATATCGCAACAAAAGTTCTAACCAAATTTAACTGTAGAAAAAAATATATCAAAAAGTTCCAGTGTCATTCAAAAGGAGTTTATCAATCCTTTTCGATCATCCAGCTTTCAGGAGGTTTGAGTGGATATAAGTAGCTTGAATCAAGCACAAACTTTTTCATTTATTTCTAAAAATGACATCCCAATTTAATTTTGAATAAAAAAAATTCACTTGCCTGCACAAAGCGTAAAAAAAATGGATCCAAAAATCCATCGGCGTTTTGTCAAAAATACAAGTAATGTTAATGCTATGAAAATTTTTTTTTTTTTATTTCAACTCAGCATTTTAACAATAGTTGTTATTTGAAAGTTAATAAATACTTATAACGTTGGTCAATTTTGCATTAAGAGAAACGCGACTAATTTCTTATGAAAGTTAATAATTTTCTATGTATTTGCAGAAAATTGATCCAAATATTTTTCAACCTTCAAAGATAGTTATGAAAATAAAAGTTTTTTAAAGCTTTGATATGGGTATAAGCTAAAGCAAATAATCTTTTAAAGCATTCATGGAAAAACTTTTTATGTATAAAAATACTCTACATTCGTCTTAAGGTTGTAGTTCATTCAAAGTTTTCATTTGAGGTAGAGCTGTTATATATTTAACCCCATTTTTTAAACCATGAATTGTTAAAGATGATGATTCATTTTCAAAAACTTAATATTTTAAAATCTAGAATTCAACTTACTTAGTTTTATACCTTATTGTGCAAGAGAAGTTATTAAACCAACCAAGTCATCATCAGCACTACCGATGCTTGCATGTAAATCCTGAAAAGATAAGTTAACATTGTTAACGATGTAGCAGCTGTAATGTTTTAAAATACAAGTAAATTATTGTTCTAACATTTTGCATATAACACACAGTAATCTAACGATACAACTTTTTTTCTTCATGAATAACATTAAAACATGTGGTCAATTTAAAAAATTATTTCACCATAACTTTAACAGCATTGGATCTATACAAAGTTAATCATACATGATTGCCAATGTACGTAGTACGTTATGATAAAAAGAGGAATTTCTATTGGCAGTATTAATTTCGTGTACCTATACTCAATTGTACTTAGAAATCAGATGTGTACTGACAGTGCGGACAGAAAACCAATTATAGGTTTCACACAGAAGACACTGTGTCACTGCAGTTAACTCTTTGTTAGCTTTGATTTTTATTAACTGTAAGTTACAAACCTTTCATTGTAATAAAGCATACAATGACGTTTTCTGCCAAGGTTTGAACTATACCGTCTTTTCCAAATCGAACGCAAATTGAGTCCACCATATATTGATTATAGTTTACATAAGCCAAAGAGTGAGTACTATCAACTGACGGGTAATTTCAATTCCTGCTCACTGCCCACAGATCTCCACTGTTGCGAGCAGGCGTCAACCCCTAGCTGCCTGGAGAGTTGCCGACGTGCCCTCCACACCTCCCCTGCAATTCATGACATGCTCGATGCCTTGGAAGAGCCCTGCGGCCCCATAATGCCCCACTCACCGCTCTGGGGCTGCTTCCTGAAGTCTGCCTCGCCATCAAGTGGTGCCAAGCCCCAGCGGCTGCCCCTGAACGCAGCAAAACTGAGCTGCTGCACCAGAGCCTCCCGCCGCGGGTGCCAGAGCCTTTGCTGGCGAGCCTTCCACACGGACTGGTCAGCCTGGCAGCAACTTGAGAGCACATGCCTGAGCTCGAGCCTGGAGAACGAGCTTAGGAGATGCCTCGAGGAGGCTGAGGACTCGTGCGAGATCGGCTGCGCCGGGCTGTCTTTTTGTTCCAACTTCAACGATCGGCCGACTACGCTTTTTAGGTTCATTTTTTTATTTCTCTAATTGGTGGCATGAGAGATGGATCAGTTCATTCAGTTTTGATAGATGACTCTTTTTTTCTTGAACACTCATTGAAATTTGTACATTCCGATTACTAAGCTCCTACTAGTATAGCTATAGGACGAAACTAACGAGTTCGATCAGGCGCGTTTTTAAAATTTCTTCAAGTAACTTGCAAAATTACGGGAGTATCATCTCCAGTCATGATTGTTTATTAAATGGGGCCATTCATTGATTTCGATAAGTAAAAAATTTGTTTATCATGTCATGACTTATCTTTAATAAAGAAGCACTTGCAAAATATTTTTGTTTCAAGTATATTATTTTTGTCAGAAAATCAAAAGTATAAGAATATTGGCTGATTTAGTGCAGCCAACATACAACTCGGAAAATTAACGAAAGTAATTATATAAAATAAATGATAAAATTAATGTGTGTTGTTTATCACATTTATCCGTTTAATGTGCTTCCCACTAGAAAAAATAGAATACATTTTTAGAATTAAATGTAGCAACAAATTCGAACAGTTGAATTAACTTACACACACATGAAAATTAAACAACTTCGTTTGACCAAACAACACTTACATTGCAAACAAAATACTTACACCTATGATTGTATTTCTACCTGAACCATGAGTATTTACTTACTGTGTGTACGAGAAAATTTGTAGATAAAATCGTAGTTTTCGTCACTGGTGGACATCTTTTCAGGACTATCACTGAGCACTGGCCAAGTGGCGCATGAGTAACAATGGCTATTTTTCCGACCGAGGTCACAGTAAATGTCCAAACGTCACAAAAAACTCTCCGATTTAGACATAAAATGTTACTTATCTCGGGGCGTCTTTCATAACATTTGGACGCTTACTGCATGCCCTTAGTCGGAAAAGTACGATTGGCCACATGAGCCAAGCTCGACATGAGCGCCATCCAACCAGGGCTACCCTCGGACCGCAAAATAGCCCCTGCATCGGTGACACTTCTATGACGAAAACTACTGTTTTAGCAGCCCACGATGAAATAGAATTATAGTTGGTATTAAAGAAATTATTTTCCTTTATTTAATAACCTGTAATCTGTAAGCTAGACCGTTTTAAGCCAAGTCATGTTGCAAAGATTGAAAGAGTCAAAGAATTTGTAAATACAAAAGAAGGTTGAAGTGGAAAGCAAAAGACAAGGCACACGAATCATTTATTTAAATAACATTCCCATGTACATTTTTAAAAAAAGTTAATTTTTTGTTAAGAACTACTAAGAACATATTTTTTTTAAGCCGTATTCTCTTGCACATTATCACACTTATCACCAATTATTATTATTATTAATGACCTGTACGTAGAACCTGCACAGCAGCAGCCGACGACTCAGCCAAATGGGAGTTAGACCACTGGCTCCGTGGCGGCATAATATCAGGGCTCGGCGTGCCAGTACGCGCCGCAACCTCCTGTCCCGCGACGACCCTTCGAGCAGCAGCCTGCCTGCTTCAACTGCGCCCGTGCGAGTCGCGCATCCATGAGACGAGGCTCTGCCGGGAGGACTGCATCGAACTAATGACCAGCTGCGTCGACTGGTCTGCCGTGCGAGGCCACAACGCCGCTACCCTGTGCTCGAAGCTCTCGCCACCGAAGCCCGGCATGCCCTGTGTCTCCATCAAGCCCTTCCTCGAGGACCCGAGGGAGCAGAACGAGCCCCCGCTTGGCATAGACGAGGACATCAATGTGCCCTGCAAGAACAATCCCTGCTCGGCCGGCAAGATTTGCGTCATCCATCACAGGGAGCGTAGGAACTATCGCTGCGTACCAGGTTTGTTCGTTTGCTACACTTGTTCGATCTTAGTTACTGGTTTAACAACTTTCGTTTCCAGAGCTGCTCAAACATTTTGAACCAAAAACAATACTCGTAGAGATTTTTACATTTAGTTTGATTATTATGAACTTCAAATATTGATTTATCCTTGGTATCAAATTTTAATTCACTCACAGTTTCTCAAATATCTATGTGAAAAGTATACATAGGCCCAGACGTTACGTAAAATATATTCAACAAAAAGTATACAAAATACAGTATGTTACGTAACATTTTCAGTACAATGTTAACTTAATCCCGTGAAATTATCCTTTTGACAACAGGAAGCAATCAGGTAAGTTGGATATGTTGGAATAAAAATATATAAAGAACTCCTGAAGCCTTTATAAAGCTTTATAAATTGCATTCTTTCATATGAACCGGAAGCCTTGCAAAGTTGTATAATCAAAATCTCACAAGACTATAGTTTTATTTTGTTTTGGAACAACATACTTACACGAACAGAAAATAATATTTAAGAATCAGTTTCTCTTTCTTGTTTAATGGTTTAACTATTGATCTTTAAACGTTCTTCCAGGCAAAATGGAATCCAAACATAAGTGTTTGAAGAAGTAAGCGTTAAGGTGAGTGTCGCAATTATCGCTCATTTCCCAATTATCGATTATTTTTCTTTATATCTTACCATCAATTTTTTCAAATATAAATAATCTGTTATTGGGGAACTAATAAATCATTTTTTTAGTAAAAATTTACTTTGTTATTCATTGAAAATATATCCAAGGCCTATAAAAAAAATAAAGCGACCGATAATTGGGACATTTCTTCTGTTTAAGTCAGCGATCATTAGGACATTTACCTTATCCTTATTTTAAGTATAGAATTAAACATAGATAACAGAAAATTTATTCATGATTTTATCATGTTTATCATCAAGTATATTCGTTTAACTTCTGCATTGATTTATGGGAGAGCCAGTAAAGTTAAACAGTAATTGAAGGGCCGGATCGAAGAATGGGATGTGCGCGTGAACTCTCGTGTACGAGCCCCTAAAGTATGCAACCAGATACACTTCCTCACTGATACCGATTTTTCAACTTTGCATTAAAAAAAAATACATACAACGCCAAATCTCAGAACACTTTCAGCGAGAAAGTTTCTTCTATGTAAAAAACGAATACATTCCCGCAAGCAGATTATTGTTTTTTTTTTTTCAATCAAAAGTTATGGCGAGTTGAAAGAAGCTCGATCGAGTTTACACTATACGCTGCACTACTAGCTATATATAGGTGTAGAGCAGACGCCGCGCAGTGTTGTACGTCTAATTCTGTCGGTACGTAGTTATTCCATCTGGCTGTATAATAATAATAGGAATTACATTAGTGGCAATAATAATGAAATTGATAAATATAACAAAAATTATTATTATAATGTATTAGGTAGCTACAACTTCTTTTGTTAATATGAATAAGTATTATGTTATATTATAAATTAATAAGACAAGTATAACGTTATTATTAATTACCATAATTTAATAAGATACCAAACGTACTATACATGCATTGATACTAAATGTAATCAAATTATTTATAAATTTCTGTTGTTTAGTATGCTTGAAAGATGTATTTGGTAATAGTGAACTTATAAGTAAATAAGTATTTACAAAAAAGGAACAAAGATAACTGAAACAGAATAGAAATAAGTTTTATCCAACATTTACACGACGAGAAGAAATATTGAATGCATTATTATAATATTTACGAAACCATATTATTCACTGTTACGTTTTTATTTTATTTGTTTTTTTTTTAACTGTCTTTTTAGGAGCTTGTCTTGTCGTTTTTTTCTCGTTTTTAACATTTTGTGTTTTTTTCAGCTTCACTTTCAGATCAACAGGTTTCTTCTCGGTTTTTACACTATTTACATTCTCAATGTTAGGATCACGTATGAGGGTGCTTTTGAAAAAATCATTATAAAAAGCTTGTCCCTTTTCACTCAAAAACTTTTGTAAAACTTGTAAATCTTTTAACTTTGCTTTCGAAATTTCAATAGCATTTGCAGGTGGCGTGCTTTCTAAATCATTAAAAGATACATCCAAATTACAAAAAAATGATGTGGGTTTCCCATCATACTCGTAATAGAAATCTACTTGACCATTAGGAAAATAATCAATTTTGACCACAGAACTTATTTTTATTTGCTCAATATGCTTATTTTTTTTCAAAATGGATTCAAAATTTTTCACTTCGCACTGAGCAGCGTCAACCATTGTAAACGGAGGTACTCTCGAATTTTTAATCATCTCTACATAGTCTTCTGGTGTTTCAACCACCTCCTGCCGTTTTTTTTTCTCGCCATATTTTCCAAAGTTTCTGTCACATTCGCAATAAGAGTGACCACGAACTGGGTAAAGATGCTCGATGAAAACTTGATATTTTTTAGATAGCATCGATAAGAAAAAACCATTAAATAGTTTCTATTCTGACTACCAGCAGCATCGGATTTTAAAAAAATTTTGTTATATCCATTCGCTTGTAATTCCGTTCGCAATGCATGATAAAGTAAGTTGCACACTGTGTTTGATCCTTTTTTTAATGTACCCTCGACAAAGTAATACATGTAACTAGACTGAGAAAAATCAATGTGAACATTGAAAATTTGAAGCCATAGTAAGCGGCAATAGAATTGAGAATTCACTGGAAGTTTAGGCAAGGGTAAATTTTGTCCGAAATCAAACACAGCGTGCAACACTCCATCTTTCTCTTTAAGCATGCGATCTTTTACAACTTCGTATTTTTTAATTGCATTTTTATGCTTTACGTAAGAGTCTCCTTTCTTTCCAAGATTATCGCTTTCGTAACAAGTATTACACACGTCAGTGCGAGGCAAAGTAAAAGAAAAATTAACATTGTGATTGAAATACTTATCGTAGCATGATTCGCCAATTGGAATCGAACAGTCTCCCGTCACAGATTAATAATAATCTAAGAACAAGTCGTAGAGGCGATGTAAAGTTAAACTTGAGTCGCGAAAGTAATTCAATTTTGTATCTTGACGACAGTACTTAGTGAGACTGCGAATGAGGCAAGCTTTCACAATGTAACTGAATGAGGCGCTTTACATCATCAGTCAATTTTTCTACGTGATGTTCATGTTTACCACGCCCATCTGTAAATGGCTGATGGAGTATTATTTTAGACTGCACAACCTCGATTTTTTTTTTATCAACGTTTAAAACATTACACAAAAATCTTTTACACACGACTACGTTAGATGCTTCAGTAGGAAATATGTATTCCCATTTCTGTGGGCTGCTTTTAACCGGATTTCCACTACTTACTGTGGTATTTTTCTTTCTCAGCATAGACTGAATCAATACGTTTTGACACTGATAATCTCCATAGCCCCAAAAATTATCATGAATCCTTCGCTGATCAGCTACTTCTACAATTTTGAAGCATTCCTTACGGCAGCAAAATGTCATTGCTGTGAAACATTTTTCAGGTATAGCCTTTTGAGACGATGATGTGTACGCTTTGCCCTATTTCATCATATAATGTTATTAAAATTTTTTTTAACTATTTATTCAAAGAAATGCTAATAAACATCAACAGAAATGGAAAAGTATGTATGTATCACGAAGTAACTAAATGAATAACATCACGAAAAAAACAGAAGCAGAGATTTTCTGAATCATACCAAAATTCGTTAGTTACGTGAAAATATTATTTACGCTGATACGAGCAGCCTTTGCAACATTTGATTGCCAACGGTGTTCATTTCTTAACCGCTTCCGTCCTTTTTTTGATTCAAGTCCAACCATACCTATCGTACACTTCGGTTAGGATATTAATATTTTTTAATACATACGAAGTAAATACATATAGATTAATACCTACAAAAGCTGTTTACGATGTACTGAACAATGTATATTTTTTCACACTATCGAATACTTTCTGCTACTGTATTATACGTTTACGGTAATTTATTATANAAAAAAAAATGTGCGCCTGGTTCGGCCGCTTGGACGCGGCGGGGCGCTCGAACCACTGGAAAAATGTGGGCACACTCCGTAGCATGGCAGTCAGCAATCTCCCTACTAATCTCTGACTCTGCACTCTGCCTGAAAAAGCGCGCTCCCGTCAAGAAATGACCACCACAGTGGTGGCACCACTCCATTTCTCTATGAATCCACCAAACCAACGCCACCCCGGTCGGGCCAGACCCCAGCCGCAGAAAATTAAAAATGGAATAAACAAATGTATTTAAACAACGTATTAGAAACTGCTCTTTTCGAAAATGCAAGTAACAAAAACTGCTTCCTTTTATTTATTTAGTTAACGCAAATTAAAGTGCCCTGTGAGAGGCAACACTTCGCAAGTCAATACCTCAGTTAACAAACAATATTTCGTAATGATTCTTGTTGTAAAAAACTGCTCTCTTTATCAAAAAAATTGCTCTATCATTTAATTGTTATCATGATCTATTTACCGTTGAGAAAAATCGATTTGTTGATATTGCTATAAATCATTTAATTTATAGGGGATTTTTGCGTTTCATCAATTGGCTGCATCTACTGGCATATTTATATATATATATAGGATTATGTGCGAAGCTATCCCAAGCNACTGTTACGTTTTTATTTTATTTGTTTTTTTTTTACTGTCTTTTTAGGAGCTTGTCTTGTCGTTTTTTTCTCGTTTTTAACATTGTTAAAAACTAATTTAACATAACTGTATTATACGTTTACGGTAATTTATTATACGTTAAATCGTAACAATGATTAGCAAGAAAAAGACGTTACTGCAGAATATAAACACACTCTAAAAAGAATATTATCTATATACCACTGCGCGGCGTCTGCTCTGCATCTATATATAGCTAGTAGTGCAGCGTATAGTGTAAACTTGATCGAGCTTCTTTCAACTCGCCATAACTTTTGATTGAAAAAAAAAAACAATAATCTGCTTGCGGGAATGTATTCGTTTTTTACATAGAAGAAACTTTCTCGCTGAAAGTATTCTGAGATTTGGCGTTTTATGTATTTTTTTTTAATGCAAAGTTGAAAAATCGGCATCAGTGAGGAAGTGTATCTAGTTGCATACTTTAGGGGCTAGAACACGAGAGTTCACGCGCACATCCCATTCTTCGATCCGGCCCTTCAATTATAGTTTGGACGTGTATTACAATAGTTTCGCATCAAAAGTCAGTAATATATGAGCAAGTGATGAAAAGACATTCTGTCATGCTACTCAGAAGGTAACGGTTATCGGCATAGATCAGTGCTCCGATATCGAACTGAGAACTCGCGCACACTTCGGCGCAGGCGATCTCTCATTGGCCGAGTACTTGAGCGTCGTTCAAACACCTCAAACTTAAAGACCTAGCGCGCAAAGCCCGAAAATATCTACCCAAATACTTAAAACCCAATGACCCGGCGCACTTACTACCAGCGTGCTAGTTTATTTTAATTAATATTAATTCGAGCAGTTTAACCGAATGACCCGGCGCGCTTACTGCAAGCGCAATTAGTTTTTTAAATAAATTATTAACTCAAGCAGCAAAACTCAATGACCCGGTGCGCTTACTACCAGGGCGCTTGTTCATTTAAATAAGTAATAACTCGAGCAGTTTAACCTAATGACCCAACGTGCTTACTGCCACCAAACTTGGTTTTTAAAATAAATTATTGACTTGAAGAGCTTATCCTAATGATTCAATGAGTTAATGAATGAGTTAAATAAAAACCTTTAGGAGAGCGGCGTTGGCTCAGTGGTAAGCGTGCTTGTTACTGATACAACGCAGTTCTAGGGGTCGTGGGTTCGATTCCCGGTGAATGCAGATTTTTGCAAAAACTGTTTTCATCGGGAAAAGTTCTTATGTAACCCCAACTGTTTCGGGGCGGGTTTTTACGTGGAATTTTACTTCAGAGTAATTCCAGGGTTTTTTCCTTGCCCCACAGGTTTTCGGGCCTGGGTGAATGCGAAGAAGTGATAGGGCTATAGGTAGGGATTAGCGGACCCGATGCCAGGCGTTGGGCAGGGATCGCCGGCCTTACCGGCGAGGAGTGGCCCCTGAAACACGGGGCTTCTCCAGGGATGCTAATTAGCCTGGATCCGATGCTTCGGCAGAGAGCGCCAGCTTAACCGGTGAGGAGTGGACGTCCTGGAATAATGGAGTCTTCTCCGGGGAAAGGCTAAACAGTGATGAGTGGACCCGATGCACCATCGGTGCAGAGAGTGTCAGCTTANATACTAAATTATTTTTCATTTTATTTTTAATACGCATAACAAGCGTAATAATAATTATGTTAAAGCTTGCAAACTTGAAGATTGGTTAGATCTGAAGTTTCAAATTAAAAATGAAACGGGAGCGGCTTGTGTTACAGAATTTATAGATTCCATGAGTGATAATTTGTCACTAACTGCAAATTTATTGCATCCCATGTTTAAAGGTGAAAAAATAAAATACAACCATGAATTCAAAAAAAAAAAATCATGGTATGCATAGTTTCGGAGCTAAGCGAAAAAGGAGTAAAAAGTTATTTTCAGTACTGTGATAGAGTTGATTTTTTTAAAACTTTGTTTGATAAGAATATTCAATCTTATTCTACTTTTTGGCGATCATGTGTAAATGAACACCCAGATTTAGTCAACTTTGCTCTAAAAATACTGAGAATTCCAGCATTTGGAAATTCTGGAAAAATTGAAAAATTGACTAACAATATACAAAATGTAGAAGAAAAAAAAGCTCTTGAATTCTACACTGTATACACAGTGACGCGTTTCTAACTTTTTTAGTTTTCGCTTTAAACTTTATTTTTATTTTGTTAATTTTTGGTAATGAGTATGAAAAATAGCTCTTTTTGTACTAATAGAAAAAATAGAATTTGCATCTTGAAAAGTATACAACATTGACATGTTTGTACATAAAGTAATACGATACTCATTCACTAATATGAGTATACACTATTCATTACATATGAGTGAATGAGTATCGTATTACTTTATGTACAAACATGTCAATTTTGTATACTTTTCAAGATGCAAATTCTATTTTTTCTATTAGTACAAAAAGAGCTATTTTTCATACTCATTACCAAAAATTAACAAAATAAAAATAAAGTTTAAAGCGAAAACTAAAAAAGTTAGAAACGCGTCACTGTGTATACAGTGTAGAATTCAAGAGCTTTTTTTTCTTCTACATTTTGTATATTGTTAGTCAATTTTTCAATTTTTCCAGAATTTCCAAATGCTGGAATTCTCAGTATTTTTAGAGCAAAGTTGACTAAATCTGGGTGTTCATTTACACATGATCGCCAAAAAGTAGAATAAGATTGAATATTCTTATCAAACAAAGTTTTAAAAAAATCAACTCTATCACAGTACTGAAAATAACTTTTTACTCCTTTTTCGCTTAGCTCCGAAACTATGCATACCATGATTTTTTTTTTTTGAATTCATGGTTGTATTTTATTTTTTCACCTTTAAACATGGGATGCAATAAATTTGCAGTTAGTGACAAATTATCACTCATGGAATCNAAAAAACCTTTAGGTACTGATCATGTCTTTTTGAGAAGTCATATTATAATAATTTTCAATTATAATTATTGAGCTGTGTACATGTCTCTCTGCATTTTGTCATGCGTTGGATTTGACGTTAAGTTACCGGACACATCACATTTTGCTTCTCTTTTAGTAGGTTGAAAAAAATCTTATAAAACAAAGAATCAATACTAATAATAATCTAATGTATATCGTCGGTTTTATTTATGCCTTCATTTCAGGGATGGAAGTGCAACATAGTCTCCTCGCGTAATAATCGTATTTACTGCCTAATAGGAAACTATTTTGGCATTTTCCGCAAATTGGCTCTTGGGCAACATGTGAGAGTGGCCATCATGCAGAGAAAAATAAAATAATTTTCGGCGGATTTGTAGTTTAGCCCACCCTTTGAGAAGTTGGCTTCATAACATGCTTGTAACGACAGTGCTACTAACTTTTAATTTAGGAGAGGCTGAAAAAGTGGCAGATTATTTAATTAATTACAACGCTAACGAGCGAGTGAAACTCGCTAGGAAGCTATTACTGATTATATTTATAACCTTTTTTTATTTATTGCAAAAATATCGATAGAATTTGGTTATTTTTCACAACTTTCCGCTGTTAAATACCTTACACTTTTGAATTAGGCACCTTATGGTAGCACTGTCTTTTTTCAAGATAACTTCTCGAAAGTTGGGCTAAACTACACTTTTACCCACAAGGTTTTCAAAACGTTGTCAAAACATCTGTAAGTCTTAAAAACGTTGAAAAAAAGTTCTAAAAACGTTTTAAGACGTTCTATGCTATTAAGGTGGGTACTTAATATATAATTTTCATTAGAGTGTTGACCAGAAACGTTAAGATTTACCTTAGCAAAAAATTCTCCTTATTAAAAACAGTGGCTGCAGGAGAATAAATGTCAATAAAGGAGCTTACAGTAGATACTGTGTCAGTTGTATACAATATTATATCTTCTAAATCAGACAAAGAAGATTCTTTGTTGTTCCTTCCTCTTTTTGAAAGCAGCTCAGTCTTACCTATTTGGTTTACGGAATAATCTTCAAATTTTTTTTCTACATTTTGTAAGACCTGTGCTACAATACAGCATTATAGAGATTCATCATTTTTTATTTATAGAGAAAAATTTTTTTTGTTTTTCTTCACCTTCACAACGAATTCCACAACTTTTTCCAAATCCTTTTCATACAATGGTTGAATTGTAAATGCCTCATTGACAATTTTTTCAATAATTTTTCTGTTATCCTGACCATACTGCTGACATATGTCCATCAGGATCGGAACAGTCAGTATGTATTTGTTGTACAGTAAATACGCATGTTTAACGGAATCAATATAATTTAAAGCAGTTTCTTGGTTAGACATGAATCTAGCTAATACCAGCAGTATACTTTTTCTAAGTTTATCAAAATGTTCTTTAATATCATTATCATCTGGAAAATTTTTCAAAGTGTATGGAGTTGGGGCTTCTTGCAAGAAAATGACAATTGAATCAATAATTGATGAGTTATAAATGACACAAGACCAAAACCTATGAAGAATAGTCATATAAACAATGGTTAAATTTAAAATATTTATTTACCACATAGGTTTACCTGCAAGATGGTTGCAAGAGCAACCATGTTACATCTTCATAAATGTATCTGACAAGTTCAAGCCATCTTTCCTTTGCCCCTGTGATGTACTTACCTTGAGAATCAACTAAAATTGGTGCCTCATACTTCAAAAACAATCTCTCACAAATCCAGTATTCATCCTGTAAGCAAAATGAAGATCTTATTACATACACCTACGTTATTCTGTGCCATACTTCTTTGCAAAATCTTACCAATACTGGAGTCATTTGGATAATTGACTTGTTTTCAACCATTAAATGTTAATCTTTTAATGGCTAATGGTCAAAATTCTCAAATTCTATAACAAATGAAACATAAAAAATTAAACCTGTTTTATTGATCGAACACTAAGCTCTCGTCAGAACGTATTTCCAATAATTGCTTCACAAACTTTATTTAATGTTAATCAAAATAAACAGCATTTCAAAATCGTACGCATTTCTATTGAATAGGGTTCATTTAAGCCCCAAGCGCAGTTCATACAGTTGCAACACTCTGCCAGAGATTAGTAGGGAGATTGCTGACTGCCATGCTACGGAGTGTGCCCACATTTTTCCAGTGGTTCGAGCGCCCCGCCGCGGCCAAGCGGCCGAACCAGGCGCACATTTTTTTTTTTATTTGAGCAGCACGGTAGGGGTATGAGAAGAGTGGATTCGCGTGGAAATGTCCATATAGGCGCACATTTTGGAGACGCGTGGAAGGGGTATACCGAATGTGCGCCTACGAGGAGAGGAGTGGAAATGTCGGCTATATAGCTGTATATATCTGAACGCACAGCCAAAGCAAGCGACGATACGAGTTTTTCTTTTTTGAGAGTCTTTGGACTCTGCAACTGAGTACATGCTATATGTATATATTTAACTGACTTGCTCTCGCTCTGGCTTCAATGTTATCCATAAATCTTATTTAATTAAATCGTGGAACTAAATGCTCAT
>NW_019379574.1:654817-673641 GCF_000648655.2 Copidosoma floridanum | reverse complement strand
AAAAAAAAAAAAAAAAAAAAAAAAAAAAAAAAAAAAAAAAAAAAAAAATAGCATAGGTCAGATTCCAAGCCCAGAGCGCAAAAGCTAATCGAGCATTCTTGACCGCTCAGCTATCGAAGACAAACATTCTAACTGAGTCATTAGCCATACATGAAGTGTTTAACCAGGTATGAGAGCTTTAATTAAAATTGAAAATTTTTATTCAAATTTTGTTGTTTTAATTATTTTCTAATGGAAGATTATTGTTTTAGTGTGTATTGCTCGGAATTCTGCTTTGGCCTTCTATACTTAAAGAGGAGATATTTTATATTCTCTGGTAATGTATAAGTTCTTTTTTATCAGAGCTTAGGTTACATATATCTGCTCTGTTCCCCCACGACCGCCACTCGTGGGAACGACTATACCTATATATACGGAAGGGGGCCAACCAATCAGAGGCGTGTAAGAGATAGAAAGGTTGTACTGCTATTTGTCTTTTGTCTTTCTCATCTCGTCTCGCGGTCGGAGCATACAATGCTTCCTCCATGTATATATTCTCTAAGGACCTAGCCGACCGAGCCACTGCACGCTCATATATATAGATGATGGTGCTCGCCTGCTCGCATATATATACACGTATATATAGATATATACTCACAGCAATGATACCAACTAACCGAATAATTTTCGAATTGGTACCAGTGTTCGCTGGAGCCCCCTTAAGAAATCGTTCAGAGTAGGACTCGACCAATACCATAATTATGCCAGACAAAGACAGATGCCCCGTTACGTAGCGAATTCTGCTGTCGCATATCACGCCCCCTTTTCTCCTCTATTCTTATACCTTTATGTGTCTAACACGTGGTTGATTTTCGGATTAGAAAAAAATGGCGGAACCAGGCTGATGCAATGTTTTGTCGCGAGTATGTGTGGATGACACTCGTGGGGCAGCGACGGCTTCTCCGACGGGGAAGCAGCAGCTGCCTTGAAGGAAATGCCAAGGGTGCGGACGAGTAGCGTTGATCGCGAGAGCAGCAACGAATGACGAGTAAGAATGTCTACGCACGCTCACACTGGCACTATAGTATACTGCCACTGGAGGCTGTTGCTGAGCCCCTTTAAACGCGCGCACTAGCTTACCTCGCGGTGGCTCCTTGTTCATGAAGATCATGTCAGGATCACCCATCTGGGATTATGTGCGAAGCTATCCAAAGCTGAGGAGGCTGGAGGTTGATTACAGGGCGTGAAATGATAACTCACCTATAGGGTTATAAAAGTAAGAACTTTATTCGAGTTCCTTATACAAGTAGCGTGTACTGCTGAATCGGCGCGCGTGTGTCTCGTATGGTTGACTGTGTGAGACTGTCGAGTACCTGCTAATGCGCCACACTTAGGTGTCTAATTAAGAAAAACCGTAGTAGTTGGAGTGACCGGTGCTGGCAGAGATTAGAAGAGAGATTGCTGCAGCGTTGGGTTAGGTGGATTCAATATCGGAACTTTTTCCCTAGGTCGTACATATATAGAGATCGAAGAGGTCGTCTATAAGAGAGAAAAAGGTGTTTCGTCCCGAGAGCACGCCAGGACTCATCAGTAAGGCTGATGACGTGCTCCCTGCCTTAGACACAGAAGAAGTATGGGCTTAGACTATCTCGATCGCGCTTATATAGTAATCGTGCGGGAATTTCGCTGCTTGACGGGAGCGAACCATGAGGGGCTTAGCCACCTGGCGAGTGGAGCCTGAAGCGCGAGAGATGTGAGACGCCACACATATAGCTATACGATCTAGGGAGAATGTTCCGTCGAGCAGACAGTACAGCAGTGAAGGTGCATTGCCAAAGACGCGCGAAAATTAAAAATTGTAACAAAAGTGCCTATCACCCAATGACCCGGGGCGCTAACTGGCCACTCTGTGAAATAATAAAATATTAATTAACAGCACAAGCGCCTATTACCCAATGACCCGGGGCGCTAACTGGCTACACTATTATATGATGAAATATTAATTATTAACACAAGCGCCTATCACCCGATGACCTGGGGCGCTCAGTGGTCGCTTTATGAAACGATATATATTATTGATTAATAACACAAGCGCCTGTCACCCAATCACCCAGGGTGCTTACTTGTCACTGTATAAATTAATAAAAGGTTAATTAATAACCGAAGGGCCTATCACCAAGTGACCCGGGGCGCTTACTGGTCGCTTTATGAAACGATATATATTATTAATTTATAGCACAAGCACCTGTCACCCGATGACCCAGGGCACTTGCTGGCCTCTCTATTAAATAGTAAAATATTAATTAACAGCACAAGCACCTATCACCTGATGACCGTTGTGCTATCAATTAGTTACTTATATCGTTTAAGAAAGCGACCAGTAAGCGCCCCACACAGTAAAAAATTTTTTAGTAAAATTACCACTCTTCTATAGTAACTGTACCTCGTCTGACGAAGTAAATTTACAAGCGGCTAGTATTAATGCTAATTTTTAAGTAAGTTCACTACGATGGTAGTAATTTTGCTACGTCTAGAGTTGGAAATAATCCATCCAATGCCTAGCGTAGTTATTTTACGACGCCGTGTAGTATAATACACAACTATTGCATTGGGTAAAATACTATCTTGTAGTTATATATTACTTGTAGAATTGTAAAAACACTATCAGCGTAGTAAAGTGAAATTCGTTGATTTCTATTGAAATTTCATTTTTGCATAATCTGCAGGCGCTGGAATAATCGAAAAAATGTCGTCGTGCTGTTTGTGTGTTGAAGCTCTGGTTTTCGTGTCAGTTCCAAATTGGTCAACTAAATTGTTGTTCCTAATGTTTAATTAAGTTATAGTTTCATGCAGCAAATAAATACAGTAAGATTGCAATGTTATTACTAGTGCACCATATGCATAAATCTGTTCCACATAACCTTGTCGTCAGCATTGAATTATAAAATAAAAAATTAATATAAACACTGTGCAAGTATTTTCAGCACTAAATAAAAGTTTATACGTTGTAAAAGACATTATTTCATTTTTAAATGAGCCCCCTGTTTAAATCACTATAGCACTAAAAATGTAACTCGTTTCAACCATTCCTAGTGTGTTCGTAGTTTTTACTACGAACGTAGTGTATTCACTGAAAAAATGAACATGTACGCCACCTGGCTGGAAAGTTACAAAACTGATAGTATTTTCTCTAATGCTGTCGTAAATATACTATAGACAAGTTTTCTTCTTAATTATTACTGTTCACGTAGTAATTTTTCTATTGTAAAAGTATTGTAGCTATTTTCATAGTTAATATACTACGTCTAGCATTGGTCGGATTTTTTCCAATGCGTAGCGTAGTAATTTTTCTACAAAATTTTTTACTGGGCAGGTCATCGGGTGATAGGCGCTTGTGTTAATATTTAATACTTTAATATTTAATAGAGAGGCCAGTTAGCGCCTCGAGTCATTGGGTGATAGGCTTTTGTGTTAATAATTAATACTTTCATATTTAACAGAGAGGCCAGTTAGCGCCCCGAGTCATTGGGTGATAGGCACTTGTGTTATTAATATTACAATTTTTAATTTCCGCGTGTCTTTGGCAATGCCTCTTCACTGCTGTGTTGTCTGCTCGACGGCACATTCTCTGGGAAGAAGTTCCGATATTGATTCCGCCTAACCCAACGCTGCACAGAAGTGGGCTTCTATAAGCGTCTATATTCGTTGCTTCTATGGATGCACACTCAATTAGTAATTTTTGGTCTGACTTGATTTTAAACTTGAAATGTTTTCAAATGTACACATTTTACCATTATTATTAATTAATACCATCGTGCAGAGTCAAGTTTTTTATTATTCTGAAAGTAGAATGGAAACAAAAAAGTGTACGAGTCGACAATCTCATTTCGCAAAAAAAAGGTTTGGTTGTTTTGTTTCTGTCTGAGATTCCAAAATGACTTAAAATAAAATCTTATTATTTATAGATATATTTTATATGATGTGAATCCACTAGAAGGATTCAACTTGCGGAGAGATGTCTATGTAAGAATTGCAACATTTTTGAAACGGTTAAATGCAGAAGATAAACAATACCAATGGATATTAGTGTTACCTCCATGGGGTTAGTGGCTTAAAAATGATATTACAGAACATTTGAATGTGCACTACTCGTGAATTTTATTCTCTTAACAGGCCCTTTGTACCATTGGCAGAGCAATCATATTGGATCACAAATCCAATTAAAATGGGGAATGTTTTTTGATATTGAAAGCTTAAGAAAATATATTCCTGTTATGGAAATGCATGAGTTCATTAGTGGTAAGCCAACATCTTTGATGCACTACATTTTCTGATACAATTTAAAGGTAGGAATAATTAAAGGCTTATTGCAACGGTTGCAGAGCTTTGTAAACTTCGCCAGCAACTTGTCAATTTCGATTTCAAAAAATACCCAAAACTGTGAAATCGTTAGCAACGTGAGCGACCGCTGTGTAAAATATAGTTAGATTGATCAGTTCTGCTACAAAAATTCATGCCTTTGCACGAGAGATAACAAGAGTATCTTCTTTACCCGTTGCAGCGTGTCTGTAGGATCGTAATTAGTATTAATCATTTGCAATTTACTTGCCGATTCTGCTAATTAATGGCGAATATGAGATTTAATTTCTTAACGGTAGTTGATAGTCCATGGCCCAAAGGATTTTTCGATCTTACGTTTCCCAGTAAGAAAAGAATTAGTCATTTTCCTTCAGAATTTCCCCAGGAATACGAAAAAAATAGTTTTGTCGAAACAAACGTTTGCTTGGTTTATTTATTTAAAAATTTATGTAAAAATGACAACTTTTTACGTAGTGTCTATTCGCACCAAAACGTACCGTATATCCACGTAATTACGTGGATATAGTGGATACGCATGCGCAGTGGGTAACTCTACTGTCCAATACTTATAGGGTCCAAGTTTATTTTTTCTTCCGAGCGAGCGAAGCGAGTTACAGTTTTTTGCTTGTATCTCCGCTTCTGTTGCTCTTAGAGAAATTTTTTAAGCACCAGTCTCTTTGTCATCAAATTTCCTATAAAGCAGACATTGTTGCAAATCTATTATCGATTGTCAGTGACATGATAATAGAAAAAGTAAGAAAAAAAATTTTTTTTACGAAGAACTATAGATCGACGTAAAAAAAAATTATTTTGGTAATTTGAACATAACCAAGAAAAAGTATAGATATTAGGTTGCATAACTAATAGCTATTTGTAAAATTGCAAAATAATTGTTGGTTTTTTTTATTAATTAATTTTATAAAGTGATATTACAAACTTCACGGTCGGTTTAATGACATTTCGCTTCGATAAGAACATTGTATTTAAAATGTTAGTAATGATAGCAAATCAGAAAAATTGATTTTTGTGAATTTTTACGTTTTGCCAGCAAAACTTGTATTTTGCAACTTAAACAATTGCAAATATCTTAGACAATTTTGCATAATTTCTTTTTTAACAAACATCACTGGATTTGTCATTAAAAAACACACATTGACAGATAAAAGGAATGCTCTAGCTCATACTGCAGCTGAGATACAAGAAATTCGTGTTTTTTTGCAATAAGGACTGATAATCGAATTTTTTGTTACACAAAAATTTGTGGGTTATCTTTATGTATTTTTGCATCACACTGCTAAAGCACTTTCTAAATTTCTTTCAAACAGAAGCTGAAAAAAAAATCAAGAAAATCGCATTAATTGTAATAGCCGGGGCAGCTTAGCGCTCCCATCTGTACCCCTCTTTTTGCGACTAGGTGGCTGACCCGCCGTGTTGGCTTCAAGATGCCGAAAAGTGGTCCCCCCACTACTCTCCCGTCTAAGAAGAGTGGTAGGGGGACTGCTCTTTGGTCGTGGCTGCGAGACAGCCTTGGAGAATATATACATGGAGGAAGCATTGTATGCTCCGACCACGAGACGAGATGAGAGAGACACAAGACCAATAGCAGTACAACCTTTCTCTCTCTTACACGCCTCTGATTGGTTGGCCCCCTTCCGTATATATAGGTATAGTCGTGTCCACGAGTGGCGGTCTTGGGGGAATAGAGCAGATATATGTAACCTAAGCTCTGATGAAAAAGAACTTATACATTACCAGAGAATATAGAATATATCCTCTTTAAGCATAGAAGGCTAAAGCGGAATTTCGAGCAATACACACTAAAACAATGATCTTCCATTAGAAAATAATTAAAACAACAAAATTTTAATAAAAATTTCCAATATTAATTGAAGCTCTCATACCTGGTCAAACACTTCGTGTATGGCTAATGACTCAGTTAAAATGTTTGTTTTCGATAGCTGAGTGGTCAAGAATGCTCGATTAGCTTTTGCGCTCTGGGCTTGGAATGGGGGGACCACTTTTCGGCATCTTGAAGCCAACACTGCGGGTCAGCCACCTAGTCGCAAAAAGAGGGGTACAGATGGGAGCGCTAAGCTGCCCCGGCTGTTACAATTAATGCAACTTTCTTGATTTTTTTTCAGCTTCTGTTTGAAAGAAATTTAGAAAGTGCTTTAGCAGTGTGATGCAAAAATACATAAAGATAACCCACAAATTTTTGTGTAACAAAAAATTCGATTATCAGTCCTTATTGCAAAAAAACACGAATTTCTTGTATCTCAGCTGCAGTATGAGCTAGAGCATTCCTTTTATCTGTCAATGTGTGTTTTTTAATGACAAATCCAGTGATGTTTGTTAAAAAAGAAATTATGCAAAATTGTCTAAGATATTTGCAATTGTTTAAGTTGCAAAATACAAGTTTTGCTGGCAAAACGTAAAAATTCACAAAAATCAATTTTTCTGATTTGCTATCATTACTAACATTTTAAATACAATGTTCTTATCGAAGCGAAATGTCATTAAACCGACCGTGAAGTTTGTAATATCACTTCATAAAATTAATTAATAAAAAAACTAACAGTTATTTTGCAATTTTACAAATAGCACGTCAGTGCTCAAAGATTAAACCGTTAAATGTTACGAAAAAATTATGGTACATACTTTAAAGCAGCTAGTTTCCGGTAGTTCGTGTGAAAAAACTTGAAAACTTGTTGTTTGTATGATAAGAATTAATCTGAAATATGTAGAAAGAGACTCAGTTTTCGTCAACAAATGTGTGTTATCAATTTTCGAAAAAAAACTTTTTTGCACAGCGTTATGGTTTGAGGTCTTAAGAAAGGCTGTGCAAAGTTTAAGATCATGATTTCCAGTTAAACAAATTTCAAACGCAATTTAGTAAAGACGTCTCACTCCGGGTGAAAAGATCAGCAGCAGCAGACAAAGTTTGGTGTAGGACCCGCTTGTGACTTCGTTTACGTTTGCACAATTATTTCTTCAAAATGCGTGATAAGGTGTATATTTTTTTATGCGGGGGTCTTACTAAGGAGTTACGTCATCCATTCGAACCTTTTTCTCATCAGGAATATATCTCTTGCCTCGAAATTTCTGCAAAAAAAGCTGAATGATCACTCTTGCCTATAAGAGCAATGTCAAATAATGGGACTTGAAAAATTTTTGGCGTACTTCAAGCATGCTAAAGTATAACATCAATTTTGTTCAGCAAGTGAATGAATTTCCTTAAATAGACCGAATCTCTTTAAGTGAGGAAATGTCTTATTGCAAAATAACTTAGTTGATGCTACAATTATACAAATGCCTATTAGTATCTGCAGTAAATTTTTCTGACTGCGCGCAAACACACTCAGATGCACACGTATATTATGCATGAGGCACCACCTTAGAGCATATATATACCTGGAGGCAGCATTCACTGTTAAGCCTGGGGAACAAAACGTGAGAGAGAGAGAGAGAGAGAGAGAGAGCGCACCATTGTCCGTAGATCCTTTCTCCCTCGCACACTTCTTCCAATTGGTTGTTGCTCTGCCATATATACAAATATATTAGAGCTATTGTAGGCAATGAAGGGCTCATCAGAGCGGGTGCAGAATAATACGTACCGGTACAGCAGTGATCCTACGTACTTGCTGCAGTAGGATGATCATAACATATGACGCATTAAAAAAAATTGACCACTTTTAATAAGCGTACAGTACATCATAAAAAGTATACAAGTAACAAATACACATTAAAAATTTTATGTAACCTTATGTAACCTTCGACAAGTTGTTAGAACAAAAGCTGTGAAAGGGGTCCATGATCATATGTTACTTTTGCACCGGTAATATCGTACGACGTTATAGCGCAGGTGAATAAGGTTTTGCTTTTGGATCTCTAAAATCTGATTTCAAATCCCTGTCACGCTCCTTTTTTTTCTTTTCAAACTATCTGTACAACACGCAGATTAATTACGTTTTACTGACGATATAATAATATTTACCAATTTTTTAAAATAAAATTTAAATTTTTGTTTAAATTTTAATCCGTTAGCGAATCAATTTTGCTACTTCTTTTATTTTTAAAATACGTAAATAACTTGTCTTTTTATTTTAATAAAGTGTACGTACACAACATGCAATAACAGTATAAAACCATCCATATAACCTTTTCAAAACGTCTATTGAATGAACACAACTGTAATGAAACTCACTTAATGTAAAATAAATTCAAAAAAGTAATATTGTTTAAAAGAGTGTTCAACTTCCCATTAGATTTGTCAAAGAGTGGACACCAACAAAGTGAGTAATTAAACTAAAATTCTTACTATTGTATTATTTTTTATTTATTCGACGTATCTATGTGTAGAAACTATTTTCTGGTACCTAACATTTTTTTACCAATGTTTCTGATTGTTTTACATGATAAAACGTATATTAAATTGGAAAGTGATTTTTCTTAACTGTCACAAAAAGGTTGCATTTAACAAAAAAATGCTTGATCACCGAGAAAGCTTTGTGGTGGACAAAAATTATATTTCAGGATAATACTCTAAAAATGTTTTGTGAAGTGTAGAATCGAATAAAATTATCCAACTCAGGAAAAATTTACATCTACTTCTGGGTACTCACGCGCATATTATGTGCGTGCGTGTGTGGATGTATGTATAATCAGTCACATTTTTGGAATCTCAGAATTTCTTCGACTGATTTCAATAAACCTGCTAATTTTTTTCGGATTTCGATTGCTGTTCCAAAAAAATTTTGGATCCTGTAAATAAATGTTTTTTTTTTGGAATTTTGAATTTATTCATAAATCGATTTTATGCAAAAATTTATATCAAAGCTTTTTTTTATTGGTGTAGGATATTTNCAAAAAAAAATCAAGCCTTTTGTCGTTATTTTTTTCTTGTTGCTGGTTTTATCAAATTTTTACTTTTAATATAATCAAAATAAATTTTTTGGGAGATTTCATCTGAAAAATTTGAAAGATTCTTAAATTTACTTCAATATAATGAATTCAAATGAAAATTTTCACGTTTCTGTACAGAGGGTAGCGATCAAAATCAGTAATCTTAAATGTTAAATTGACGTAGAACAGGAAAATAAAGACATAACAATTTAAATTAGGAAGCTTTGTGTCAATGAATTGGCGAAGTTTTTTCAGATTTATTTTTTGTTCTTGGAAAAACCTCGAATAATGTTAATTAATTTTAGTACAATAGTTTCATAATTGTTTCATTATTTCACAAAATAACATTTGTAAACTGATCGCTCTAAAAATCGTATGACAACGATTTCCATCATACTATTTAAAAACAAAAGAAAAGCCCTTTAAAAGGGTCCATTTACATATAGTTTGGCAGTCCGTAGCGTCTGCGCTGTGGTGGACTAGCTCCCGTTACAGCTCTTTAGAGTGAGAAAGAGATCAAGTTACCATATCTAGACTTTCTTTCACCACATCTAAACGTACCGCAATGTTATAAATCTTTTCTGTCGTGGTTATCATTAGACCACACCAACCATGACTAAATTAAAACTTTTCTCGTTGAGCAAAGACAATTGCTTAAAGTAAATAAAAAATACCTACAAAATGTTGCATTATAAACTGTAAACTACAAAACGACGATCCAAAAAGTAGACATGCTACTTTTTATACGTACATGAGATTCTTATTTATTATTGAAAAAACACCATCATATTGTGCAAATAAATGTTGTTTTCTTTTATCACATAGGCGCCCCAAAGTGGAGTCAAAAAGGTCAAAATGGATCAATCAAGTTTCGCGTTTATTTATCATTGATATAAAGAAGTATTCGTGCATTTGTAATAGGCATTTCTCTAAGAAATGTGTTTATTATGCTGTGCTGGAAAAAAATACGCCTTGTGGAAGGATCATTCCCAACGTTTTTTGATGATTTGATGTTAGGTTTCTTGGTTAATTTTAATCGCAAGTACTTAATCCTGACATGTATTTTATCGTATGCGTATATATATTTTAGAAAAGGATCCACACCAACGGACCCAATTATAGTTAACGAAGACGTAATAATGAGTTCGTCTGATTACAAAAATGGCTCCCAAGTGTCACCGTAACTCCCGTACGTAA
Organism: Copidosoma floridanum; assembly: GCF_000648655.2. Next base: position 663,204 of record NW_019379574.1, on the reverse strand, counting down.
AAAATTTGGACAAACATTTTCTGGAAAAAAGTTTTTTTCAGAAAAAAATGTGAATTTTTTTTTACAGTAATAATACCTGTGTAACCAATGATGAATTAGTGATGCAAGTAGATGTAGAATCAAGCTTGAGTGACAGATATATTTTATAATAATGTTAAGCACTTCATTTTGGGCCATGTCAAAAAAAATGTTTTTTCTGCGTTGGTATCAATATGTCTAACAAAAAATCTATTATCAACATTGATGTTAAGTCATTTACATCCCATGAAAGAATTGTCAAGATTGACAATACGGCTGAATTACGGTGAAGTACTGACAAACTGATAATTGTATGCCAGGCGTTGGTCAATACTCCTACCAATGTCAAAATGATCATATTGGACCAAATTCTCCAAAACTTTATTGGTGCAGGACTGTTAGCCGGGTCTGTCAAATAATAGTAGCTGCCAAGTATTGGCCGGATACGTTGCCGATACTCAGTCAATACTTGAAGAAAAAATAACGATTCCAACCTCAAGAGGTTCTACATGTCATTTGTTTTCAATTATCTGTAGTCTAAACACATGCTCCGTGCGGGACATAAACATTCAGTATATAGCAAATATTTTCAAAGATATTCCAGTGATTTAAATTAATAATTCGATTGAATTTATTATAGTGAGTCTTCAATACGATTGTGCATTGCAATCTTCGTCTTACAACGAGAAGAAAGAAAAGTAAAAAAAAATAACCTAAGTTTGTTCAAGTAAAACCGGAAAAATGCTTTCGTATTCAACACTTATTTACAAAAACGTCAGCACAAAAGTGATGAAGAAAATATGACAAAAAATAGAGAAAATAGTGATATCTCTGTTATAAATACCGTTTATGGTCAAAAATTAATCTAGTTATAAACTATTTAGTTGTATCAGCTGGTAATACTTAACAAGTACTGCATGTTAAGTCTTGGACCAATATGATCATTTTAACAACCATACAACCACGGATCAGTATTGGCGAGCAGTACTGTCAATAATGGGTGCCAATGTTGGGTCACTGTGGGGCTGTGTTGGCTTTCTTTCATGGGATATTCGGCTGACAATGAGAAAGGATTGAAAAATATTTTGCGAACAGCTAAAGCTGAAGTTATTTGCATTCACAAGAAGTACCATGATTAACAGAAGAAAATGTATCGCATAAAAAAAGTAAAGGATGGTGTTTCTCTTGTTTCTTATATTCAAAGAAAATAGTCCGTACAAGAAGAAGCTTCTAACATCTTAAAAGTACATAACTTAAAAATAACTGTCTTTGTAACTTAGAACTTAAAAAAATATTTTTATGCCAAATTTACATATATTCAATGTAACTAACGTAGCACTCCGATTCATTTTCATCTGCAATTTAAAAATTGTTAAAATATTGAAATGTTACATTGTGTGCATTTTATTTTCTTAAACTTAAACATAGTTTGTAATTTTTCGGGAATCTCTGTCAAATCAAGCTCACAGTAGTATTTGAAGATTGCTTCAAAACAAACGAAACAAATGAGTGCCGGTCATTTTTCCGATGATTCCAATTAACGAAAACCAAAAAATCGAAAATCACAAAACCGAGAGTTATTTTAATGAAAATAATTTTTCCGCATGCGTAATAAACCGATAACCATCCAACCGAATGTTTAATTGGTCGAAAGTCATTCTAGCGAATATCCTAAATCCGAAAATGTATTTTACAGTAGGTTTAATTAACAGAAGGCCTATTTTTCCAAAAATTCGCTTTACCGAAAACTAGCTTACCGAAAGTTGAAATATCCGATAACTGTTTAACCGAAAATGCAATCATCCGAAAAATTGTTAATTATATATTTACGTTAAAAATGACGTATTACGACAAGTAATACAATTACAGTTGATAAAAAAGCTGCTTGAAGGCAGAGGATAGTAAGAAACTGAACGCTATAGCTATTTTGGTGGTGGAGAAAAATCATATTTGTATAAGTAGTTTTTTGTAGCCTTCATGCACAACATTCAATAAATACAAGGTAAGCTGATCAATGAAATACTCTTTCTATACTGACACGTTAGTTTATGTAATATTCATAATGGCATCAGATTTATCTACCTCTGTAACATATATATTGATAAAATCTAAATAAAATTACAAACATTAATGGATACTTCTAGATGTACTAACAAGTTAGAATTGCAGACAGGTAAGTAATATTTAATATTTTACATACGTGGTTCATCTAGGTGGAGGCTTCAACGGACCTCTCTTGAAACAAAAGTTCTTATTTTTTTTTTATAATAGTTAAAATTCAATAATAATTTTTAACATTTTTGAAAAACCATAAATTTTATGTGGAAATCATTTAGGACTAAAAATGTACTGTATTACCATAGTGCAAATCGTAAGCGAGGATAACAAAAATCGTCCCCAAGTGAGGTTTGAACACAGAATGGTAGTTTTCATCGGATAAGTGCTATCATCTCCGAGACTATTTTGTGGCCCGAGGGACTTAAGGTAGCCGCGATATGATGGCGCTTATAAGGCGAATCCTATTTTTCCTACCAAGGGCACACCATTTTCCCAAAAAGGCCCGAGGTAGGAAACTCCTATTTACCATGATTCCGAAAAGTTTATCTGGCAGTTAAGCTAAAATTATAAACACATTATCCTTCCCCTAAACATAGGTAAGTATACTTGAAACGAATAGGTGTCCATTATTTTTAAGAAAAGTTTATACTTATTTTCAATATATAGACTTTTTCAAGTGGAAGATCTACGATGACTGCAAGAAATCGTGATACTACTAAGAACTCATTGCTTTTAGAATTTTCCAATATATTTCTATTCATTGATACATGTAAGAAAAAAATCTGCCTTACATTCATATGGTTTAGTAGTAGCTACAGCTTTAAGTGGCAAATACTTTCATTGAAAATTGTTAATTTTGCGCTGATACATAGCAATATGAAATATGGAAAAAAATGGTACCTACTTTAATTTCAAAAAAGATTCAAGTTCACAGTTAAAGCGATACGGAAAACCGTCCTTCTTTCTTTTCTTACAAGAGCTAAGCGTGTCAAAGCTGCTGCAATAGCTGCGGCCACGTCACACGGGTTTGCGTGCCTCTTACAAAACCATTCTGCAGGAAATTCTGCAGGTGACCTTATTGCACTCATATTTTGCAGGATGTTATCGTAAGGGTCGAGGCTGGTGTTTTGATATGTATCCCATAAGAGTACGTGAGAGGGTAGATATAGTGACAAGATAATTATAGAGGAAAATATGAGTGCATAAGTAGAGACACCAACCAATTGACGAGCAACTAGCATATTGTAGATAATTAAAGTATGAGATAATGCATGATTAGTGTACAAAATATAAATCCTGCTTACTGAAATCTGACTTTATTTAATATTACTTCTGAGGGTTCAAGGTGACTCTAACACTTGTTAATGCATGATTACAAAATACCGCTTTAACGCATCAGATATATTTCTCTGTTATAATGTATAATCACATTATCTATGGGGCCAAAGAGTTAAGCGAAGGGATGCCTCCCGCAAAATTAATTAGGAAAAGCATCCTTGTATTTCTTTACATTTCCACCACTTGCGAGCCCTTGCCAAATATGTGAGCGTCACAGATGGCAATGATGTTGGAATCGACTTATTATTGACACCAGTATTGCATTTTTTTTTTATGCACTATTTTTTAATTTTATACTAAACATAAATTGTGTGCTATCATCATGACATCCAATGTATATCATGCGTTACCCGATCCAAGGGATGACATTTCGCAAAGTTTATAATTTTTTACCAATGTTACTTACGTAAAGTGTGAACAAGTTAATTGTTACTGTTTATTTATTTGTTTTCTCTTAGAGGAAGCTTGTTATTGTTAAAAAAAATGTTTTTTCATAAACTCTTCAGATAACTTTTTTATGGTGTTTTGAATGAAAATATGATCCGTCTTATCGAGGATTAAAGCCGCCGTCGCGAGTGCCTCAACGTTCCTGACAGTGCCGGCTGACAGCCGTACAGCCATATCTGGGACTGTCTTTTCACCATAGCAGCCTCTTACGGCGACCTCAACGTCTTCCCTGGTCACCGTAGGATCGACGTCCCTGATCCCATAAGTCAGGCTCGGTATCTATTCCGGGGCAAGCCAAGATTCGAGCTTCGCCCAGATGCGTAACTGCCCCTTCTCTCATTGCTCTGAGAACAAGCTGGCCTCCAAAATTCTCCGTTATTTTCTTTCTTTCTTCTCCTATGCCCTTTTGTCTTCTAGGGGAGTGGTCCTCACGGACCTGCCCCATGTGGGGAGGTTAGTTTTTAGTCGGTAGGCATACCGGGTGAATCCGACACTACCACCATGTGTGCTTGGTCTATTTTAGAAGTAACTATTATTCTTGGATTTCTTGAAAACAAGAGATAATTGATTTAAAAAATTGTTTACTCTGGGTACTCAGCACTTGAGATAAGGAAGGGAAGACGAATAGGAGACTACCCATTACTGGGATGGGGATAGGGGGAAATTACACTGGAAAATCCAAGTGTGTTGAAGTACACGTTTAAAGCGTGTTATTGAAATTTCTGTTTTTTATAAAATGCATTATAGTAGTCTTGATAAATTTTTTAAGAAAACCCAATCGACGCTTTTTAAACTACTGCACCTATTCTATAAAACTAAAAAATTTTTTTCTTCCAAGAATGATATAAGAAGGCTGTAAAGAGTAAAATATTTTTGTCACAGATTTTACACATTTGTAAACGTATTAGATCTGTGACAGTCGAGTATTTTACTTCAGAGCTTTCCTGCATTGATTTTTCTCATTCAAAAGTGTCCAGTTTGATAGAACTGATTAACTACTTGTTGCATCATAGATTTGGTTGTTCTTTAAATTCTTATACATGCCACCACGATGTGTTTTATAAAAAACGAAAATTTTAACTACGCACTTTAAACGTGTCCATTAACACACTTAAATTTACAGTGTAGGCAATTTTGCTGCGGGAAGGTCGCCCATCACCTTCACGAGGAGCATTGCGTGGTGAAATAGCACAAATGAAAACTTACAGAGGTACTTACTCGAAAATATTGCACTGGCCGGGAATCGATTCACGGTCTCCCGCGTGCCGATCCACAACCTAGTAACTGAGCCACCGAGCGCATATATATATATATATATATGTGTGTGTGTGTGTGTAGTTCTATACAGTTACACTGAGCTCTACTGGGCTTCACCGACATACGGCTTAAAGGTAGCGTTTGGCAGCAAACTTTTGACCATCGTGGTCAACTCTGCAATGAGGGCAGCATTGGCCGCGGCTGTCAAAAGTTTGCTGCCGACCGCAACCTTCAGAGCGCTTCTCTATCAGCACCACCACCATCCAAGCTGCGGACTATTATTGTAAACTATATATATACTAGAGAGGCTTCGCCCCCCTGCGCGCTCAGCGCGCCAACCCGCTCTTTTATTGTGTTATAAGTGTAATTTTTTCAAAATGAAGATTGTGTTAATATTTTTTAAAGCCTTAAAAAATAATAAAATTGATTGTTAGTATAAAATTAATATGTTGTAGTATATTTTACAGAATTCGGAATACTATGGCATTTTTCGAAAATACTCGGAAATTAGTTTTCTACGCTGGGGAACGATTACTGGTCTGCTTTTAAGGAAATATGAAGAACAAGCTGCTAATTTCAAATAAAAGTGGTAAAGTTTATATAGACAGAGAGATGTGCCCTTAAATTTTTGTTGGTGAGCTTTATTATTTCTTCTAGTGGCTTCCTTTTTTAAATGAACTGTCTATCCTGTATGTGTCAATATATATTTCTAAGCTCTTATAAATATATATGCCACCTGCGCGCTCTGCGCACCAACCCCCGGAATTCCAAATTAGATTTACGAAGTATCGAAAAAAACCCGAATTATATAAATTGTTACTTAAAATTTATATATGTGAAAAATGTATGTTGATCGTAATTAATTACATAAATTTTTATTAATCACTTTTTATATTCCCTGACTAATAACAACTATTTCCATGGGATTAGTAGAACACGATTTTCAAAACGATTTCATTTTGAAAGAAGCATGTAACGTTATGCTGCCTTTTTAACTACGAAAATTTTTCGCATGGTTTATTATGTCTGAAAATTTTTTTGGTAATATTATTTGGAACAAATACAAAAAATTTTTCATTGCAGATTGTCAAGATCATTGAAGTAAAGCTCTTTTACATTGAAACGAAATTTTTAATTCTGAAAATATGTCTTGTAATGATTTCAGTTTACCAGAACCAACAGAAACAATAAAAAGAAATATCGACACTGACAATGATGAAAGAATATTTTCTAACCATAAATTCCATGAAATGTTTTCACAACTCAGTCATAATTAACATCGAATTTTTCAAGAAATAATAAAATTTGAAAAAAAAAATTTTTTATCGATGGTCCTGGTGAATCTAGAAAAACTTTTCTATACAAAACATTAATTTATTATATCATATCAATTGAAAAAAAAATTCTTACAGCGGCTTGGACCGGTATTAGTTCTATTCTGCTCCCAAAGGGAATGACCACTTACAGAACTTTCAGACTTCCTTTAGACTTAAGCACTGCAGAAAGTGCATTCTTCCAGTTTGAGCCAGATAAACAAAAGTTACGTAATATAGAAGTAATTATTTGGTATGAAGCTTCTATGATACCGAAAAAAGCGTTAGAAATTGTTGATAGGACTTGAAAAGATTTATCTAGTAGTAATAAACCTTTTGGAAATAAAATAATAATTTTAGGTGGAGAGTTTCGTCAAATTCTCCCAGTAGTAATAAACGAAAGCAAAATTACTATTGTTCAAAAAACCATAAAATTTTCCAATTTTTGGCATTTATTTAATATTTTTCATTAAAAAAATTATATACGTTCAATAAATAAAAAATTTTCTTCATTGCTACGGGATATCGGAGAAGGCAAAATTAAAACTTTTATAATTCCTCAGACATGGAAAACAAATGATGGATGTTCTGAAATTTTTGATAATGATGATAATTCTTTTATAAGTAAAGCTATATCAACATCTCACAATGAATACACTCATTTTTTGAACGAAAAATTTTTAAATAATATGGTAGGAACATTAGTAACCTACTATAGTATTGATAAAGCAACTCACCAAGGAGTAGATAAATCAGACAATAATATTCATAAAAATTTCCCTACAGAATATTAAAATATTATTAGAGAAGGTCTTTCTCCACATGAATTGAATTTGAAAATTAAAGCTATTGTTATGTTGATACGAAACTTAAACATATCTGAAGGACTTTTCAATGGTACAAGATTACGAATTACAAAATTATTTAAATACACCATCGAAGCTGAAATAATCACAGGAAAAAAAAAAGGAAAAAAAGTCTTTATTCTAAGAATAACACTACAAAGAAACATTTCTTCTTCGCTACCATTTATATTGTACTGAAAACAATTTTCATTTACCTTAGCTTTTTCTATGACTATCAATAAATCTCAAGGTCAAAGTTTTGATGCCTTAAGAGTATACCTTAGAAAACCATTATTTTCTCAAAGGCAATTATATGTTGCATTGTCTAGATGTAGAAACCCAAAAAAAATTTTTATCCAAATTGAATCAGAAAACAAATTTGAAATTAAAAATATTTTTTGGAATGAAATTTTAGAGTAACAAAAAAACTTTTCTATACAAAACATTAATTTATTATATCATATCAATTGAAAAAAAAATTCTTACAGCGGCTTGGACCGGTATTAGTTCTATTCTGCTCCCAAAGGGAATGACCACTTACAGAACTTTCAGACTTCCTTTAGACTTAAGCACTGCAGAAAGTGCATTCTTCCAGTTTGAGCCAGATAAACAAAAGTTACGTAATATAGAAGTAATTATTTGGTATGAAGNTATTCTCGTCACACAAAGGAATGCCAAAATATTGAAAAAAATTTAAAGTGTATTAAATGCGAAAAAAGTTTTAAAAGAAATTATCACTTACAGAAACATTTGAAAAGTCATGAAAAAAACGTTAAAAAAAATATTTGTCAAAATTGTGGAAAAGGTTATGTAAGAGCAACGCACCTAAAAAGATATTATAGAGTATATAATTAAAATAAACATCGTAAGTAAGATAATTGTAACAAAATCTTTTGTTATGGTCAAATAAAATTATATGTTAAAATTAGACCACTTGTAACAGTTAATATATAAGGCTTTACGGATATTTTTACATTATATATGGAGTAACTGGGGGGAGTCGGGAGGGGAGCTAGGTGGGTGGGGGGAGCGGGTCAAGCTGTGGGGGAGCGGGGGAAAGCAAAACCTTGCTCTAACTTTTACGACTATATAATGTAGGAAGGTGTTTCTC
>NW_019379574.1:630451-654588 GCF_000648655.2 Copidosoma floridanum | reverse complement strand
ACGTTATAACGATAAATGTAAGGAGCTAGGTGGGTGGGGGGAGCGGGTCAAGCTGTGGGGGAGCGGGGGAAAGCAAAACCTTGCTCTAACTTTTACGACTATATAATGTAGGAAGATATATATCAGCTTCACATCTTGGCTGGCGGTAATGCTAATAAAGAAGCGCTCTGAAGGCTGCGGTCGGCAGCAAACTTTTGACCATTGCGGCCAACGCTGAATGAGGGTTATTCTACCGTCAAATGGCCATAGTGTGTCCATGTAAGATTTACACAGAACTGTAACTATATATGTATTCAATACATAGATAATGTTTTTTGGAACCCTTACATGGGCACGCTATCCTCATCTGGCGGTAGAACAACCCTCATTCCTCAATGACTTATAAACCGGTCAGTAAACGCTCTGTGTTATCTGGTTATTCGCACCTGCATAATTTATTTATTTATTTATTTCTTATTTATCAAGTTTGTGGTAAACGCCCGAGTTATGTAGTAATTGGTGATTCGTAGTTAATATTATGACTGTGTAATCTAGTCAATATTATTAATTTAATAAAGTGAATTACTAAAAAATTTTGGGATGCATGGCAAACTGATGCATACAGTTAGTATTCGAGGTGAGACACGACGAGTAACTGCCAGATACCTCGTGTTCATGTTATCCTTTTGAAGTGCGTGTTTACTTTTGCTACCAGGTTTGCTTTTGTTTCCGTGAATCGAGAGTGAAGTGAAAATGGCAGTGGTGACCAGAGCCAACAAAAAAGGCAAAAAGAAAATCAAGAAAAGGGGAAAGTACTTGGCAAAATTGGATTGGCTTCTAGACAGCAAGTTATTTCACCAAAATATAAAAGAAAACGGTATTATGTGAGTAATTTTTTATGAAATTTTTGTTCTTTTCTGTATTTGCTTTTCTTAGATTGAAAAGCCCTAGTTTCACTTGGATTTTATACACATTTCTCCCGCAAGACAACACGTGCAACGCGTGGCGCAATGCACGACTCACGTTGTGTCAATACACCACTAAACGCCTTTTTCTTTTGCGCACTATCTCTATTATACCGCCGATTCTAAGAATTTTGCCTGAAGATGAATTTGAAAATTTGTTCCTCATTTTTTAAGTTTGACAAGTCTTGTCAATAAAAACACGTTTTCTCTTTCAGTCTAAGGAAAACGTTGCTGCGTTCGCACTTTCGAGTAAGTAAATTCACTTGCTCAATTTTTGAGTACTTATTTTAAACCGCGCCAAGGGTGATGTGGGTCAATAAAAGTTTTTCAAGAACATGTGCTTTTACCGTTATTACTCTTTTCTATCCCCACGAGATTTTTTTACCCGCCTGTTTGATAATTTGCGAAGCATTGTACTTAAACGCATAGAGAGAGACAGAAGAGAAACTAAGCACATTTGTATTTCACACGAGTACATATATACTTAAGCACCATAAAGTTTGTATTGCGATGGAATTTCTTTCTATACTTTAATGCATGAAGAGAGGCAGAGGGAGAACTCCAGCAATTGTATACAAGTACGGATATAAGCATCACATAGTATTTAGTGCGTTGTAATTTATGTGTTTCATTAGATAGTTTCTCTCTCTCTCTCCCTCTCGTATACTTATTTTCTTTTTTAGATGCTTGGATTAGCGATTTGCTTATCTGTTCGTTTGAGCTGTATTTTTGATGCATGCACAAACGATTTAAAGCATGCACGCACACACTAACATATGAATTCGTTCCCCTCCCGAATGCCTAGCTAGACCCGCGTAACAGTGAAGGTACGATTTCTGATCGGGTTGGTTTTTTTGGTTTACGTCTCGTCGAGTTTCGTCTCTCTCATACCTATCTGTCCAACAAAAAGTCAAAAAGAGGAACAGGTGGTCAGAGAGTTGGCGTAAATTAATAGAAAAATAGGTCTTGGATATCAGCACGGGTGGGGGGAAGAGCATTAGACAAACATAATAAGCACTACAATTAGAAAAGAGAGGTGACGAAGATTTATCACGTGCATGTGCGAAAGTAGATGTACCTACCTACTGGGATCATGAGCAGTGGGAACCGCCGCTTACGTACATACGTAATACGTCATGCAAAACTAAAATTTATGTTAGATGATGTCAGCAAGCAAAATATTTTTGAAAAAGTTATTTCGTACGTTTACACAGTTGATTTTCAAAAAAAAGGCGTATCAGGCTTACATCATTGTTACATTACATCCTAATAATAAATCATTTACTACTACAAATATTGACAACTATATTTCAGCAGAAATTTAACTTGACTCATGCATGAAATTTCATACACGAGTATCCATCACACATCATACTTTCGAATGGGGGATGTCATTATTTATGTAAATAGTACGAAAATTATTAACCCGAATGTAAATTTCTAGAACTAACACAACTGCATCATCCAAAGCAGAAATTTTTTTCGTGAATAAGTAACGAAAAAAAAAAAAAAACTAATAGTAAAATTTTATAAAGTCCAGATTCGAGACTATAATAAAGTTTCATAAGTATTGTTATTAGTTATTATTTTTTTATCATTTTTTACTTATTTTTTTTTTTTTTCGTCATGAATGTCATTATAGAAACATCGANTTTTTATATTTTGTCTGTATATTAGTCATGATTCTGTCTTGACAAAAACAATGTAAATATTTTATGTAATACTATGGGATGGATGTTGTAGATGAATGATTACGTGGTAAAACTTGCCGAGAAAGGTTTCAGTGAGCAGCACATTCTCAACATGAAAAATTATATTTCAGCACTGATAAAGAATGAGATGGACATGATTTGAGAGGACTTTGAGGTCGAAGTTTTGGCAGATATGACGGAAGACATGAAAGACAGAGTCCGAAAGGGCATACTTTATCGCCTAAACTCTGGTAGCCTTAATGGGTGCTTGGCCTAACGCTTGTCACCAGTAAGTAAAATTGTTTTTAATCTGAAATCAACAGATACAGCTTACATACACGCATCTTTTCTATTTGAAGTAATTATTTTATAAAATACGATTTTATGTAAGAATCAGACTGCAATAAGATTTTTGTGTAATCGTCAAATTAATCAATATTTTTTCAGAGTCGTTTGTTACCAACATATACTACATTCTCAAAAAAGATAACAACAGATTGAAGAGCAATCTGGCCTTTGGATTCCGAACAAATGATAGTTTAAGTAAAGTCGAGCAGTATCTTATTCAAGATTTCGATGAAATAACACCAAAATTATAAACATATTGCTTGCACAAGGGTAAGACTACTCTTTTTTGTCGTTTGTAAAATGTTGATAAGCTTCGATATGATAATTATAGGGCTGTAATAATTAACATAAGCTAAGTGTGAATCAATCAAAATTATTTAATATCCTTGGGTGTAAATCTTTTTATAAACATTTTATTTTTATTGTCTAATTAAATTGTTACTAACGTGATTTTTATTTAAATAATAACGTTATAACGATAAATGTAACTTTTAATGGCATGAATACTTTGAAAATTTTTTTCTTCATAAGTTTGTAACCAATAATTAGAGTAATGTTTCACTTACTTGTAATGAGCATATTTTCTTATAATCGTTAAGTGTTTGAAAAGTTTTTAATTTGCAACTCTCACTTCTAAACTACGAATGTTTGTAATAAGGGGGTAGGGACAATAACGAGGTAAAAATAGGGGATTCTCATAGTAAAATCCATGATCGCTATTCATCCCATCCATACGATACAGCTACTTATTTTTAGGTTACTCGTGATATGCTTATCTGGACTTGAATTATACGTATACTATGTGTAGTATTATTCACATACAGAATATTATCTAATTGATCTAATGAGAAAATTTTTGTCATGTATCAGTCCAGCATAAACTAAACATTAAATTATTGGAAAAAAATTCAAGTAAAAATATTTTAAGATTTTTTCAACAAACTGAATCAAAAAATAATATCCATGCTTTCCAACCGTAAATTTTGGGCTGTTCAAAAATAAATAATAATATAAACCCTCATTTTCTCATACGTACAGAGAACTACATTTATTTAAAAGAAATTATAACTGAGACTACCTGCGTTTTTCTTTGATATTAAAGTTTTTATACAATGTTTATGTAATAATAGACAATGTGTATCTTTTTGGAGGGGCTTTCGTTCTGGATTTCGAGTTATGAAATTCAGAAGCAGCACTTTGGCCATTTTCAATATACGCGTAAGGTGGAAAATCGCTCAAAACGTACCCGCCTCTTGGTTTTCCTTTGATATTAAAACTTTCATACATTGTTTATGTCATAGTCAACAATGGCTATTATTTTTGGCGGGGCCTTCCTTCTGAATTTCGAGTTATGAAATTCAGAAGTAGCACTTTGGCCGTTTTCGATATACGCGTAAGGTGGAAAATCACTGAAAATCTACCCGTCCCTTCATTTTTTCTTCGATATTAAAAATTTTTGTACATTGTTCATGTAATAATAAAGAATATGTATCATTTTTGGTAGGGCCGTCGTTCTAGATTTTGAGTTATGTAATTCAGAAGCAGCACTTTGACCGTTTTCGATATACGCGTATGGTGGAAAATCGCTGAAAACTTACCCGCCCCTTCGTTTTTTTTTTTTGATATTAAAATTTTCATACATTGTTTATGTCGTAGTTAACAATGTTCATCATTTTTGGTGCGGCCTTCGTTCTAGATTTTGAGTTATGAAAGCCAGAAGTCGGAATGAGTAGGAAGTTAGCATAGGCACATATATGATATTCTTAGGTTCGGGTATAATTATGGAAAATTATCATTTTCACGACTTAGACATATTATTGGCAGTCTCTTATGCTACTCTTAGTTGTTCTGTAACATCTTCGCTTTGTTTTAAAGTGATTAATGTAGTTATCAAATTTTGTTCCCGGAACGTTCCGAACTTCAGTGTCATGACTCATTAGTTTGTTTATATCACCCACTGTACCATGACATTTACACTATTTTTTTTTACACGCGGAATTATTATTTATTTTTTTAGTTGACGTAAAAAAATTTAGATAATCACTGAGCAAAAACACTTAAACTTGTTACGCGGGCAAGCTGAATCGTATAAACCACTCCGACCGTTGTAACACTACAACTTCTGCATCCAAAGATTGCTTTTTCTGTTGGCTGCACAGCACACAAGTAATATTTAAAACCACGGATTTCTTTCTTCTTCCAATATTGATGAAGCCCAACAAAGGATTGATATGTTAAAATAAGAGTTGTCGTATCAATCACCAACTGGCTTTCGACGAGGACTGCTGTAATGCGGGTTGGGGTGACGTTGATGTTTTGTATTATAGATGTAACTCTTCTTCAATTATTCGCCAAGTGTTCTACAGATTCCATGATAAACAGCTATGAGATGAGTTACCTAAGTTAAATTTATTATTATTAGCATAAAAAAAATTAAGAATAAATGTTTTAACTCTTCTAATGTTAAAATACGATACAAAGTGCAACTGTTATTGATTTTAAAACTTACTCGACTAATATTATATATAATTTGGATTTGAAGATAAATAAACAGTGTACTTACGTTTCATTTCATTCAAAAAAGGTGAAAGTCGATATAAATTTGGACCCCATCACTGAAGACACACTTAGTTCTGCAGAATAAATGAATAAGTAAATATTTTATTCAATGTAAGTGAGAGTCGATATAGATTTGGATCAGATCACTGAAGATATTCTCAGGACGGAAGTATACTTAAAAAAAACACTCCAGTTGGTACTTGATGAGCAAACGATTGTAGGCCAGATGATTATTCCAGGTGGTGGCTAGCAATTGATGGACTGCACCTTACTCCACCGTGTAGACTTTTTGCTGCAATAATGTCTGCTACGTATTGACTGATTTTTTAACATCAATTCAGACTGACTACTTATAAGATACGTGCCACCCTGAAACAAACTTCACACACACACACACACACACACACACACACAAAGTATCAAGTCGTTTGAGATAACTTTATTAATATTTATTAAAATGTTTTTTCTTATACTTGGGATCTTATAGAGGAGCTTCTCTGGGATAAAAGTGATTTGAAGGTTTCTTCGGTTGTGTCTTATTATTTCGTAAGTGCAGAGTTGCTTGCTCCGACATATCTTTTTCGTACAGCTGGTGTTCGTATTTGCAAGTTGTAAAATGGTTATTAACAACTATCTTAACTATCACTGCTCAGCTGGCTGTACACTGACACATTGGCTGTCATGCCGTATCAGCAGTAGACAGTTTGAAAAAGTAAACAATCGCGCGCGAACACTGTTGCACGGCAGAAATCCGGCTGCCCTGTAGGGACCCTCACACATACATGTACACTACTGCTCTCCGTCTTTCTCCAACCATCCGCTAGGTGTCTAACCATTTAAGTTAACCTTCTTGCATGTGTCCGGATGTCATGTTGGTTAATATATAAGGGCGTTTAAGATGAGATAGGGTATCCCCATCGATATAGGTGTCTAAGGCAGGGAGCACGTCATCAGCCTTACTGATGAGTCCTGGCGTGCTCCTGGGACGAAACATCTAACAATCTTTTCTCTCTGATCATGGTATCACTTGATCGCCATAGCCCCACATACCTACTGCCATCTCTTATTTATTTTAAGGAATCGCTATGCTATGTTGCCGTTCAGGGCAAGTGCCGGGAAAGAATCATATTCTCCTGGGGGTACACTCTTCACCACGCATCTCCTCTTGCACTCTACAAACTTGAATCTGTACGACTGTAACTGTTTATATTTTTCAAAACTGCCTGGCAAGTTGTGATTTTTGTTGTTGATTATCTTCCTTTTGTTCTAAGCTATCTATAAAAACGTTTTTTTTTAATCTATCACATTTAAAACGTAACATAATTTTTAATTAAAAGACAACCTAACTTTGTTCTCTCATTAGAGACCGTGTCAAACTGATAATATTTAATAATTTTATCGTGGTAAGAAAATTCTTGTGCACTCCTGATATGCTCAAATATAACATGCATTTTTTCGGCAAGATCCTACATATCAAACTTTTCTCCCAAATCTCTTTAAGTCACTCCCCGTCCGATACCCTTTATGGTACTTGTTAAAATAAAATTATTAATCTTAAGTTATAACTAGATGATGAAATACCAAACAATACACTGTTAAATTAACTTTAATTTGGGTAATAATTTTATTAACATCCCAAGCGGGAATAATTTTGTTTAATAAGTTCGAAATAATTAATTATAAAAATTAGTAGGGAATATAANTTTAATTAGAACTAGATAATAATTTAGAAATAAGAAATATTATTTAAAAAGAAACTTTTGATGTTAACTATTTTGAAGTAAATGTAAAAGTACAATTTTTTTACATTTCCAAAAGTACAGAACTATACGTAATACTATGGCACATGTTATTTGAACACTAGATATATCTATAAAATCGATGAAATTATCATTGAAACATTGTTTTATTATATAATAATGTAAATTTAAATAATTATTTCATAGTTTTACGTTAAAAAAAAAAAACAATTATACTGCATTATTAAACGTAGATATTATTTTTACGTATACTGTTGTGTTTTATAAAATCTCTTTAATTTATAAAAAATTCTATGTAATGACTAGTTTATTTTGAAAAATTTGATTTGCACTATAAATACACTCAATAAAAATATGAAGATATATGTTTTAAAATAATACGTACATCAAGTTTTTCAATAATATAGAGCTTTTATTGGATATAATTTTATTTCTTTCTAACGTTGCGCATTGTCTAGGTTGGAGCCGAAATGGTAGACTATATTGAAATATTGAACACTTTTTCATAAAGAGAAACAGTTGGTTTTTACCTTTTTTGTGATATATAGGGCTACCAGTGAGGTTGACGCTTTAAATAAGATTATTCGTGGTTTTTGATTTAGTATGAAAATATCATGTCATGCTTTTCTAAATATGTATTAAAAATGCAATTAGTTTTTTTTTTTTTTTCGTTACTTATTCACGAAAAAAATTTCTGCTTTGGATGATGCAGTTGTGTTAGTTCTAGAAATTTACATTCGGGTTAATAATTTTCGTACTATTTACATAAATAATGACATCCCCCATTCGAAAGTATGATGTGTGATGGATACTCGTGTATGAAATTTCATGCATGAGTCAAGTTAAATTTCAGCTGAAAAATAGTTGTCAATATTTGTAGTAGTAAATGATTTATTGTTAGGATGTAATGTAACACTGATGTAAGACTGATACGCCTTTTTTTTGAAAATCAACTGTGTAAACGTACGAAATAACTTTTTCAAAAATATTTTGCTTGCTGACATCATCTAACATAAATTTGAGTTTTGCATGACGTAATACGTGTGTACGTAAGCAGCGGTTCCCACTGCTCATGATCCCAGTAGGTAGGTATATCTTCTTTCGCACATGCACGCGATATACCTAGCGCTACCAATGAATGTTCAAGGTAAAAGAAAAACATTTTCTACTTTATTATTTTCAAAAGTTTTTGTATACTTGATGCACTACGTTTATATAACGTCTATTTTACGCATTATCTGATCGATTAGAACTTGGCAGTATTTATTCTTTAACATTTTTTAATTATTTTAAAAAAGTTTATACTTTTGCTTTTTACTGAAATAATGAGTGAAAAAAATATTGCGTTACTTTTTCAGCACAAAGTATAGGGCTAAAAATCTCACTGCTTAGTCAAAAAGTTCTATACGAATAATATTGAAACAATGAAATAATTTTGATATGTTTATAAGTTATAATCTCCAATACTTTTTGATTTTAAAACAATTATAGCTCCACATTCTCCTGTTACAAGTATATTGTACTGATAATTTTCATTGTTATGTTTCCTGAAAAAGTTACTAATTTTATAGTTTGAAAGACGTTCTACATTTGCAATTTGAGTAAGACGTTTTTATTTTTTGCAAATAAATTTTGTTTTATTGTTTGTGCTAGTATTTAAATATGTTGCTTAAATAACATTGGGCTTAATTTTAAACGTTTTTCTATAGAAGTGAAGTCTTTATCGTACGTCACCAAAAATGTATTGGCACAAACACACACACTATATACTACTTTGTGCTTACAAATAATATAGATGTATACACACTGTGTATCACAATCAAATATCAGTATTGCAAGTAAATAAATATTGAATAACATATTACAGAATGTACTTTGTATAATTCGGTTTTATTATGTTCTTTTTTTAATCTTTAATAAAAAAAAACGAACTAAACACTGTTGCTATTAAGTAAGTAAACTCACAAGGGACGCTCGCCATGACTCTGAAGTTTGCATGACTTCGCATCGTTTTATCTTGAATTGCGTTCGACTGAGCCACACAGCTGTCGTTCAAGTTTATGCGGTTATAAAAAAGGTTACATTTTAATCCATTAATAAATTTATCACTCTTCCTCTTTCTTCTCCCTCTTGCATACAAAAATTTTGGCAGTGCAGTTACGTTATATATCTTCCTATATATTATAGTCGTAAGAGTTAGAGCGACGTGTTACTCCTCCCCGCTCCTC
Source organism: Copidosoma floridanum (assembly GCF_000648655.2). The sequence continues at coordinate 645,058 of NW_019379574.1, read as the reverse complement.
CCCCCACCTCCGCCCGCTCCCCCTCAGCTCCCCCCGCCAAATAAGGTAGTAATTCTTTCATTTTCTTGCATTTTTCAAGTAATCCTACTTTTTTGCTAGCTCCCCTCCCGACTCCCCCCCAGTTTCCCCATTTATAATGTAAAAATATTCGTAAAGCCTTCTATTTTAACTGTTACAAGTGGTCTAATTTTCACATATAATTTTATTTGACCATAACAAAAAATTTTGGTACAATAATCTTACTTACGATGTTTATTTTAATTATATACTCTAAAATGTCTTTTTAGGTGCTCTGCTCTTACATAACCTTTTCCACAATTTTGACAAATATTTTTTTGAACGTTTTTTTCATGACTTTTCAAATGTCTCTGTAGGTGATAATTTCTTTTGAAATTTTTTTCGCATTTAATACACTTTAAATTTTTTTCAATGTTTTAACATTCCTTTGTGTGACAAGAATAGTTTTTCTTGTCTAATATTATAATGCTACACAGATCCCATACAAAAAATTTTTTTTTGTGAATTTTTTTCGTGCGATAATAGACACTCTTGATTTGAAAATTTTGAGTTACATTTGTCACACTGATATATGTTTTCAAATACACCATCATGGATGCAAAATTTTACGAAAAACGGATTGTTCATGATTACATAAATCAGGGTACTAGACGGTACTAAAATTTGCTTTTTTGATGAAAGATAAAATTTGCAAGAAAGTATAAAAATAGTAATGAACTATAGAAAATTTTTTTTGTTACTCTAAAATTTTATTCCAAACAATAATTTTAATTTCAAATTTGTTTTCTGATTCAATTTGGATAAAGATTTTTTTTTGTTTTCTACAACTAGACAATGCGACATTTAGTTACCCATGAGAAAATAATGGTTTTCTAAGGTATAATCCTAAGGCATCAAAACTTTGACCGTGAGATTTATTGATAGTCATAGAAAAACCTAAGGTAAATGGAAATATAAATGGTAGCGAAGAAGAATTGTTTGTTTGTAGTGTTATTCTTGAATAAAGACTTTTTTTCCTTTTTTTTTACCTGTGATTATTTCAGCTTCGATGTTGTATTTAAATAATTTCGTAATTCGTAATCTTGTACCATTGAAAAGTCCTTCAGATATGTTTAAGTTTCGTATCAACATAACAATAGCGTTAATTTTTAAATTCAATTCATGTGGAGAAAGACCTTCTTTAATACTATTTTAATATTCTGCAGGGAAATTAGTATAAATATAATCGTCTGATTTATCTACTCCTTTGTGAGTTGCTTTATCAATACTATATGACGTTACTAATGTTCCTACCATATTATTTTAAATTTTATTGTTGAAAAAATTATTGTATTCATTGTGAGATGTTAATATAGCTTTACCTATAAAAGAATCGTCATCATTATAAAAAATTTTAGAACATACATCATTTGTTTTCCATGTCTAAGAAATTATAAAATTTTTAATTTTGCCTTTTCCTATATCCCGTAGCAATGAAGAAAATTTTTTATCAATTAAACGTATATTATTTTTTTAATAAAAAATATTAAATAAAGGCCGAAAATTGGAAAATTTTATGGTTTCTTGAACAATAGTAATTTTTCTTTGACGAAAGTCTCCACCTAAAATTATTATTTTATTTCCAAAAGGTTTAATACTACTAGATAAATCTTTTAAAGTCCTATCAACGATTTCTAACGCTTTTTTCGGCATCATAGAAGCTTCATCCCAAATAATTACTTCTACATTACGTAATTTTTGTTAATCTGGCTCAAACTGGAAGAATGCACTTTTTACAGTGCTTAAGTCTAAAGGAAGTCTGAAAGTTCTGTGAGTGGTCATTTCCTTTGTGAGTAGAATAGAAGCAATACCTGTCCAAGCCATTGTCAAAATTTTTTTTTGAATTAATATGAAATAATAAATTAGTGTTTTGTATAGAAACGTTTTTCCAAATCCACCCAGATCCACACAAAAGACTATCGATGAAAACAATTTTTTTTTCAAATTTTTTTATTTCTTGAAAAATTCGACGTTAATCATGACTGAGTTGTGAAAACATTTCATGGAATTTATGTTTACAAAATATCCTTTCATCATTGTTAGTTTCGATATTTTTTTTTATTGTTTCTGTTGGTTCTGGTTAACTGAAATCTTTACAAGACATATTTTCAGAATTAAAAATTTTGTTTAAATGTAAAAAAGCTTTATTTTGATCATTTTTACAATCATCAATAAAAAATTTTTGTATTTGTTCCAAATAATGTTACCAAAAAAATTTTCAGATATAAAACCATTCGAAAAATTTTCGTAGTTGAAAAGGCAGCATAACGTTACATGCTTCTTCAAAAATTATATCGTTTGGAAAATCGTGCTCTACTAATCCCATCGAAATAGCTGTTATTAGTTAGGGAAAATAAGAAGTGATTGTTGAAAATTCATGTTATTAATTATGATCAATATACATTTATTACATGTATAAATTTTAAGTAACAATTAATATAATTCGGGTTTTTTCCATACTTCGTAAATTTGAATTGGAATTACGGGGGTTGGTGCGCAGAGCGCGCAAGGTGCATATATAGTTATAAGAGCTTAGGAATATTTATTGACACATACAGGATAGACAGCTCATTTAAAAAAGGGGGCTACTAGAAGGAATAATAAAGCTCACAAAAAAAAGTTAAGGGCTTATCTCTCTCTTTCTATATAAACTTTACCACTTTTATTTAAAATTAGCAGCTTGTTTTTCATATTTTCTTAAAAGCAGCCCAGTAATCATTCCCTAGCGTAGATCATGTATTTCCGAGTATTTTCGAGAAATGCCGTAGTCTTTCGAATTCTGTCAAATATACTTTAACAAATTATTTGTATACTAACAATTAATTTTATCATTTTTCAAGGCTTAAAAAAATATTAATACAAACCTTATTTTGAAAAAATTACTCTTATAACACAATAAAAGGGGGGGTCGCGCGCGGAGCGTGCAGGGAGGCGGAGCCTCACTAGTATACATACAAATATATAGCCTCTCTTTATAGTACTCTATACCTAGTGGTGCATGGTAAAAATCGTAACGTGGCTGTAATACGGCTCCCTACTACAGCTAAGATGCTATCAGGTTAATAATGTCTTATAGTACGTCGCTTGATTTTCTCGAAGTCTTTAAAAAAACATTGTACAAATCGTTCTCCTTCTCTATATTTGTCTTTTTATATGCATATATGTATGTTAAAAAAACCGCATAAGATTATTCAATATTAATAATATGACAATCTAACCTTTGAAATCAAGAAAAAACACTGTATCTGGAATGCAAAATTGGCTGACAATAACAATTTCTTACAAGTCTCTTAAAAAGAAACCACATGACCGAGGCGCATAAGTATGGAGAGGTTGGACTATTTACAAACATAACCTTAATTACTTCTTTTTCGACTATATTTTGAAAAGAACAAGCAAAAAAAATTTTTCTTTTGTTTGCCATGTTTGGAAAATAATTACGGACATTTACAAAAACTTTTAAAAAATTTGGTCACAACATAAAATTTTAAAATTCGAAAAATAGTTGTTATGTGGGATTCTTGGTGCGGGAGTGAATAGAAGCGTGACTTGTTGTTAACTTATGCTTCATTCAAATTACTTATATTTGAGGGAAGTTGTGCGTGTATTCTCGTCGCGCGGACTTCGTCCTTACGCTCTCGCGTCTCTTCCTGATCTCCCCGTTCTTTCTCTATCCCTTTCCTATCACCTTTCTTCTCTATTTCCCTACCTTTCGGGCCTAAGCCAGCAGAGGCGCACGCATGCATAGCTATATGCTATTGTACGTAACACGTCCAAGGCCGCGACGCTGACGTTCTAAGCGGCGATTTTCTTTTTGATGTGTATGTCTGTGTTATGTTTTTTGTGTTGTATAACATTTTCCGGTTACAGGAAAGAGGGTGGTTTGAAGAGCTCTATCCCTATTTCTTCTACTGGTTTAATTCGCTGTATTTTATATGTATACATTTTTTGTTTATTGTTTGCACATTTCCTTTAATTTTATTATAGAATTCGCTTAGTTACTTATATTATATAATCCCTTATCTACATTTTTCACGCTTTCTATTTATATCCATATGCACTATACAGGGTGATGATGACAATTTAATCTTGCATAGGATAATAATTATTATAATTATCAGTTTTATATATTTTTTTTTTTTGTCAAGGATGTCGAGGGTCAAGGTCTTACTGCGTTTATTAAATTTATTATTAAATTTTTCCTTTGTTTTGGTTGCTTGGGCAATTATTGCCCTTGTATCAGAACGCCACTTAGATTTGTCTTGATACCTTCCTCTGAAATTATTGCTGGCTTCAATGCCACACTATTGTCCAGTGACGTCTCGTTGGCTCTCTGACTGGTGTTCTTTTGCTTGTTACCTAAAATCATTCTATAACAAGTCAGTAGCTGGGACCCCCGTGGGAACGTCACTTAAATTCGACCATTGTGATAACAAAGAGAAGGCAAGTTAAGTAAATATGCGGAATCTTTGCACCCAACGTAACAGGGTAAAAATGATTTGTTTAATATTTTTTATATGCTAATAGATTTTGCCATTAGGTACTTATTTTTTGCACCCCTTTTACACATACATTTTTCTGGCCTCATGTTAAATTCTTATTTTTCTGTAACAATTNATGTTTTTTTTTTGTTATTTTGTTGAGAACTATCCCCTGTAGGCTCTGCTATGTTGTATGACCATGCATGTAGATGCTACTGTTATTGGCATGGTGAAATGCTGTTTCAGATTTAATTGTGATTTTGATCCCTTATACAGTGGCGGAAATCTTATCTTATATGGCTTCCATACTAAATGTGTGTGACTATTTCCCTTGTTCAGTTTTATTTTAGTCTTATTATGTAACCGAATCTCCAGAATTTTCAGTAGTTGTTGTCATCCTCTGATAACCGTTGATTTTGATAGTAGGTAAGGAGTATCAGGATTGGCTATGAATAGAGTACTTGACGAATTATAGCTGAGTGTGCAATTGGTAAAAATTTTTCAATTGCAGCTGTATTTCTTGATAATTAAATCAAAATAATTCGAAAATAAGATTTTTTTTTGTTAAAATTTTGCATGTCTCACGTCCTTTAAAATCTACTAATAACACTGTTCTGAAGTGCGTCACATTTAATCGTAATTGTACTTTTAATTATTTTGTTATTAAATCCCTTTTTTTTTGTTGTATTGTTAACAATGTTTTTCTTTTGATTGTTTTTTTTTTCTTATAGAAAACAAAAATAATAATTATTATTTACCTGTTAATTATTGTTCTTACTATATTTTTTTCTATGGTTTCGAGTATTAACATATAATATTCTTATTATAAACAATATTTCTTATTGGTTTTTTTTTTTGACAATGCCTTTCTTTTTGAGGGTTGCAAAATATAATAATTCTATCTTTTATCATACTACTCATTTTTCTGTAATTGGATGTTGTACAGCCAAAAAAAATTCACCTAAGTATACTCTTCTCTTTCTTACTTTTTTTTCTTCGGCTTTATTTTACGCGTGCGTCTGAAGGTCACAACGAGAAAAAGTTTTTTTTTTGTATTTTAAAAATATTGTTTCTTTAGGAAAGGGGGGTGTTAATTGTTTGAATGTCTGTTGGTTGCGTAGTTATAAGCTATTTCATCTCTTCTTTCCGTTTAATTTGTTGCTTTCTCTCGCGGCTTATCCGAGGGCCGCGAATAAAAGAAAAATAATATTTTTCCCTATAACTATTACTCTTACTTTTGTTTTATTGTTACTATTCTTTTTACTATTATTATTATTACTATATTATTATTATTATTGTTATTATTATTACTATATTATCGTTATTGTTGTTATTGTTCATGCCTATTTCTACTGATGAAAGTATAATTCTATTCCTATAGCCTTCTCAGCCTTTTTTTGTTTATCCTTGGCTTACTTCTCATTTTTATTCTACTGTTTCGATCTAGGTAGCACCTTGCACGCTTTCCGTTTGCTTTATTTTCATTAATTTTAGATTCTCATTTTTTTTCGTGTAATTGTATACGTGTGTGTGCTGGTTTTTAGTGTGCTTTCTTACGCGGCGCGTCCGAGGGCCACGAAAGAGAGAAAAGAGAAAAGAGTTTATTTTTAGTGACTGCTGCCTGTGCCTGTCAAATTTGATTTCGTAGGGGGGGGGGTGCTCGATTTCTAGTATGCAATTGTGTTGTTTCTCTGTATGTGTTTTTTTTCTGCATTTGTTTATATCTCTGTTTATTCATTCTCTCTGTTGTTGTTTTTTTCTTTTGCCCGTCCGAGGGTCGCGAACAAGAAAGTGTGTGTTTATTCTGTATTATCTTGCCCTATTTTCTTCTCGTTATGCGGTGTACGCGGGGATTTCAATATGCATGCTTTCTTGATTTTGTCTACATGTGCTACGTGTATTTCGTTGTCCTTTTGTAATTTTACATTGTTGTTTTTGTAATCCATACCTGTTATCTCATGTGGCCCCTCAAATTGATTATCGTACTTCCCTTTAGACGGTTCTTTTAATACATATACTTTTTCCCCTTTCATGAAGAACTTTGTATTTAGTTTCTTGTCGTAATAGTATTTTGATCTGTACTTATTTTGTGTCTGTTTCATTGCTGCTACCGTTCGTAGTTGTGTGAGGATCTCTGTTATTTGTTCTAGCAGTCCCGTATACGTATGTCCTTTTCCTGGCTGTTTAAAGCTTGAGGGAAGTTTTGCATCTTGGCCAAATACGATTTCGTATAGGGAGTACCCTGTGCTTTCATGCTCTGATGTGTTGTATGCCAGTGCGCACAGTGGTAATACTTCGTCCCATTTTTCAGTCTGGCTGACTTATGCTTTCAAATATTCTGTCAAGACGTGATACATACGTTCGATTGCACAATTGCTTTGGGGGTGGTAAGCTGTGCTCCCAATTTTGTTGACTTTATATAGTTTCACGAATTTCTTCATGGTTCTGTTCATAAAGTGTGTCCCCCTATCCGATACTAATTCTTCTGGGGCTCCGAAATATGCTCTGAATTTGTCTGTTAGGGCTCTCCTGCTTCCTCTGCTGTTGCTTTCTGTACGGGGGCTAGCACTAAGTATTTGGTTAGCCAATCTTGTATTGATGAGATGTGTGTTTTGTTGTGTGCCGATTGTTTGTTTATCGGTCCGTAAAAATCTATCGATATCTTTTCGAATGGTCTACTCAGAGTGTCTGTAATTATCATGGCTTGTTTTGTTTTTATTCTCACTAATTTTTTTGTTTGGCATGACGGGCAGCCAAGTATGCACTGTCTTACGTCTAGTCTCATATTTCGCCAATAGAAATCCTTTGCTATTCTTCTACATGATTTGTTAATACCACGATGCCCACCTACGGCCGATTCATGATATTCTTTTATTAGCTTATACCTTTGATCTACTGGCGGTACCACTAATGTGCTTATATATAAAGAAGCGCTTATTTTTATTCCTTTGAGGATTTCCTCAAGTTGTTCGACTATGTATGTCCATTGGTTAAGATTCAGTATCGCTAGATCTCTTACCAGTCCAATTGTTTTTAGTTTGGTTACCATTACTAGCGATCTAAGGGCTATTACGCATTTCTTTGTGTCCGATTTCAGTGCTGTATCTTCAAAGTGGGTTTTTGCGTACATCCGAACAACACATCCTTTTTTTATTTTGTGTAGCTTGAAGTTACCTACTGCTTTTGTCTCGTTATTTATGACTGCTGGGCTTATATAGCCCCACTCGTACAGTGCGTTGATGGTCTCTCTGCTCGACATGTCGTCCGTTATTGTAACGAATGCGAGGTTGTCGATATACCTAAATGGGTGATCTTCGACCTTTTTCATTTTTTGAAACGGGGTGGATTCTGAGCCGTCCTGCGGTACCCATGGAGGTATGTTGCATGGTCGTCGTGTTCTACATACTCTATATTTTTCCATTATGCCCGTCTTCTCAACAATTTTCTTTTCCTCGCTGCAGCTCTCATCGCTTTCCTCTATCAGTGCTTTGTTTAGGCCCTGGTTGCTATCTAGTGAGAGAGAGTCTCGTTTAGTGTTAGTGTTCAGTGGTGGTGGAGGTTTAGGTGGGGGCATGCTGCGTTCTTCATCGGCCCACTCTCCTTCTTCCTCTCTCTCACTCTTTTCCTCGCTCTCTGTATCCCATACGTCCTCTACATCGTTCTCTTCGTCTTGTTTGCTTACGACTTGGTCGTTGCTATCTCCTTCAAAATTTCCTTCTGTGTTATCTGGAGGTTTTTGGGTATCGGACTTGTCGTTTTGATTCTCATTATTATATTTGGGTGAGTAATCGCCGCTAGTTCCTTCTACGAGGGCTTGATAGTGTTAGTTTCCGAGATGCGTATGTTTAAATTCTGTGTCTTTCCCCCCATGGATTGTTGGTATACTATTTTATCGAATGATAGTTGTAGGTGTATACATATGTTTGCTTCATATTTTTGTGAAAATATAGAAGCACATTTTCCGAATTCATAGATGTTATTTAGTATTTTTTTGGCTCCTTTTGGGCCCTTACATTAATTTATCCATTCTGACCCGCGTAGAATTTCTCTGAGCTCGTCTGTTGATTCTGTCAATCCGTACAGAAGTTTAAGGCAATGGAACAGACAACTTCCATTTCTAGGGACATCAATCATTATTAGCTGTCTGTGAGGTTCTGCGCATTGGGTCCCCGATACTCGAATCTTTGCATCTTCTTCTTCGTTCATTGCGATTAGTGTGTTATCGCTTTCCCATACATCGATTCTTATGCCCTCTTTTCCTTCGAAGTCTTTCTTCTCAACGTCAATTGAGACCTTTGCTCGAAATCGATTGGTTGATTCATTAAATGTTGACTTTAAATTGGTAATTTGACCTTTATTATTATCATACTTATTGTTTCCACCGTTGGGTTCTTGTCTATCTGGCGGTTGTTGGCTCTCATGTTCGTATGGTGTCTTTCGGCTTGGTTCGGTCATTTCCGTCCCTCGCTCGTCTACTTGCTGTCTACCTTTGGCTCTACTCTCTGGTCATGTACGCCTCCTTTATTTTCCGATTTCCCTTCACTTTCTTTGTCTCTGTCAGGTGTTTTTGCTGCTGCCGTTTCCCCTATTGCCTTTCTAGCTTTCCGCTCTCTCTCTTTCTCCGCTCTTTCTGCTGCCTCGCTATTCCGCGCTAGTTGGTAACCCCAATGTTTTTCTTGCTTGGTTTCCCTGTGCGTTGTTGCCAGTGTATCACAATGCGCGATTAATAATTTCCTTTGAGTTGGGTGGTTGCTCGGCGGTGTTAGAAAAATTCGCGATTTTCCTATATAGAGTATCTAACTGTCGTTTACGGGTTCTGTGTTGTGCTTTCTCTGTTACACCCTTGTCGATAAACGGTGTGATGATCGTTTTTACCCCTTTTTCCATGTTTTTCTCTTTGCACATGTACGCCAGTTTATCGTCCACTGGTCCTTGCGACAAAATTTTTTCTTTAACGTTTACCGCTGTAAGAGTGTTTTTATCTGTCTTATCTTTTAGTTTTTCCGTCCTTTCCCATTCTGATCCTATGTCTCTACTACTGCAGCTGGAGGTACTTGATACCTGTTTGCTTCCTCTAAGTTTTCTGGGCTTCTTTTTAGTTGCCTTTTCGTCTGGCTCGTCTGAGTCAGACGTTTCTATTTTGACTTTCCTGTTCTTTTGTATTAGATTCCTCTGTCTCCTTGTACGCATTTTATATATTCGTTCTGGTGGTGCATTTATGTCTTCGTGATTGTCCCTTTCCTGTTTTTCTGCAAGCTCATACAGCTTCCGGCGTAGTAGTTCTGAGTTCTCTTCCCTTTCTTTGAGTAGTGGATTGCGAGAAAGAGGATCCAATGCTTTATTTTCCTGCCCAGGTCTATAGACAACATCGAACTTATATCCACGAAGTTTTGCTTTCAATTTTGTGAATCTGAAGTCCGGTTTCTTCGATATGTAAAAATGTTTGAGTGGTTCATGGTCAGTTATGACTGTAAATTTACGACAGAACAAATATAGCCTGAACTGCTCCCTGGCGTACACTATCGCCAATAATTCCGTGTCGTATGTTGGATATCGTAATTCACTGCCCTTCAAGCATCTGGATGCATATTTGCAAGGGTGATCTTTGCCTATCTCTCCCTGGCTTAAAATTGCTCCGATAGCGTAGTCGGATGCGTCGGTTGTTACAATAAAGGGTTCGTTTATATCTGCAGCCTTCAGCACTGGCTCACTGCACAGAGCGTTTTTAAGTTTTATAAATGCATGTTCTTGTTCTTCTTCCCAATTAAATTCGGCTGTTTTTCTTGTAAGCGTTGAGAGAGGTTGGGCTATTTTTGGGTGATCCTTGATAAAGCGTCAATAGTAACCCACTAACCCGAAAAATTGTTTTATTTTCCCCGCATTTGTTGGTTGAGGTAAACTTTTTACTGCTTTAATTTTTTCCGGATTTATTTTGATCTGGCCGTTGCCTACAATACGACCGAGCACTTTCGCTCCCTTTCGAAGGAATTGGCATTTTCTTGGTTTTATTGTGAGGTTTGCATCGGCTAGCCGTTTTAAGAGCCTTTTGAATCTTATCTCGTGTTGTTCCCGTGTTGTTCCAAGTTTTCTGCGAATACCATGATGTCATCCATTTATACCTCTATCTCGCGTCCTTGTAAGCCTGCTAGGGCCAATGTTATCACTCGCATAAATGTACTTGGCGAGTCTATGCATCCCATGGGCATTCGTTTATATTGGTAATATCCGTTTGGTCTTGAGAACGCAGTTTTATGAGCATCCTCCTCGTAAATCTCTACTTGGAAAAACCCGCTCTTCAAATCTACCATGGTTATATATATTGCAGCTGCTAAATTTTCCAAAATTTAACTCTGGAATGGCAGTGGATAGCACGTACCAACTGTCATTTCGTTTAATAGCCGGAAATCTGTTACGACCCTCCAGCGTTTTTCTTCGTTTGGTCCCACGTTTTTCGGGACAATCCACATATTTAAGTTATATGGGGATGTCGATGGCTCAATTATTTGTTGCTGCAGTAGTTTATCTATTTCTACTTGCATCTGTTTCTTTAGTTTTATTGAATAGCGTACCCTTTTGGCGACTTTTGGCTTCTCTGTTGCCGTTGTTATTCGATGCTTAAGTAAGTTTGTAGCTTTTAGTGGCTCGCCGTCGAGGCCAAATACGAATGGATTGTACTCTATGAGGCTCTGGATGTGGTTTAATTCTTCCATGTTGCAGCCAGATGTATCGACGATTTCCATTATTTTGCTTACTCGAGCCGCTATATTCGATTTCTTAATATCTTTGAAATTTCCGCTTTTGTTATTTATATCCTCATTATTTTTACCGCCTACGGCATTTCTTTCTTTTATAATTTCATTATTTTTCACCTTTCCGTCTAAATTTTTAGCGTTAAAAAGCCCAATTATGGCTTCGTTTAACCCTTCAGCGTCGTCCCCAGCGATGCTGAATGGTTCTGCCCCTTGTCTGGTTTCACATTCGAAAACATTTATTTTCGGTACTGGCACGTCAATTTGTTTGTCTGTTATGTTAATAATTTCCGCATATATTTTTGAGCTTTTATTTTCTCCTATAAAATTTCAAATGAGATTCCCTCCTTTATATTTTGTAGAAGGATCCAGCCGAGTTGTACGTGACTGCTATCATCTTTTATACGCGCAAATATTATTTTCCTCGATTTTGCGGAGATCTCAAAATATTCTGGTTTTAGTAATGGGACTTTGATGCCTTTTAATTCTTAATAATTGTCTTTGGCGGTTATAAAGCCATTATACAACTTAAAAGCGTCCCAGCCAATAATGCCTTCCATTTATATCGGAAAGGTATCGGGGACTACGTGCAGATTCATTATTGTACCATTAAGAGGTATTTTAGTCGTCCCTAAATCTAATCGTCCCTACGTGCAGCGTGCTCCGTGTGTGACGCCAGTTATTAGGACTTTTTCTCTGTTCTCTATGTGCGTGTCTGTCGTGAGACAGCATTCTTTTATAATTGATATTCTGGCACCAGTATCCGCGTAAAATTTTGCGCTATAAGATTGCAGCTGATTGCTGTTTAATATTACCGATGGTGGTGTGCTTCCAGGTTCATGCTTTCATGGATTTCTTTCCCACCATCTAAAGAGCTACTAGTTATAAATTCCGTTTCAATTCTTTTTTCTTTGTGAGCATTTTCAGCCGTTTGAGGAGCCTGTTTGGAGTCTGTTTCTAGCGATACTTTAAGTGTTTCTTGTCTCGTATACTTTTCTTTGCGTGATGTCTCGCTAGCTTTACCTCCGACGTGTATTTTATTTGACTCCGCTGGCTCCTCTCCTTCAGCTGCCTCCGTTTCGTTTTTATGCTCTATATCCTTCTCTATTCTCGAGGCCCGCTCGGCGCTTGGGTAGCAAGACGAGCGTCTTTCGAGTTGAACTGTTCCGTGCTATGCGTGGATATTTTTCCATCAGGTGCATCATTTGTTCTGTTCGGAGGTCTTTTGTCGTTACAATTTTCATCCTTATTATAATTTCTGTTATAATTATAATTTTCTCTATAATTATTGTAGTTACCGTACTGGTTGTTGTAATTGTTATTATTATTTCTTGAGCAATCAGCGTTTCTGTTGTAATTATTATATCTGTTATAGATTTTATTGTTATAGGGGTTCTTTCTATAATCGTTGTTATGATTTTGGTTATACGTATTAGGGGGGTAATTATAATTTTTCTGGTAGTTAAAATTTCCTTCCTATTTTGTTCGCGTCCGTTGCTCCGATTTATTATCCCATTCTCTGCGTCTCTTACTAGTGTGCGGCATTCGCTCGTATAGTGCCCCTTGCGTTTGCAGTAAGTGCAATTTATATTCCTTACGTTTTGTTTATCTTGTAATACCTGCACTGGTGAATCATTTGCTTTTATGTCTGGGTTTTGAATTTTCTTATTCGATGCGTCTGCTACTAATTTCATACATACTTTTGTAGCATGCTCCCCGTATTCATTACAATATGAGAAATATTCATAGTCCCCTGATATTTTATTTTTATCTGTTGTGTCGCGTACTTCTGCCTGCTCATGGCTGCGCGCACGATCGTCCTTATCTCTTGTTTCTACTGTCGCTCGGTATACTTGGACCTCGGTTCGTGCTGGCATTATTTCTCGTAGGCTTAAATCGCTTTCCATTTTTAGCGCGGCTACTATAGCTTTGCCTAACGTTTTCGGGTTAAGGCATGTTACCCTGTAGTTGTAAGGCTATTGTGTCCCGTATCTATATGGCTCTATGGCTTCTCTTTCAGCGCTCTTCTTTAATGCGTGTCGTTGCCCGGGTGATAGTGTCGTGTCCGAATCGTATGGAGTTGTTATTCTATCGTATAATTTTTGAATGCGCCTGCTGTACTCCTCCATTAATTCCTCTCTGTATTGTTTCACTACTTTTAATTTTGCCAATAACGTGTCGTCGCTTTCGATGCTGCTATATCTATTTTTCGATTCCACTAAGAATTCATCTACAGATGAGAATTGTGCCAGGCGCGGTATAAATTCGGCTACTGTTTCTTTCAGCTTATTTGCTAGTGAGCCTATAAAAATTTTTTTATATACGGGGCTTACTGTCTACGATACCACTCTTACCATTTGTTCAAAAAGGGATAGTTTAACGGAAACGCCGTCAAATATCGGTATGTTTGCTGTTAGGTGACTTAGTGACGACAGCGTGTTCTGAATTAGGCATTTGTAATTAAAATTTCCTGTGTATTGTGGAGGTACTGTAAATCGGTCTTAGGCGTTAAAGTAATTTCTATTTGCCCAACCTGACTCGTCTTCTCCTGCAGAATAAAGTGGTGCCGCTGTGTTTTGTCTATAATAATTATTGTCGTTGTTTGTATTGTGAGTGACACCATCGTTCCCGATGTCTTGCTTGCCTTGAGCTACTGGGGTTCGCATTTGTGTTTGACGCCGTGTAACTTCTCCGTACGTCTGTTGTAATAACGGATGTTCTGGTTGTGTAAGTGTAGGTATTTGATTTGTATATTGTTGCACCGCTTGTGTTGCTGCTTCTCTTATTATATCGTGTAGATTTGTGTTGTTTTTGGCTTGTGTTTTATTGCTAGGTGGATTAGTAACTCGTCGATTCATGTTAGTTGTCACATTTTCACGTTGTGGCCCTTGACACGCTAAATTTTGAGTCTGAAACTTTTGACACTTTTTTTTTCTTTGCGACGAGCGGTATGATCTTTTTATTTTTTTGTTTTATTACGTCAATTGAGTCGAGGAAAAATCACTTAAAAAAAATTTTTTTTCTGCTCTCGGGTTGTTTTGGGAGGCTGGTATTAGGTGACGACTTGCGTAAATTAAAAAATTTTTATTTTAATTCTATTTTATCCTGTTATATTTCATTCCCAATGATAAAATTTTAAGACTCTTTACAGAGTCATACTCAACGAGAGTCGTCGCCTAACAAAGCTGACTGTGAACTTCGTGGCTCTTGGAAGTGTCAAGTGACAACCGAAGCGAGCCATGAAGCCTAAACACATGAAGTCAGCAAGTACCGGCCCCATAGCAAGTAAGACAAAGAAGTTTAACTAAAACTTCGTGCAA
>NW_019379574.1:581102-611619 GCF_000648655.2 Copidosoma floridanum | reverse complement strand
GCTCTTGGAAGTGTCAAGTGACAACCGAAGCGAGCCATGAAGCCTAAACACATGAAGTCAGCAAGTACCGGCCCCATAGCAAGTAAGACAAAGAAGTTTAACTAAAACTTCGTGCAAGGTGCATTTCTTTGCGCGGCGTTTTAGTTAGTAGCCCGCTGCCGCTCATCAAGTGCAGACGTAATAATTAATTTTATAAGATTAACCAGACGTTCCGTCTATTTTTTCCTTTTCTGTTTTATTTTATATGTATACTAGTAATATAAAATAAAGTGATATAAAACTAATTGGAAAAGGAATTTAAATTATTATAAAATAATAAATAACAAGAAAATAAATATTAAAATAAATAATTGTAAATCGACAGAAAGAGGAAGTGCAGGTCATCCAAAATAATAATTAGCGAAAAGAAAGTTAAGTCAATCTGGATTTTATATTCAACACTCTACTTCTTTCTTCCTTTTAATTTTTCTTAAACAAACAAATAGTTGGACTATCTGCTGTCCCGCAGCCTGTGAAGGAGCGTGAGACTTTAGTCCACAGTTTTTAGTTCTTGATTTGAAGCTGAAAACAAACTTAAATGACATTAAACTTTATTTAACAGCTGGTACTTCCTCGGGCACAAAAGCAGTCTTCCGATACTCGTTCGAAAAGTCTCCTTTACGAACCTCGTTACGGACCTCGCCTTTGACTCAGGCTGCAAACCTCTCGGTTCGCAAACAAAGACTTTTCAAACTCGTAGGAAAACTACTATTTTTTTTTGTTCCACGAGACTAAGTGATTTCCGCGCACGCGACAGACCTTAAAAAATTTTTATCTGTATCCCACTTATGACAGCTTATGTGGGGTTCTCGGTGCGAGAGTAAATAGAAGCGTGACTTGTTAACTTATGCTTTATTAAAATTACTTTTATTTGAGGGAAGTTGTGCGTGTATTCTCGTTTTGCGGACTTCATCCTTACGCTCTCGCGTCTCTCCCTGATTTCCCCGTTCCTTCTCTCTCCCTTTCCTATCACCTTTCTTCTCTATTCCCCTACCTTTCAGGCCTAAGCCAGCAGAGGCGCACGCATGCATAGCTTTATGCTATCGTACGTAACATAGTCATATCTCGAAAAGCAAACTAGATATACCTAAAATAACCATTTTGACGGGTTCTCTCAAGGGAAACTGCATGAACGACGCACACAAATAAAAAGTAGTTGGACTATGCACAAACATATCCTCAATTTTTTTGTTTGTCTACTGTATCTTTGAAGGAAAAAGTCAAAAAAAATTTTTATGTATAAAGAAATATTTGAAACATTAATACGGTTGTTGACAAAATCTTTTTAAAGATTTTGTTACAACATAACCTCTTAAAATTTTAAAAACAGTCGTATCGTGAAAAAGAAGCCAGATGGGCTGAAAATAACTTCACGCATAGAAAATAAGTATCGAGAAACCAAAATGTATGTCACATTGATTCATACAAACAATCGTAATAATTCTCAAAATAACAAAAGTCATGTCTTGAAACAAAAACTACATCCTACATATCTTACCTATGGATTGATTTATTTTCTCTTCTTTATCATGTATTATAAGAATAATTGTCACGTGACCAAAACCAATATCCTCATTACTTATATTAAGATTAGTAAAAATTATTAAACACGAGTTAATTTTAATATTACATCATGAATGATTACAGAAAATCAAGTGAATGAAAAAAACAACTCTACGATAAAAAATAGCTATATGTCTATTGTTTTCCTTAATCTTAATCAGATAGAGTAGATTATTTTACTTTTATGGTAGCCAAAATTTAAAAAAATTTTAGTTGTCGGATACAATGATTCTAACAATAATTGATCGTTCATATTTGATGTCATATCAAATGTTCGAATAGTAATTTTAAATAGAAGGACGCGTAACGAGACAAAAATACCGTTTTTTGGCGCAGTATGGTGAAAATTTTGTATTGTTCTGCATTACATGACAGACAGTTCGTACACGTATTAATACATACATCGTAAAGAACACGAAAGTATACTTAGATTGCCCGAATCACATGTAACAGAAGTAGTATATTAAAGTATACATATTCTATGCACGTGCGTGCTTGAATACGTAGTAATATTGACATTTGTATTATTTTAATGTAGGATATTTAAAGACCTATTGAAATTAGGTGTACTCTAATTTTCTCAGTTTCTGTCATACCGAGTTTGATAACATTCGAGTTGGAAGTTTATCTTCTGCCAGGGGTCCCGAGACCCATGCCTGGTTTTTTTTGCATGTTTTATATTTATTTTAGCATTTTTTTGGAAATTTTTCATTATTTGCATCACTTATATGAGTGTCTTACGTGTTTGTGTTAGTGTTACAAAATATTTTGTTTATATTATGGAAAAACATCGGCTACTTATCATCCAGGTCTTAAAGTTTTAAGTTTTTCATTTTTTGAGCCTAAAATTTTTTACATTATATTAAAAATAGTTTCTTGATTTCGTATTGATGTTTTTTATTTTCTTTTTTGTTTTGATAATTTCTAAACCTATTTAATGGTGGTTTGTATTTTAAGATCTGGTTAGAAGATTTAGATGTGTCAAGAGGGTGGCTCTGATTTTACTGAATTTATCAATACCAGTAGTGATATATTTATCAGAGCTGTTGGCGTGTTTAAACCACGGTACTTCTTAATTAATAGCCATAGAGATTAATTTTTCTTATTTTTCTAGATAACCTTCGATTTCGTGATTTGACAGGTTACTGTTATCAGCAATATAGATGTTAGTGTAATGGACTTAAGTTTTTGGTAATGGAAATTCAGACAAGCACGAAAAAAATATATTGTAGAGAATTAAATAAAGCCAGCCAATTGTAGTAAAATCGAACAGAAAATATTTTCCTCTAATGTCTCGAAAAAAATGGCAATAGTTGCAATACACGGTTTTTGGTGTCTAAAACAAACAGTGAGCCTTAAAAAAAATAAAGAAAATTATATATAGAAGTATGTGTGGTGAAAACACGAACAAAACAAGCTTCGGTTGATCCTACTTGGTCCAGTGGTTTCCTTGCTCATGCAAAAAAACCTCATTTTTTGAGCAAATATTAAAAAATTAATAACTCTCTTTTACATAAACACTAAGAGCTGAAATTTTACTCACTGGTATATTTTGGGATCTCTAATGCAAGTTCTCGTCTTCTGTACGAGAACGTTTGGTGGGATCAACAAGTATGACTGGGACTTACCGTTCGTCACTATAAGGTAATCGACTCCCAAATCCTTGAATTAATTCTAAATATATTTCTATGACATTAATAAATGACTAGGGCGTAATGAAATCAACACGTATATTCAATAAGAGGTATTTAAAGAAGAGGAAACTTAATTTATTATAACTGGAGTACTTACGAACAAAAGAATGAAACTAGACTCATCAAATATCGATCGCATATACAAATAAAGTTTATCTGATCGGCGTAGTTAATAGAATACATTTTTCGTCGCTAGTATACCCGAGAGACGAAGTTCTTAGAACTATAAATATCGCACTATGTATCGCGTCGAGATTGCTTCGTAAGAGATAACGCATGCCTATTTGATTACAACTCAATAATCGTATTTTTCACTAAAATAGGCTCAATTTATTTTTAATAGATCAATTCGTTTAATTCACGCTTATAGTTTGAAAACAGAGGAAAGTATTTTGTTTTCAATAGTATTTAACACTGAGCTCGCCGATCACGAACGGGCTTAACGTCACTTGAAATAATTCGATTTAAAAAATACGCTATCAGACTTACGGGGAGAAGAACGCAGAGGCTCGATGCAAAAAAGGAAACCGCAGATTCATCCGTCCGGAAATACAATGGTCCCAGATTCAGGAAGAAGAATCAAAACACAAATTCAACGAGTATGTTAAAAAAAAAGGAGCACCGTCTACACCACTCAGCTCGCACTGGGGCCACCACACAGTTGATATATTAGACAACTGGGGTTTTACCACCCACTCGCCTTAATCAACTCGAGAACGAGTTGAACGGCTTCATGGCTCAGACGGGATATCTACTCACACTCTTTAAGTAACGAAACGTGATGGTGGAAGAAGTTCCAAAGCTCCTTAGACCACTGGGAGAACCTTGCTGTTTCCTTGTAGAATTCAAAACTCCCTTCCCGGTTTACTTGATCCGACTCATCACCTCGGTACCCCCATAAACTTTAACTTCGCGACTTTCTCCCCCGAAACTATATCGCGCCAAAGCCCTACATACACACTCTGCGTCGAGCCGCCTGAGTTGGTTTTCCCTCAAAAATCACTTTTTCATATATGAACAAAGGTAGGAGCGCTGCAATACGTATGTGTACTATGATGTGACCCCCCACCGCCCCCCCCCGCATCACCCTCCACACTACTTTTGGGGAACCTGACAGGGATCATACCGTCATTCTCAGACCTTGATGTGTATACAGACGTTTACAACTGTCTTATCGACATGATTCATTTTATCGTTAAGAAGACAGTTAAAGTCATAATTGATTTATAGGGGGTCGTTGCGCAAAGCGTCATTATTATTATATATATTAAGTTATAAAGTTAACTGTTATATTATGTAGTTAACAGTGTGGGTAATTCCAAGCCAACAAAAACATGTTTTTTTCTTACAATAAATCTTCTTTTCATCTATTTTTACCCACCGCCAAGGAGGCAAATAGATGGACTTCATACGTACGAATATTTAATAACCATTTCATTTATACAACTAAGTATGACCAGAAACCAAATTATATCAATTTTATTTCAATTTATTTGTAAGCAAAGATTTATTAAATAGTCCAAGTACTTTTCTTCATACTGAATATAATCTATAATCTCATTGGTACAGTTTATTATTTAATAAATATTTGTTTTTTTGATGAAATAATAATGTAATAAGATTTTTATTGTTACCTTCCCCTTGTTTGTCCATTTTTAATTATACAACAATTTAAAAACAATTTAAGCAACAGTTACCATTTAATTTCTAAAGCTTATATGATTTTATACGACATTCCTCATTGCATTGTACGAAACACAAATATTCAAAATTAACCGCTAAAATCGTTTAAGTAAAATAGTAGTCTTCCTACAAGTTTGAAAAGTCTTTGTTTGCGAACCGAGAGGTTTGCGGCCCGAGCCGAAGGCGAGGTCCGTAACGAGGTTCGTAAAGGAGACTTTTCGAACGAGTATCGGAAAACTGCTTTTTTGCCCGAGGAAGTACCAGCCTCCCAAAACCACCCGAGGGCGGAAAAGTTATTTTTTTACATGAACCGTATAAAAAGGTATAAAAACCAAATAAAAAACAATACTTAAAAGACGTTAAAAGATTTATTAGAAATACTACAAAGGTTAGTATGTCGTTCAATTTATTATGTTTTTGTTTATCGTATATATGTTGTATGCACTGCTAATGATAAAAACTATCATGTTAGAAAACTTAACGCATAAAAATAATTAAAGTCTTGTGTAATAGTACTAATTTATTAAGGATTGTTTATGTATTTATAATTTATTCTTACTTACGCTGACTTATAACCAATTTTTAATTTAGATTTTAAATTATCTGTAGAAGTGAGCGAAATTTTTTTTTTTTAGACTTGATTAACTATTATAAAATACAAAATTATGATAAAATGTGTAATATAACGTCGAAAAAATTTCATGTACAACTGTCTAATTGGTTATTAAATACTGTATCACCTAAATAATAATTGACAACATCCGACACTACATTCAACTTTGTGTACTCTCCTTACTCTGCTAATTTCTAAAAATTATTCCATGTAAAATAATTTTAGTAAATCTTTGAGAGAAATCAAGATTATAAATTTAAATTTTAATTATATATAGAAGTATGTGTGGTGAAAACACGAACAAAACAAGCTTCGGTTGATCCTACTTGGTCNATGTATATATATATGTATATGTGTGTGTGTGTGTGTATGTATGTATGTATGTATATACATATATCGTATATAATTTTTTTTTTCAGGATAGTTAACTTACTTAACTGTGAACATTGCTCCTATGTTTTTGGTAATAAGGCAAAATCAATGGATCATAAAAAAAGCATAAAAAATCATTTTTTGAATGTACAAAATGTAACATCATCATAAAATCAAAAAATAATTATATGCGTCATGTATTGAGACATAAAAATGGTAAAATTATACTATGTATTATCTGTGGAAAAAAAATTAGGAGACAAACATATTTACGAACACATAAAACGATTCATCAGTCTGATGATAATATAGTATGCTCGGAATGTGGAAAAAAATTTTCAAGAAAAGATTTATTATTAAGACGTTGTGGAAACATTCACAAAACTGTAAGTAAAGAGATGTTTAATATCATTAATTAACACGAATAAAACATTGGATTTTGGTAAAAGGTTTACGTGTTTTTTATTTCAGACAATTGATTAAATGTTTCAAGATAATTTGATGTTACTTTGACTTATACAGGAATCACAAGTTGAGGTGAAAACAAAATTTGACGTGGTGATGTAATTTTCCAACCATTACTTTACTGTATAACTTAAAAAGTTAAAAATAAATAACAATAAGATTATAAATACAAAAATTTTAAAACCATTTTAAAATTATATATTACAAATACTTTTTATAAAATACTAAAAATAATACATCATAGCTCTGTATCATAAAACAATTATATTTTTATATTATAATCGTGCAATACAAAAATAACATTAAATTATTATTGTTTACATTATAAACTTTACTTTTTCAACATCACAACAGCACACTATGATAGTAATTATATTTCAACAGTGGTATTTACTCCACAAAGAAACTGAGTAAAATCATAAGACTAAGATCAATGTGTTGAATACAGTAATACTTCCATCTTTGGCTTCAAAAGGTTTTGATAATCGGGTTCCACGACAAAGCTGTTAGTCGAAAATTCTTTTTTTCCAAACCTAGAAGTTAAGAAATTTCAGTAACATGATTTCAATTTTAAGTTTATACATGATAAAATTTTTGTTGACAATGTTTACTTACCTTTAGTCTTAGTTAGATCTCTATATACCTCTCAAGTCCAATATCGATTGTAGCTTGATGATATAAAAATATTAACATTATAATAACGTTTATTAGAGTACCCTGTAAAATGAAAATTTTAGGCTACGGTTACATACAGCGGAAGTAGCCAGAGTCACAGCAGAAAAAGAAAAAAGTCCCCTCACCTCTATTTTAATAAAAAAACACGTTAACGCTCTGACTTTCGTTACTGAGTAGAAAAGCAGTGTTGAGTAGTGTTGAGATGTAATCAAAAAATTAATCACCAGAAGGCAGCATATGTTAGTAAAGTACTAAATCATACCGTTGGCATATGTATCCATACGACGCCAAGAAACGACTTGAAATAAATTAAATTATAGCATACTGAATGAAAGATTACGCACCCGTTGGTTGTGTAGGTCATTGATGTCACAATTGAATCTGACGAGGTTTCTTACTATGCCAATGACAATAGCATATACGTGCATAGTAATACAGCAATGCAGAGTTGTTATACCGTTCGCCAGAATGGTTTTAAAATATGAAAAAAATTATCTTAATTTTCATTTTATTTCTACCAAGTTAATTAATTTTAGCCTTTCGTAGCCACTATCCGCTACCTCTAAGCTCCACGATATGATTTATTTAAAAGTGAAATTCTTAACCGATTCAAAAGTTGGGGGGTTGGCGCGTTAAGTGCGCCATGGAGCTCCGCCCCACTAGTATATATATATAAATATGTTTAAGAATAGTGACTTATGCGGACAATTACGTGTATGTAAAGGTTATTATGAGGACAAAAGTAGATTTATGTGGACATCCGCATAATTCTACCATGTTATTAATATATATGTTAAAAGCACGTAAAGTCCGCATAATTCTCTTTTTATAACACACACATATATGTATACACATATAACTCGTGCCGTGCAATCACACTCGTGTGCTCAACTGGCACTCGTTCCCGTCAACTCCGGCCACTCGTGCGAGTCAATCATGACTCGTGCGGGAAATCGTCTTTTCCGCACTTATTACGTAAATAACTATTGCTAGATTGGCTTAGTTATAAGAAGAGATATAGTGAATTTGTGGGTCCAATGAGGTGTTAACGTCAAGTGCGTCATGGTTGCTGCAATAGTCTATTACGTTGATTTTGTTTACATTCAAGTTGCTTATTGAGATTCTGAAATCAGCTATCCATACGTCTTGGTACGACTGGCGAAAGATAGATTTTGAAGGAGGGAAAATTAAAATGAAAGAGTATTGATTTTGATTGAATTCACTGTACCACGTAGTCTCCTCTAGAATTTATCTGGGAGACACCAAATTCAGTGTGTCTAGCGTTGAGGTTGTCTGCTAATATAAAGACATGTTTTATATTGAGTAAGTTGTTTTGTTCATAAAGGTGATTTAATTTTACTAAAAATGATATATTGTTATGTCCATGTGCGTAATCACTAATAATGATTAAATTGTGTTGCGCATTAAATTGTGTTTTTAAATCGCACATGTTTCAGGCGATTTTGCATGCTGTAGGTCAAAAAAGTAGATCGTACTAAATTTAAAGGATCTCCTAATTATGACACCAGTGCCTCCATCTTGGGTAAAATTTGGTCTTTCTCGTTTGAAATGATCGTATTCCTTGAACGACGGTTAGTGTTTATTATTTAACTTGGAATCGCTCATTAATAAAATATTGGGCTTATGTATAATTAAAAAATTTACTAGATTGTTTCTCATTGCATTAGTTACGAGAAAGTTGTGATTATCTGTATTTAATCGTCTGAAAGCCATTGTAAATTTAATTCCTTGTACAAAAAATTTAATCCTATCAAAGTTGTTCTCGATTTTTTGTTGTAAGGAAAGTTTAATGTTATTTATTTGTTCAGATTGGCTTTGAAAAGTGGACTGAATTCCCGTTTATAACCCGATTATGCGGCTCTTGAGTTCAGAGTTATTGCACTGTTCAGCTTCGCAACTTGACCAAGCAGCTTTTGAGAGGTAGATTCCAGACTAGACGCTGTGTTATGTAGGTGGCCCACGCCCGGGTGGCTTTGTTCGTGAGGGAGCGATCAGCTTTCAGTCTACTTGAAGATGTGGCTGACTTATGGATGTCTATCTTTACCTGAGCCGCTTTAAGGTAAAGGCAGCTTCTGTAGTTAGCTGGGTGGTCTTGATCAGAGTTAACGTACTTCTCCTTATTATTATGATTTGAAGCTGTAGGTTGCAGTTTTTACTGTAGTGCCCCACTCTTTGATACTTTCTTTACTGGTATACTTTGTTCTCACGGTAGGGTCCCCTTTATAATTTGGTGGAGCAAAGATTTGCGCGAGGATGGGCACTTTATGTCACTATCGCTACTGAGGTACACTAGCAGAACATTGGTTGCTGGTAAACATTGATTAAACAATAATCGCAGTAGCTGTACTTCCTAATAGTCTTTGTAACCCTTCCTTAATCTCATCGAGCAAGAACGAGTCATTGAGTCCTTTAAGTACTGAAAATTTCGATTTCTGGTCGTTCGATGTGAATGTGAAGTATTGGATGTTATGCTGCGATAGTAAGCTTTTTGTGTTGTCAAACGCCTTGTGGTCGTAACTCACAATATTTTGAGCCTTGTTTCCAGTTGCTTTAATGACCAACTTGATTGAAAGGCCGCTTATACTAAGGAGGTCTATGAGTGATTGGGGGTACTCTGTCGCATTTTTTTTCGCCTGATGCTTTGCCTTAATGGTTAGAACTTCCTGCCTGGATGGCGGAATTGTGGGAGGAAGAGAAACTATTGCTGCTGTTGTTAAGATACGAGACTACCTTTCACGGGAGAGGGGGGAGTGGACTCACAGCTGGCTCTAGGAGTCTGGTTTGATTCTCAAGTGCTTGGAAACTGTTTTTGAGCTCTATGTGCGTGTTCACAAAATGGCTGCCGGGTGTTAGGCTTTTATTCAGCTTCCTTTTTGGTGGTGTCTGTCAGCTCTGGCCGCTCTAGTCACCGCTAAACTGAGTACCTAAAAGGTTACTACTAAGAGGCCGCATAAAGGATGCCGTCTCTTCTTTTATCGAGCTCCTCAGTGCTAAAATTTAAGACTGTTGGTAGATTCCTCAACCCCTCCGCTCATGCCTCGGGACCATTAATCGGACAACTGTGAGTATTGAACAAGGTGGGAGAAGAGGAGAGATGGTTGGAGAAATCGACGGCTTGTGATCTGAGGTTCAGTCTTTTTTGGCTTCCGGCCCTCGTGCGAACGTGTGTGTGCCATTAAACTTAGCATTGTACTATTCAACAATAAATACCTTGTTACAAAACCTACATTGGTCCTTCGAGCCGGATCTTCAAATTTAACATGTAAGTATACCGCTGACTAAATAATTATAGGGATACAGGGGCTGGTCCTGGACACACAGTAAGGTTAAAACGCCATCGCACCCACGTGGACCGAGGAATGTGAGCGCGGTTTTGTGGCTGTGCACTTAACTACTCTTGCTGCGAGCGAGGCTTTCTCCTTGCGTACGCATAGTGACGTGCACGACTATGCCCCAGGGGCATTCCTCTGGTACCCGGGTATGGTCGCCGCCTAGCCCACGCCCTGGGAGGCAGATGCATGACGCGCCCTTGGGCAGACGCCGTAGACATGACGCCGCGCCGCGCCAGGTGCACGTGCTTGCACTCCCTGTATTTCCTTTATCTCGCCAGCGCATGTAAGGCTACGGATGCGATCAAACCGTACCCGCGCCACTATGAGACGTTGACACAGGTACCCGAGCTCATGAATTATGATCCCCCGCTGATCAAACATTCAAGTTCCGCTTATAGGTTAGGCGTCGAACTAAGTACCTACTCTTTTACAGGACAAAGGGAAATAAAACCGCCTTGCTCAGAACCCAGAAAGCCCTTGCTGAGGTACTAACCGGCTTCGCAGCCGAGGTAACGGGTATACCACGAGTCAATGGACACACGGATCAGTGGAGGCGCGCCTCGAGCTTTTGAACAGCCACTGGTCTCGTTTTCAATTCATCCACGTTAAGCTGATTGAGACTACGCCAGAGAACATGATGGCCACTTTGGGTGAACTTTACACTGCAGCTCAGTCCAATTACGTGAAGGCAAAATCGTGCCTTTAAGACGCCAGGAACCGCATCACCTGAGACGTATCTATGGACGGCAGCATGCAAGGATCGATCGGGAGTTATCGTGGGCCACGACTGCCACAAATTAATATTCCAACCTTCTTAGGCAAGCGGGAAGACTGGGAGCCGTTTCGAGATCTGTTCAGAGCGCTCATCCATGAGGACAAACAACTGACCGATGTCAAACGCTTGTTCTACCTCCAATCTTTGGTCCTGGGCGAGGCAAAGGCGACTCTGGACACCGTGCAAACGGTGGGATCCAATTATACCACTGTCTAGAGGCTACTCGAGGCTCGTTTTCAACACCGCCGTCTCTTTATTCAAGACCATCTTTCGGCACTCCGTAATCTAAAACCACTCCAGGATGAATCAGCAGCTGGATTACAAAGACTGCTAGATACACTCGAATGCCACCGCGACCAGCTACGAGTCTTAAAATGTCCGGTCGACCACTGGGATCACTGGCTTGTGGACTCTGCCACCACTGGTCTAGATAACACAACGAGGCGCTATTGGGAAGATGAGTTGAAACAGTTGGAGGCAGCTCAATCAGAGCCTGATGCCAAGGTGGCCACGTTCG
Organism: Copidosoma floridanum; assembly: GCF_000648655.2. The sequence goes on along the minus strand of NW_019379574.1, from coordinate 599,870 downwards.
CTGCTCTTGCCAAATTCCTCAGACGCCGATGTCGCGCACTTAGCTCCATTGAGGCGTCACGTCCACCAAGGTTGACAAGCGGGTCGAGTAACCGCACTCCGGCTCCACCATCAGCAGGCCACAACCATCGTAGCTTTGTAACTCGCACAAGCCCCCCCTGCCCAGCCTGCCGTGACGCCCACTACGTTCGTCACAGTAGCCGGTTTCAGGTCTTAGATCTCGCCGCACGGAGGGAGCTTGTTTTTAGAGAGAGGCTGTGTTTCAACTGCTTAAAGACAGGGCACTCAGCTCGGACATGCCCTTCCAGGATCTCTTGCCAGCGCTGCCAGGCCACGCACCACACCCTACTGCACGATGGGAGTCGTAAGCGTGACTCGGACCCAACTAATGACGACGCGAATCCACCCAAGAAGACGAAGCTTAACGCTGATGAGCTCCACGAGACTAAGAGCTCATCACATTGCTGACTATCTGTGCTTCCGACTGCCGTTGTCAGTCTGCGCGGTCGGAAGGGTGAGCTGGTGAAAGTCCGAGCGCTGCTTGACCCATGCTCTGAAATTACGGCTGTCTTAATTAAACTTGCTCGACGACTGGGGGCTCAGCTAGAGACCACAGATGGGACAGTCCTTGGGCTTGGAGGCAACAGCGTGGCTCGGTCTCTCTTCCGGGCATGCCTGTACTTAAAGCCCTCTATTGGCCAGGCCTCGCTTCCATTTCATGTCCACTGTCTGCCATGCCTCGGAATCTTTTCTCCCGCCGCCCCGCTGCATCCAGAAGTGGGTCAACAATGGGCAGATCTCAATCACCTTGCTGATCCCAACTTCGACATCCCGAGAAAGGTGGATGTCCTCATGGGGGCAGACACATACGCGAACTTACTTCGACCCGGGCATGTTCAGCGTGGTGAGATCGTGGGGCAGCACACCATATTTGGCTGGGTACTCACTGGTCGCACCCCCCCCCTGCGGTTACGGTTTGGTAACCCCCACTTCATATGCGACCCAGCAGGAAGATCCGAGCCCACCCTGGCACCGGCAACTCGTGTCATTGGTACAGCGCTTTTGGGAGCTGGAAGATATACCCCAAGTACAACGGCGATCTCCGGCGGACGTCGACTGCGAACACATATTCTCTAAACACCAACGTGACGGGGACGGTCGCTACATCCTGCGTCTTCCTCTGAAGCAAGATAGCTTGCAGTTTCTGGGAGACAGCCTGCGAGGTGCCCTGGCCTCGCTTCACGCTTTGCAGCGCCGTTTCGAACGGGCCCCAAAGATGGCTATCGAGTACACCCAATTCATAGAGGAATACCTTACCCTTGGCCATATGCGACCGTTGACCGACGTCCAACTGGCCGCCCACAAGGGCCCCGTTCACTACATTCAACATCACGGCATTTGGCAGAGTGGAGATCTAAAAAAAAAAGCTTCGTGTCGTCTTCAACGCATCACAGCCAACCTCGAGCTGGTACAGTCTGAACGATGTACTTCATGCCAGCCCCCGACTCCAGACAGCGCTACCGATTGTTCTTTTGCGCTGGCGAAGACATCGTGTGGCCTTTTCCAGCGACGTCAAAATGATGTTTCGCCAAATCAGAATCGACGAGAATTAAGTTGACTTGCAGCGCATTGTATGGAGCCCCACACCACATACACCCCCCCCCCACGCACTATCAGCTGCTGACCGTCACCTACGGAATTTGTTGCTCGCCGTATCTGTCGCTACGTACAATAGAGCAGCTGTGCAGCGACGAAGGATCCAACTGGCCTGACGCCGTTCCCGTCATTCGGAACGAACTCTACGTGGACGACATCCTCTCAGGCGCGGATTCCTTAGAGACTGCCCGTCATCTCCGTGGCCAGGTGATTGGTCTCCTACAAGCCGGCCAACTCCCCCTAAGAAAGTGGGTAGCCAACGTGCCAGAACTGTTGGACGATCTTCCTGAAGAAACCCGCTTGAGGCGCTCGTGGCGCCAATTGGGCGAAGATGGATCCGTCAGCGAGTTGGGAGTCAGCTGGGATCCAATCTTGGATAGCTTCACTCTCACGCTTCGAGACGTTCAGCCACAAAGAACGAAACGTGGCATGCTCGCGGCTCTCGCTCGCCTATTCGACCCGTGTGGCTGGTTAGCACCTATCACCCTAAATGCCAAGCTCTTGGTACAAGATCTCTGGCGCGCACGACTTGATTGGGATGAAGCTATCCCTCCATTGATGGTTAAGAGATAGGCCACTTTCATTGATCAGCTCCGAAGCATATCAGGATTCAACCTGCCGCGCTGGATTGGCCATGGTCCCCATCTTGAGTTGCAGCTCCACGCTTTTTCTGATGCCAGTCGACGAGCCATGTCCGCCGTAGTGTACTCCTGAGTCCAGGACTCTGACAGCCGCATACGATGTTGCATTCTTCTCGCTCGAACAAAGCTATCGCCAATTTGTAGCCTCAAGCCAATGTCTTCAACTTCAACTCGCATGACCATCCCACGATTGGAGCTCAGAGCGACACTTCTGGCCACCAAACTACTGCGATCGGCTGCAAATTAACTTGGAGTCACATCCGACTGCTGTCACGCCTGGTGTGACTCTCAAGTAGTCCTCAGCTGGCTTCGCTCAGACGAGCCTACAAAAAACTTTCTCGTTGAAAATTACGTGGCCCATATTCAAGAGACGCTGCCAACCCGAATCTGGCACTATGTCCCAACCGAATCCAACCCCGTGGACGTCGCCATCCGAAGTTCAGGCATGAGCGAACTCCATCTTTACCCCCTGATGTGGGAAGGGCCCAGTTGGCTAGCGGAGGAGCAGAATTCCTGGCCGAAAGAAAATATCAGACACTCTGCTCTGACACTGCATGCCTATTGCGTTATACAGAACCTTAAGTTTGACATCTCTTACGTTTCCTCGCACGCCTACGTCGAGGACTCAGACGATACCTTGGGCGGGATCCGACCCCACCGCTATACTCTCGGCTTACGACAATAGAGCTCGATGCCACACTAGAAGCTTGCGTCCGCCTAAGCCAGACCTCAACCTTCTAAGATGCGCTCCAGATCCTAAAGCGAGGGGGAACTCTGCCCAAGGCTTCGTCATTAACACGTCTCACAGCCTTCTTCGGCACGGACGGGATCATCCGCGTCGGTGGGCGGCTTCAAAACTCATCGCTACCTTACAATGAGCAGCACCCTCCCATCATCAGTGGATCATGTCACCTGTCCTGGCTGGTGATCTCGTGGGCACACTCTTGGGCGCTTCATGGTGGTTACCGCCTAACGAGCGCCTACACAGCTAAACGTGCTTGGATTGTTGGAGGCTCGAGAAGAATTAAGACGTTCATCTGCCAGTGCGTGGTATGCGCCCGACTTCAAGCGCGCCCCACTTCCCAGATGATGGCCCCCCTTCCAGCCTCAAGGGTCACTCCCTCCCACGCTTTCTGTTGGACTGGAGTAGATTATGTGCATGACTACAAAGGCTCTTCACTTGGAGCTGGTAGGTGATCTCTCAACAGCGTCTTTTATAGGCGCCCTTGCACGATTCATAGGACGACGAGGACGACCGTTGGAGCTCTGGAGTGACAACGCCACTTACTTCCACCGTGCCGATGTGGAGATGCGTGACACCTTACGCCAGGCTGAGATTAACTGGAACCTCGTCGCCGGGACCTTGGCAGACCAGGGCATCTTCTGGCAGTTCATCCCGCCGGGCGCACCTCACTTTGGCGGACTCTGGGAGGCAGCCGTCAAGTCAGTCAAGGGTCTTCTACGCCGTGTCATGGGTTCACGCCACCTTACATACGAAGAATTCTCAACCGTTCTCGTTGGGATCGAGATGGTGCTAAATAGTCGCCCATTGTGCCCTCTGACTGGTGACCGCGATGATTTCGACGTTCTCACTCCGGGTCATTTTCTCATCGGTGCTCCTCTCCAATACACTCATCGAGGCTCCCCCATCGACGGACCGATTTCTTTAGAAAGTTTTCAGAAGTGTAAGTCTTGTGGCTGGGAGTGATAAATAACTACTCAATGATATAAAAAAAAAATTAACCGATATACTAATGTGGTATTTGGAAATTTTTTCGTGTTTTGAAAATTCTTTTTTGTTCTTTTTTCAACATTATTGTTATATGCAGCGATGGATAAAACAGGGCACAGTTACATGGCTTATAGCTTTAGTTACTAAGCCTTGACACGGAGGTACACTTATTTGCGTATTACACCTGGCGCCAAAATAGGTGAATGTATTAAACTCAATCAAAGTGCACTACCATCCTTGCTTTATCTGGTTCACGCATTTCAAACAAACTTATTCTATTGATTCTCATAATTTACGTGTTCGGGGCTTACTGTTGTGAACTCTAGTCTACTGTCTGTATTACACATATTTATGGCAGAATTTTAGGATACGTGCCAAAAAGATGTTGAGAACCCTCAAAAGATTTTGTTTTATCAAACGTAAGAAGAAAGAAGTATTCCCGTAGGACAGTCATGTAATGTGTGTCCTAAGTAGAAGAGTTTTTATCGTGGATATAAGTGATAAGTAAATATTGGCAAGTAAGTATTGTGTATTTTCTTGGTGCTCGTATCATACAGTTGCTGCCGATAGGTTCAACAATTATTCAAAATATCGTAGGAAACTTAGCAATTCACATTTATTGGATATAGAGTCAACGTTTTTATCAGTCTATTAAATTTAGAAAAGTACATTTATTCTTTGATTTTCCTAATGCTAAAGGTTATAGAGCTACAATTACAAGTAAAAAAAACGTTAACCGTGACGTTATCCTTGTAAAACATTAATTGCAATGACAATTAGTCTCGTCATAACCTTAATTGTGCACATTTAGGCTTACGGAAACGTATATAACTTAAATAAATATAAGTATACTTTAAATATTTGCAGTTTAACGACTAAATTACAATATCCTATTCGATTCCATTTTATACATCGATATATTGTGAATGAGAAAAAATATGAGCTAAACAGAATCGCTGTTTAATGTGTTTATAGATTTTTATTTTAGTGATTACGATTTGTACTTTGTGTGACTTCGCACTGAAAATGTTTGAGCTTACGTTGATATTAGCTGCAGTTTGTACTATTTTTATGTAAGAAATTTTTACTTTTGTTGATTTAAGTCAAAGCTGCATGTCATCGAAATATCTTGGGACTCCTTATATCGATGTTGAGCCCTTATAGAAAAAAATTTTTTTTTAAAAACTTAAATGATCTATAAATAATTTAATAATAAACAGTTTAATGTGTGTTTTAACAAAAAAAATTGCAAATGCTCAATAAAAATGCTTTAAGAAATAAAATGAATCAGGACAAAATTAATTGCAATCACTTTTAATTATATAACGAAAGGTAACATCTCGTGCCTATGAAATGAAACTTAAATGTTCATAAATAGTTTGAGAAAATTCAGTATATCATTTACATTTTTTGATCCACCGACTGCTTCATTCCAACGATTTATTGAACAACTATTTTCACGTGATGGAATGAGTTTATGAACGAAGCTGGTAATTAGAAAAACTAAGCAAGCACAACTTTATTTCGATGACATGCGTATAGTGAGGGAAAAATAAATGTAAGAATTAGATAATATTGCGATAAAGATTTTTAGTTTAAACTGTGTTCTCTTGAATTGCATTCAATTAATATTGTTATTAACGTAAATAACATGAAAATTGATTATTAATTAACATATACCGAAGTGAGATAGTATGTAAATTAGTCGGTATATTAACTTTATATGAAATACTGAATTGGCGTTCACAATTGCTGTTTTTTTGCCTGTATGAAATCACTGTCTTTCATTTCGTATACGTCAATAATTGTAGAGTAACTTTCAAATTTATCTTACAAATATAATGCCAAGCTACCCAACTAACCAAAAAAGTGGACAGAAAAAAGTTTTAAAAAGACGTCCTCCTACAGCGAAGAAGGGTACTGGTAAAGGAGGACGACCACGTATTGAAACAGAAAGCCCAGTTTGAGCACCTTATATAGGCGAGCCTACGAAGTGTTAGATTATGTCAAATATAATATCGAATTGTTGAAATTAGCAGTGAAGTTATGCCAAATTCGTCTTGCTAAAAATGATACTCATGAAGAAATGAGTAGAACAAATTACTATGTAAAAGAGATGGAAGTTGAAGATCATACTGTACAGCCAAGTACTGAAATTGCTAAATACAGGCATTCTCCTAAATCGGCTCTTGCGTTTTACTGCAAACATGATTTTAGTAAGAAGTCGTATGCAGCTCTAGTCAGGGATTTGCGTATCAGAAAATGTAATATTTACCCTTCTTACTCTATGATACAAAAAGAGATGAAGAATTGCCTCGTATTACCCTATGATGTATATACAGAAGTTGAAATTCGCGTTTCTCTCCAGAATATTTTAAATAAAACAGCGCAACAACTTTGTTCTGCAGTAGCAACTTCTTGGAGCAAACAGGACTCACAACATTTGCAGCTAACTGTGACACTTGGGTTCGATAGCTCTGCTGGTCATTATAACCCACAGCAAGGCTATGCCGATTTAAATGAAATTAATCAAGATCCTCTGCAATCTTTGTTTGTTTCTAGTATACTTATTGTTCAACTACAAAGTAGATCTAATGGTTAGCAAATTTACTGTTCATCGTTTGTTTCGTTTGCACAGTGAAAAATGTGTCATAAAAAATTTCATGATTTAAAGAACGCCTTATTTAGAGTAATTTTAGTTGGGAACATAAATAAAAATACACAAGTAGTAAATTTTATATAATCGATAATATCTGCGTGAACAATGCAGAAAATTTGATACGAGAAAAATTTTTTGGGTCTTCAAAACTTTACTCGTATCTTAATATCTGCCTTATCACTTTGTCATTTGATCTCTTCGAATATATGTTTTATACTATTCTAAATGAGGGCAACGTCTAATCATCGGGCGTCCTTAATACATTATGATGCTTTGTCAATAAAAACCGCTGTCTCAGCACAAAATTTGCGAATTACCGTAGAGAATATTTTGGTAATATAAATACTAAATTATTTTGTTATAGCTCATTGCACATGGAAGAATCCGAGCCCACAGAGTTATATATTCTGTAGACCAGTATGGATGGCACTAGAGAAGGAAACGCTGGAGTCTATACTTACAGAGTATAATCGTTTGAACCGTGAAATATCCACATTTACATCATATGCATTTCAGTTAGATAATGGACAAGAAGCAGAAGTGTCATTTAAAGTTTTTGTTACATTACTAGACGGAAAATGTGTAAGCGCAATCGTAGGAAACAAAGCTACATGTAGATGCAATATTTGCTTTTGCACTAATTCTCAATTCGATAAAGATGTATCAACCGATGTTCACCCCATTGATGAATCATTTATGGAACTTGGCCATGGTCTTCTACATGCTTAAATAAAAGCTTTTGAAAATCTTACCCACATATCATACATACTTCCTTTGCAAACATGGACGATTAATGCTAATATTAAAGGTGAAATATAAATTGAAAAACTCTTTTTTTCGCTAGTCCGTAGCACATGCAGTGACTGTAGTTAATGTGTATCTTTCGTGTGTAACTAAATAAAGGATACGAGATATTACTTTCTAATGAAAATTGCAAGACGTAATTGTAATAATTAGGCCACGTTATCGCACTGGAAATTTCAAAAAAAAAATTTTACTTTTTTCAGACCTTACACAGCAGGGTTTATTACTTTTTTTAAGTGACGCAATACAATTTTTAATTTTAAATAAAAATCCAAACAATTGGACGAGTTTGTCACTCAGTTGCATTTGATGTGTCCTTAAGGTTTTACCTTCCAAGTTCGACCAATCGTTTAAATGTAAATAACTATCATTTTCTCATAGATATTTATGTAAAACCACACATACCATCGTTTTGAGTAATTGAGTTAGCATGCACATACGATTCGGTTTTCCACATGAAGTCCGAAATTGATTGCTATTAGATATTTTAATGAATAACTGTGTTAGAAAACTCAAATTTACAATGTTTCTTCAGAAATATAATTGTAAGGTAAAGGTACCTATTATGAGCCATCGGCCATTTTATGGGCCACCTATACGTTAATCGTCAAAAATAAAGGATTAAAGTCACTTTTATTGTCTTGAAAATCAGTGGACCTGAAAATTCAAGTCTCACACTTTAAAATGACTTATTTACTAATATATTTTTGAAAAGTTTTTTATCATAAAAAAAAGATAAATCTCGTATCTATAAAGTTGGGGCATCTAACAGGCGTTGTAGGACAGTAAGTGCATTATAGGCTCTCGACCACGTTCATTAAACTGCAATTTATTAAATAACAAGAAATTTGTAGGTAATGTTATGATAACGTTGCAAGTAGCTTGAAGCTTGTAGATTCACGTGATAATCTTAGTTTTTCAATTAAAAATCCAATTTTTTAAATAAAATAGTGGTCTAACTTATGGACCAAATCATTTCTTTTTGTATGTATTACGGGCTGGTACTAGCAAGGTGGCCCACACATTTTCACGGTCCATCAAAGCATGTCCATATTATAAGCCATGGATAATAAGCAACTTCATCATTGTTTTAAGCAATTCACCAATAGCATTTTTGTTTTTTAATATTTTGTACACATTTATGAAGCTGAAGAAGACATTTATATACCTCAGAACACGAAAAACTTGTTAAAATCAAGAGTTGAAATAAGTTAACCTAAAACGACGATAAAACTGAATCTTTGTTTACCTTCAGTATACGTATATACCAATGCTGATGGGCCAATGTGGTGGTCCATAATATGGACTCATGTAAAATCCTACAAAATACATATTATGGGCCACAAGAATACTTCAAAACTTTAAGCCAAGTAAAGTAATCCCGTTGGTGAAAATAAATTGAAATATATCTTACTTAAAAGCATTTGTTTATTTAAATATCACAAGGAATAAAAAATAATTGTGATTTATTTGTGTGTAATAACTTTTAAAAGTGGCCCATAATGTGGACAAAGATTATGGGCCAGAGTGACATATTTAAATTAGAGGCCCATAATACATACAAAAAAGGATGTCGACATTTTCTGAATTTTAATCTTTTTAACACTCTTTTTCACAATTATTACTATTGGTACACATTTAATAAGTCTAACACTTCAAGAAGGTATCGCAAGTATCAAAAGAAAACGTATTATTATTTTACAATGACCATGATTCCAAAAAGGTAGGGAGTAAGTGGCTCATAATAGGTACCTTTACCATATATCCAAAGTATTCTTAAATATAAATATTATTGATCATGAACGAAGTTGGCTTTTGTCAAATATAGCTATTACGTCTTGTAAAAAAGTTCATATTTTTAATTGTTGAGAAAAATGAAGTGTCAAATCAGTAACCTAACTATATTAGTTTGCATAGTAATATCCATATTATTTCAGAAAAGGCAAATGAGCGAGCTCAAATTGTACGAAATAGAATTTACGAAAAGTTCAAGGTTCGACTTGATCAAGTCCTTCAAGGGCATGGTACCACTACAAACGGTAACGTTGCTCGAAAATGCTTCGCGGAACCAGAAAAATTTGCTGAAGTTCTTGAACTAGATGAAACACTGGTGAAAAACATTTCTCTCGTAATATCATTATTCAAAAGTAAGCACGCACTAGTTCTGAGCAAAATGAGTACACTGTGTATTGAAACTTAATAAAAAGTATTACGAATGTTATTCCTGGGCGAAAATGAGCCTCACATTACTTAAATTGCTTGCTCATAGTTGTGAGATCGCGAAAAAGTTTTTAATAGGGCAGTTTACATGACAAACCCTATCATTTCATTAGAGTACATTGAAAAAAGACAACGGCTAAAGGCAAATCATAAAAACGTTCAAGACTTAAGTGGATTCACGCGATCACAGTAAGTAAAATCACTTATAAAGTCTCTACAAAGTTCTTTTTTAACTTGTGAATTTCAGTGTAATATTGAATAAAATTAGACGCAGTCAACAAGTAATAGATTTCAAAAATCAATACAGGCGTAATATTATATATTACCATTGTTAAAAAATCATAATATCCTATTTCTACATGTAAATGTAGTAATTACATCGGAAATTCTAATTACAGCTGTATTATACGCTGGGGGAAAAAAGATTACATAATGAATTTGTCATTATACGTGCAGTATCTTAAACTTATTATATTCACTAAGCAAAACAATTATTTTATTTTTTAATTAAAAGTTATATTCAATTGTACTTATTATTGAATCAAAACTAAACAATTTTGTCTTGTTTCAAACGGAGAATACAGTTGTATTTCATTTACCAGCTTCTTAAAAATACTTCTAAATATTTCTGTACATCATCACGAAACTTTAATGATATCTTACATTTGATTAAAATTACGTCTTGAATTGTAGAGTAGTAAATTATATGATACTTTCTTGATCACTTTAATTATGAAAGCGATAAATACTTTTCAATAAAATGTTACCACTTAGTATATCTTATATGGCTATTATTTTGAATACCTAATGTAAAGTAAAAAATGTGTTTTGTCTCTTTACTATGGTATTAAAGCAATATCTTAAAATTTAGTATTACTTTGTTTAATGAATTTTAGTACCCGTAATGGTGAGATAGACTGATTATTATGCGAATGTAATCAAAGTAAATCATATAATTAATTTTTGCAAGGTTATTGGAGAGTGAAATTATGTTAGAAATAAACGAAAATAGTCATAAAAATTATTTTCATGCAAAAGTATTATTAATGATAATTATTAACCGATGTCAATCATGAAATTATAAACATTTCCAGGAAGAACGACGATGATATAAGTGACATGAAAAAGGAATCCGATTAAGAGTGAAACAAGCACGTAATAATTTAAAAGCATCCATGACATCATCGCAATTCATCGTTTCTCTATTATTATATGATTATAATTATCAAAGGCATCAATTTGATCAAGCTACTTTATATTCCTGAGAAATCTAATATTAGGAGAATGAATAAAGAGAACAAGAAAGAATTTTCAAAACACGAAAAAAATTTCCAAATACCACATGAGTATATAGGTTAATTTTTTTTTATATCATTGAGTAGTTATTTATCACTCCCAGCCACAACACTTACACTTCTGAAAACTTTCTGAAGAAAATAATTTTTTTTTTGGAATTATGCTTGATTTTGACAAAAAAGTCACTTTTTAGACGCAATTTTAATACCTTATTTCAGAAAATGAAGAATATATGTAAAATAAATATGAAGGTATAATACCAGCTCTTTAAAACTTATTTTTCAGTGGAAACAAAAAAAAAAAAAATTAAATTGAAAAATTTCTGAAATAATCCAAAATTTGTAGGTTAGGATTTCTATTTTTACATTTTTCCTTAATTTTCTGTTATTCCTTGTCATCATACCTATGAGATCCAAAAAATTTCAGAAAAAAATATTTCTTCTAAGGAAGTTTACATAGTTATGAAACGAAAAATATCAGTTTCTCCCACTGTGGAGCGTCTCTCCCTTCATTTGGACTTCTTTTTCCCTTGACTATTCCTTTCGTTGGTTTTTTCCACTTTATTTATCTTGTGTTGGCACTACACTATATGGATAATAACCGAAAGTAGCAAAAAATTTAGAGATAAGAGGGATAACTTTTTCACGTCTGTGGACACCTGATGTGTGTTGCAAAGGCAATATGCAGAAGATTTATCGGTGCGTTTGACTTTTTTTTTAACTTTTACTTGTTTGAGCGCTTACAAGAAGAAAGACAGTAAAAAGGTCGACTGCAGGTTGGAAAAAAAGATAGTGGGTTGGGACTGATGTTCAGCAGTAGTTGCGTGTAGCGTATGGCAGTTCCTAGCGTGCAGAACCGTTCACTTGCATGGTTTAAACGTGACTTAAAACAAGAACACAGTGCGAAAACATAACCAACTGAGCTACCAATGCATGGGACATAAAAAGAATCAATGATATTTATGTTTGTAGTCAAGTTCCAAAGCTTAAGATTTAATTTAAACCTTATCGAATTATTAAAGTTAAGCTGTGTATTAATTATTAACAGTCATACTTATGTTGCAAAATTCATAATTGCTCACGTTCACAAAACTTACTTTGCTTTCAGACAGGAATTGCAAGAATTAACAAAGTATAAATTAGTCAAGACCTTCGAAAATAAACTATTAGCAATTGTTTGATGCAGGGCAAACGTAAGGACGGATACGACTGTCCAATTATACTTTTTTTTAAGTTATATTGTCATATTTACTATTGTTCGAAATGTATAAATTGGATTAATAAAAATTAGCAGCAGTAGCAGAAGTAGCAATGATGATAGTAGTAATAGTAATAGTTCTCAGACACTAGCGTTTAGAAACGGCGTTCTCAGACAGTAATAGACATTTTCAATATAAGTAGATTAGGCAGTGCATCAGAGGCTTAAAACTCTTGAAAATTTGTGGTTGTTTCCAACAAATCGTGTTAAAGTTGAAAATTAGAGAACATAAAATTTAGATTAATATTCGAAAGTTCCTACATAAAGCGAGATACGCATCGTGGATTTTTTAATGTAAATTAAATTATTCTTTCTGCTGTCCTGTGACACTTTTTAAATACTTTGCAAACTTTTAAATATAAAACAAAATTTTAAACACAAAAGTTAAAGAATAATTCTACATAGAGATTAAGTGTATTAACAAACGTAAATTGTTTATTAGTGTTTTAAATCATTCATCACTCCGCATTATTGTGTTTTTAGTGCTTAATAAATTTTCAAATGATTGTTCCAGTTACCTTATCAAGTAATATCAATTGCAAATCACGTGCAAGTAAAAATTTTTGAGCCGCTACTTTGCAGTTTCAGCAGACTGATTGTTTGCGATCGCTAATAAGTCCCTTTTACGCGTAGAATAATTATGAAACATTTGCGCATTTTTTGGTTTGAAAGGGAATTCTGTACGTTATAAAACAATCAAAATAAAAAAACGTGTATTATGTAATAAATCACAATTACGTTGTTGTAAAATGTGTGAAATAAAAATAAGAATAGGTGGTATCGCATTTACAGCAGCAGTATTGTTGTTTTTAGTAAATTTGTTCTTACGATGTTATTTTACTTGATATTTTTGTAAGCATCAACTTAATTTAATTTTTGTTGATAACATTACATAAATAATTATTTTTATAAGTTGACTCTTCTTAAATCTTTTAAATTGTTAACAATATACTTTGTAATTTAATTAAAAATTTTATTTTCAGACTATCCAGTTAATAATGGGAAAACTACAATTGATATCATATATCAATTACGAAATGATAAAAATATGTATGAGACTGGAATTTTTAAAGAGAAAAATATGATAGTAAGTTGCTCAAATGGACCTGTTTCTTATAAGATAATTCATGATCAACAGTACACAGGTTTTTTTTGGGGGTATTCCAATATTAGTTCATATGATCTTCAATGTCTTATTTTTCATGGAACTATTTTGAACTTGAAAAATAATTTCAATCCAAATTTATACAGGTAAAACATCAACATTATACCTGGTAAATGATGTTGCTGGGATAAAATCTATTATGTTTATAGGAGGAAATTATAATTTAATCCATTCTATTTATTTTAGATCTATTATGTTCGATCACATGGAGATACCACTGCATTATACGTATGGTTCTACGGAATACTGGGAAGCAAGACGAAGTATGCGTTATAACTCCATACTTTACAACATTGCTTACAATTTTACATCAAAGTATATTAATTTAATGGAGCACATGGATTTAATTTGTGATTTAAAAAATAATCAGGGAAAAAATTTATCTCAGGTATAAAAAGTATTCTGAATAAGTTAGGATATTATTGCAATTTTTTTTTAATTAAAATGAAATCATAAACATACATTATGTTATAGCTTTTAAAATATTTATATAATAATCTGTAGACTAAGAAAATTAGTGTTAAAAAAAAAGTTACATCTATAGGAAAAGGATACAAAAAGTACGCGTAGGGCTACTACCAGGTGCGAGAAAGCGCGAGGATGGTCGAAAACAATTAATTAGCAGTTTTGGTGGCTTTAAATAATAGAGGGAGATAGCGTAATATAAGGGAAAGCGAGAGCTTTTCATCGGCTAGCTCACCAAGCTCAAGCGACTGTTCTAGCGTTTGGTAGAAGTAGTCCCGATACAGTCGTCAAGTGCCTCGTATGCGATATAGTCTAAGCCAATCGGCTGCGTACTGACTAATAACCGTGAGTAAAAGGAATCGCAATCAAATGATTGAGTAAAGCTCGTAAGTTCTCTTTTTTGACGACTCCTCATCGTAGAGGTAGTAAAACCCTTAGTGGTGGCCTCGCAGATGTGCTTCATCTCATGACAGAAAATTTCGATTTGACTTGAATTATTCTTTTGTAATACCACGTAGTTTAGACACTGAAATCCCGTTGGATATTGCGTTGTGCTCTTAGTTTGCTTTATAATTTACTTACTTGAATTGAATTGCGTTTAAAAACGTGTTATGTATTTTGATATTAAAGTGTAAGTGCTGGATGGTGTAAATTATTAGTTAATTGATAATGAAACGAATTATTTAGTTCAAAGATATAAAAATGAGATATTTTTGTAAATTAGAAATAATTGTACTGCGATCACAGTTCCATTATTAGATTTATTGGAATTTTCCTACTAATGATTAACGTTTGAATGGTTTTTCGGAATAGCTGGTCATTCCTGAACAAGCGAAATTGAAAATGCGAGGATAGCTGTGTTTTTTTTCTATTTTTATTTCATTATGCACTTATTAATCCTACGTAGGTTGAGTTTCCTTTTTATTGTTTTATTTTGAGATATTTGCGAGCTAATATCAAAGCATATTAAAATTTATATTTGAAAAAACAATTACCAAGTGATGAATTGTCATAGTAAGATCTTTTATTTTTTTTTTATTAGGAACATATGGTTTCCAAAGTCCTGTCTCCTTTCACAAAAGTGATTAATTTTCTAATTATTAGTAGAGACACTCCTAAAAGTTTTGTTTGTAATCAAATTCTAAGATTGCGTATTAAAGTTTATTTGAGAACACGTTCATACGAGATCGAGTTAATTGACCTGTACCTCTCCTTGTCGAATAAATACCACACATTTAGGTACCCTTATATATCGTAACTGGTGAGGTATATATATATATATATCCTTATATTATATAATTGTATTGATGAAAGTGAGTCTCAGCCCCCCCTGCTCCCCCTCGGTTTACGTTGTTATTTTCTTGCTGTAACGTCATTTTTAATCGAATTATATTTGAGTGAGCTACCCCCCACACTCCCCCCTC
This sequence comes from Copidosoma floridanum, assembly GCF_000648655.2. The sequence continues at coordinate 584,552 of NW_019379574.1, read as the reverse complement.
TCCCTCTCAGCTCCCCCTCCACCCCCCTAATAAAATACTTATTTATCTAATGTTTTACCATCATAAATGTTAAAAAATATACGCAATTTAGTACCAAAGTCATAACTCATTTTTAGGGTTTTTTAAGTCATTGATCATAGGTCTCCCTCTGTCTATTCGGTTCTCCTTACTCACCATATGTCTCTGAAGTACCATTATTTGTTTAACTTGATTGAACTTTTAAATTTCAAATCTCTTTCTGGTCCATGTCTACTTTACCCAAATATAAAATTCTTGATTACTTGAGGACTTTATTAAGTAAAAGACAGAATTCAGGAGGGGGTATAATTTAATAGACAAACACTATTAAGCTTTTAAAACAATAATTCGTTCTGTTAGCTTATTGTTGTGACATTTTATGTGTCATTTGAACACATCTGTTCTTTTAAAACCCTTTCCACATTTTTCACATATTTGTTTTTCATGGTTTTTATGAATTAATATGCGTCTGTTTTAATGTGATGATCTTCAAAGTTACAAATTTTTGAATTACTGAAAAAATTCTAGCTAACCAATATTTTTATTTATGATTTATTCTCGGATGCAATTTGAATAAAAATTCTTTTTGGATTCTTACATCTCAATAAAGCAATGTATAATTGTCCGTAAGAGAATAAAGGTTTTTTAATATACAATCCTAAAAAATCAAAACTCTGTTTTTCTGATTTTTTAATAAACATAGAACATGCTAATACAAAGGAAAACTGTTTTCTATAACAGACAAAAGGTAATGATAAGAAAGTGCCAGTATTCAATGTTATTCTAGGAATATAAACTTTGCTTTTTTTTCTCCCATAATAATTTCTGCTTCTATATTATACTTAAATAATTTTGTTATTTTTGATTTTGTGCCTCTACAGAGACCGTCTGATATACTTAAAGTTTTTATTAACACTACTATAGCATTTATTTTCATTTTAATTCGTGTAATGGAAGACCCTCTCTAATATTATTTTAAAATACTATTAGAAAATTAATATTTATGTTAATTTAATTATGTTAAGTTAATCATATGATTCATCAACTCCTTTGTGAGTCACGTATTCTGCTGTTGTGAACTCATTCTCAGCCTGCATTGATAAACACACAAATAATGTCGTTATTCTGTCTACTCAATCTGTTAGTGGGGGGTTGGCGCGCGGAGCGCGCAGGAAGGCAATAGCCCCACTAGTATTATATATATCATACTCATGTTCCAGCCCCCATCGCTTTGGAATTTTTTTTGAGCCCCTACGCAAAATAAGGTAAAAATCCTTAAATTTCTCCCTTGTTATAACTCAAAAAAAAAATCCTATTTCTTTCTACCCCCCTCTGCACTCCTCAGGCTACCTACTATGATTTAACAAATTTTATATTTATATTCAGTTGTATTTATTTAGTTTTACACATATTTAATTCACACACATGCCTAATAAGTCACAATAGATGTGATTATTACAAGTATACATAGTAAAAATAGTAATAAAAAAATTTTAGTTTGTAAATCAATGATAGTACTATGTATCCATCCTACTGAATACTATTAACAGGGCACAGCACATTTAAGTAAAGCACACCCAAGCTATTATCAAGTTTAATGAAAAGATATTTTCTAATAAACTATCTTACTTGCTGTACAGATCTTTGTATAACCAACAGTGACTTTACCTGATGAAATGGCCAGGTGTTGGCTTTCTTTTAAAAAGTTATCTAAATAATGAAACTATAAGGTTTATTTTTTATAGCGATGGCAAGAGTTTCCTCTGTGGGGGCATAGTCATTCTGTATTTAACTTAGCAGCACATAATAAAAATAAATGAAAAATAGTTTTTCAAGAAATTTATATGTTTAAAGCTATAGAAAACTCCGAAACAGCATTGACGGCTTGGTTTGAATTGACTATAATAGATGGTTTTTCAGAAAAATCAAATACTTGAATATTCCAGAATATTACTGTTTCAATTCGACAGTAAAAACTTGGGTTAGAAGAAAAAAAGTTAGACGTAATTAAACAATATGGCGACTAAATATAGTGTTACCTAAGGACTCTGAGCGTTTTATTTTGAAATTAATTTTAAATCGAGCGAGTGGAGCTGAATCTTTCAAAATTTTGAAAACAGTTGATAACATACCTTACAGTACGCTTAGACATACTGCTATTGCTTTAGGTTTAGTCGAACACGACTCTCAAAAATGTAAAATATTTGAAGAAGCTTGTAATGTTATGCTGCCACATCAACTGAGAAAATTTTTTGCATTGTCTATCTTTCATTTAATATCGAAAGACGTTTCTAATAAGACTATTTTGGAATCATTCCAAAAAATTTTTATTGAAGATTTAAAAGACTATAAGCGAAATAATGCTTTATTACATTCGAACAGAATCTTCAAATTTAAAGAAAAGTCGTGTAAAGATTATGGATTACCAGAATCAAACAGTAATATCTCAAAATATTTAGGACCATAAAACTGTCATTGATTTAAAAAATAAATTTTAACGATTTATTTGTTCGACTAAATAGTGATTAAAAAAAAATTTTTAACGAAATTATTAATAGTGATACAGAACTATATTTTATTGATTGTCCAGGAGTTCCTGAAACAACATTTTTATACAAAACATAAATTTTTCGTTTTTTTATTAAAAAATAAAAAGGTTAGACCTATGGATTGGACAGGAACTGCTTCAATTTAAGGAGGCTCCTACGACTACTGCTGAGGTCATAGACAAACAAAAAATAAAGTTTTGTTTTTCAATAAACAAATGTGTCTGAAAATCATTATGATATTTTTAATAACGTATGAAGTGGGATAAATGATATTTATGTGTGCAGTTTAACTTTGTACGAAAAATTAATTATTGTTTTGACCAGTCCAGTGCATACCAGGGTACACCACCAGACTAGACCACCTGTGTTGGTGTAGTATAGCGATGCAATATATAGGTATATGGTATATACAGGGATATTCTTAAGTACTTGAGGAGCGGGGACCAGCGTGTAGATCAGCTTCCCCTGAGTCAACATCCGTTTACAGAATAATTTTTTAACAATTATTCATTAAGTAAATGGATTTACAAAAGTTCTCGATTTCATCGTGTTTAGAACGCCAATTTCAATGGCGCGGGCTGCCATGAAGTGCAGTGTCATGGATCGCAACAACATAGCAACAAACCTCTATGTCGATAAACAAAGTCTGAATAGATCCCCTAGTGGGCAGAAGATGGCGCTCAAATGTAATTAAAATAGTAAAAACGTGTAGCTATAAAACTATTAGAAGGACATGAAGGGCTGAGTATCACAAACGTAAAAACAAATAAATAAGCGTACGAAAAGGTTATTTAGTTAACCAAAGATATTATTGTGAGATCATTCTACATACGATAAAATTGACAATGACGATGTAGATAATGATGATAATGATAAAGATAAT
>NW_019379574.1:550473-560527 GCF_000648655.2 Copidosoma floridanum | reverse complement strand
GTGAGGGGACAAGAAAAATTGTGTGGCAGCTGTGGACGAGCTATAGGGGGTTTCAGGAAAAAGGTAAAAATGTCAAATTAACGGTGAACACAGTCGAATTTTAGCTTATATGTGGAGGAGCTGTGGGGGGATATGTGGAATGCCCCACACAAATAAATATATAATATAGGGAGATTTTGATTTATCCATTGATTTGTATAATTTTTTTTCAATTTATATAAAAGTATGAAGTTATTTGTACGCTTAGCTGTTTTTTGGTAATATTTGTAATCAATTTAGTAAGAAGTTTTAATTTTTCATTTGTTTTTGGATAGTATGATACTATTACAAAGATAAATTTGAATAACACTTGATTATTCAACAACGCAAGCCGTGAAAGTATTGCCCTATTAGGGAAGCTCATTGTTATGAGTCAACTCACAAAACCAGTCAAGTTATTTGATTAATATTTATCATGCTGTCAGATAAATGTGTGTTTATAAAAAAATTTGTATTTATTTGTATTTAAATGAAATATAATAAAATTGTTGTATGGAACTTGATGTTGATAAGGATAGTTGAAAATTATTAATCATTGTATTACCTAAAGGTCTGTATAGGTAAAAAAAATAACAGGAAGGTATCAACGGTACCTGCGGACTTGCAGAAAAAGATGGATGAGTATTTGAGAAGTGTTTAAGGCATGATTTTTTATATGGATAATATTTATATAACAGATCCTACGCCTAAAGAAACTATTACGCGAACAGAATAGCGGTAATGAAGAAGCTAAAAGAATGTGGACTGAAATTAAATTAAAAAAAATATAAATTATTGAAAGGAAAAATCGAGGTGTTAGGATTCATAATCGATAAGGATGAAATCAATCAAACAATAGTTAATGTGATAAAATACACAATAAATGGGTTACCAGGCAAAAAAGAACCTTCAGAAAATGAGAAAATGTAATTTTTGAAAAAAATGTGATTTACTGTAGATGATGTATATTTTTTGGGGGGCTTAAAAGGAGTGATTTCAAAAATCATGCTAGCGTTATTGTTAAAAGAATAACATGCTCCACATATGGGAATTGTAAAGATCAAAATGCTTGCTAGGTCGTATGCGTGGTAGCCAGGTTAATATTAAAAGTCATGTGGAATATGTTTAATTGAGCAAAAGAAACCACCACAAACTCCAGTAACTCATGGCTTCGACCTGACCGTGAATGGCATCGCATTCATTGTGAATTTTTTGGATCATTTCACGGAGACATATCTAGTTATTATTGATGCTCATACGAAATGGCCCAAAGTTTTGAATTTAAAAAAAATCATGGAAGCTTATGGGCTATTAGAAAAGTTTAAATGTTTATTGGCACGTTATGATTCACCTATTCATGTGGTTACAGATGGCGGACCACAGCTTAGGTCAGACGAATTTTTAAGTTTTGAAAAACAAAACAGAATCGTTCATAGTTTTTCGTCACCGTATCATTCTGCAACGAACGGTGCTACAGAGAACTTCGTAGGAACATTTAAAAGGTGTCGACAATTACAAAAGGGGGAACACTCAAAAATGCTGTTAATTTATTCCTAATTGATTACCTCAAAATCATACATTGTACTACGGGTAAAAGTAATCATGTAGTTCCCCTTTAGGAGTGTTTGCTGCCCTCTACCTGTTTTCTTTTTTCTAGAAGACATGGATTGTTGACGTTTTTCAGGGCTGTCTGATAAACTCTTATTTCTTTTAAACCGTTCTATTTCCTTAAGGGCAATGTTCAGGGTTCTTTTCTGAACATGTCGTCGTAAATTATCTCTTCTATATTCTCTGTATTGCAGGGATTAAAAATACTCTTTCCAACTTCTCTTCACATTTTCTTCCTTTAAAAGGACGCTTGTTCTAGTCGACTCAGCTGCTTCCAAGTGTTAAAGCGCAGCTTTTAGACCATTTTTAACGGTGTTTGCAGTGTGCTCATACTTTTCCTTAATTGCCTCAAGCGTCTCTTTCATCTCTCTTGTTGCAGATTGAACTTGCTCAATCTCTTCCATTCTCTTCTTTTTTAGCTCAGCATCATCACTTTCCATCGAGGCGAGCTCATCTTGCGTCTAGTTGCTGAAGTCAGTCACGTTACTACCCTCGATAAAGTTACTGCCTATGCTGGAAAGGCTTCCTCTTCGTTCTGCATCTGTAAGAATAGGCCATGGAATGTTTAACAGTCCCGGTTGGCCATGAGACGCGTCATTGTGGCCCCCCCCAGAATCCACGGGGCCAGCGGCAGTCACCTGAGCTTGAACCGGATCGTAACTGCTGGTGGATTCCCTCAAAGAGATTAACCGCCTGGGGTACTAGTTTTACATTGACGTTCTTCATTTTGGGTTCTTCTTGAAATCGTGTTGACCGGTGAAAGCCAACACTTCCCTTTTTTCCGAAAATAAGTGTCTGGAAAGGGTAAAAACCAGCGCCGCAGCCCATTTCGTTGCCGAAGATAGGCGCTACTTAATCGGGCCGGCCGAAAGTCGCCGCTCTCCCTCAGTCCCACCAGCAGACACCGCCCTGGAGTTATGTAGAGAAAATGTGGAAGTGGTGTATGTGTGTAGTGTATGTATGTGTTGGTACACTACAGTCATCCCAGGGAGACGGGCTGGATTTTTTCGCGTCTTACATCATTAATGAGCAAGCTCGCCACCATTTGCTAGAGGTGCCAATCCTCTCGAGTCCTGAAAAGGACTCGGGGTCCCTGAAGGCCAGCATCCGTTTCCTAGCGCTTCAACCAGTAAGTAAACTCAACGCCACGTGGGTCCGCATTACTCTTTAAATATGCATTCATACTATTTAATCATACCATACAAAAAAAAAACTGCTGCTTAAGAAGCAACCTCAGCGTCCCGCATGGCGGCTCCCTTCTCTTTCTTCTTACGACGGACCACTAACTCGACATAACCGTCTACCGCCCTTCATCCCCCTTCTGTGCGGAGCATCTCAGAGATGATGTTTCAGGGAGTGGAGGCCACGCTGAGCTTGTCTAACAGTTGCTGGCGCTCATGGTTCCATCTTTTGCACACAAAAAACGTGTGTTGGACGGTATCATCCAACGCGGGACAGTAGACACATCTGGGGGATGCTTTCACCGCCACGTGATGGTGATAGGCATCGAACTGACCATGTCCGGAGAGGAAGTAGGTGAGGGAATAATTTTCCTCCCGCCTGTCACCATCACTTTCGTCGCCAGAGCCCAGGAATTTTCTTCGCCACTCTAGTGCAAGCAACACGACAGAAATCGTTTAATATATCACCATAACAGCAGCAAAGGAGACCGTGCAGTAGGCGCAAGCGATCCTTAGAGATCCGATGCGCTGCACCGAAGTGAGACAATCTTGAACATTTCGTCCTGCAACCGCATCTGCCCAGACCTCCACACCGTACAGCAGTATCGAGTTGGAGACCGACACCAGAAGCCGTCTTTTGGCCTCTCGCGGGCCTCCAACGTTCGGAATTAACTGTTTAAGCGCTCCCGCAACCTTGGCGGCTTTGTCAGCTGCTCTCTTGATGTGCTCCCAGAAGGTGAGCCGTGAGTCGACCCACATCCCCAGGTAACGCATAACTGGGCTTGCACAGATTGCCTCACGCGCAACGCTCAGGCGGAAGTCCCTCTTGAACCACCTTTGCCTGGTAAGGACGACCATCTCCGTCTTGTCGATCACTAATTCAAAACCGTTATCCCGCAGCTACTCTGACACTATCGTAACCGCCCACCGAATTTTGCGCTCGGCCTCCTCTCGGGATCTTGCAGTGACGTGATGTGACGTGCAGTGCTATGTCATCAGCAAAGCCCGTCAGCTTGACCCCCGGAGGCATTTCAAGGCACAAAAGTTCATCATAGACTAGGTTCCAGAGGTCAGGGCCAAGGGCAGAGCCCTGTGCAACTCCTGACGTCAGGCGCCTCTCTCTTGGTCCATCCTTCGTGTCATACCGGAGTACACGATCCTCGAGATAGCTATCCAGTATCTTTCTGAGATAGTTTGGCACATTCTGGAGCCATAAAGCCCTCATAATGTCGGACCATTTTGCTGAGTTAAAGGCATTCTTGACGTCAAGCGTCGCCAGAACACAGTCGCTCCTCGTCTTATAAGAGGGTTTCCAAGCCTCCCTAACCGACTCAAGAACCTCAGCCACAGCCATAACCGTCGAACGCCCCTTTCGGAGTCCATACTGATTTTTCGAGAAGCTGACTTCTCCTCTTAAGCGAGTTCTTATCAGCCTCTCGAGAATTTTCCCGACATTATCCAGCATGCACAAAGGTCGGAGCAACGACGGAACCAAGGGGGGTGGTTTGCCCTTGTCCAAAAGGACGAGCCTTTGGATCTTCCACCGCTCGCTGAACAGTCCGTTGCGCAGAGACGCATTGAACATGTCCAGCAACTTTTTTTCGTGGCTATGACCTTGAGGACTTCAGACGGCACCCCGTCCGTACCTGGGGCCTTGCGGCCCGGTGTCTCCGAGATCACCGACCTTAATTCATCAAGGGTGAAGAGAGGCACCTTGCCTATACTTATGTCCTACCGCCTCCTTTCAGGATGCTCCAAAAAGAGACAGAAGACCACCCTCTCTAGAAGGAAGGCTCCATCGGCACCACCGGGTCCGAGCCGCGAAGTCTTTTAAGCTTGATTGAGTAGCCCAGGCCCATGTGTCCTTATCCGCCTCAGCAATAAGCTCGTGCCTGAATCGGTTCTTGCTCACCTTGATCGCCCGCACCAGGATACTTTTTACTTCCCTGTAAGCGTCAACAGCCACCTCTGCGTCTTCACGATTTCTGTGTCGCTGTGCAAGACGGCGTAGGCGCTGCGCCTCTCCCCGCAGGTTGGTAATTTCTTCGGTCCACCAGTACCACAAACGCTGGTCCCGCCTGGTGATTCTTTTGGGCATACACGCGTCACACCACTTATTGACACGTCTCATAGTGCCCCCTACGGGAGCCTTGACCTCCGCTGCATTAGTGATCTTGGTTATATCAGCAAGAGAGGGCGTGCTTTTTATGGCTTCCCGCAACAAATATCGACCGAGCTTTGCCACGTTCCACCCGACCGCGAGCCTTCGAGGTACTTCTCGCCAGTTTGCACAATAATTTTCGTTTACCACCAAGCTGATATATTGGTGGTAACTAGCCGTGTAGTCCTCCAAAACCTGTCAGTCAGACACCCGTGCCGCCTTTTGTGACGACGCTAGTGTAAGGTCGATGATCGTTTCCCAGTTTCCGGGTCGCCTGAACGTTGCTGAACTACCCGAGTTCATGACGATGAGATCTAGCCTTGCAGCCATCTCTAGCACCGCCTGCCCTCTAGAGTTGGTTCTTGGCTCCCCCCAAGCGATGGCTTTGGAATTAAAGTCCCCAGCCATGACCACGTCACCAATCTTCCCACACACGCGAACAGCGTCTTCGAGTATGGCAAGCCGTCCTTTAAAGACGCCAATCGGAATGTTAGGGGAAATGTAGCAACTCACATAGAATACTCTTCCACACCTGATCCACACGAACCCATCTCTGCCCCCGGTGTCGGATATGGAGAACTTTTCGCTGCGAATCAGGATGGCGGCGCATCCAGTTCTGTCGCAGTATCAGCCCCGACCCGGTAACGTGCGGGACGGCTTATTTATACGGAAAAACTGGTCCAGCAGATCGTGCGCAAGCACAGTCCTATCAAGGGTCACCTGCAGGATTACCGCCATTTCCGCTAAGCTGATCCTGCAGGCACCCTAGACGCTCGACACCTGGCAGCTCCAGTGACGTGTCTGGTTTCCGGCTTCGGGACCACGTTCTCACACAGGGAAGAGCACGCTTTTTTTATACAGCTTCTTTCCACGTGGCCCTTTTCACTACACCTCCAGCACGCTACAGCCCTGTCAGGCCCATCATACTGCCTTGCAATGTGGCTGAAGCCCAGGCACCTGAAGTAGTGCTCAACTTTGGGCTTGAGTCGCATCTTGCAGTTGACCCAGCCCAGCCTTATATGATCCGTCTTATCGAGGATAAAAGCCGCCGTCGCGAGTGCCTTAATGTAGGCAACCTGATTTTCCCTGATAGTGCTGGCTGACAGCCATGCAGCCATATCAGGGGCTGTCTTTTCACCAAAGCTGCCCCTTACGGCGACCTCAACGTCTTCCCTGGTCACCGTAGGATCGACGTCCCTGATTTCTTAAGTCAGGCTCGAGGCTAGGGTCCTAACATCGCCAGCGTCCGCCGCAACGTTTTTGAGCGCATTGGCAAACGCATCGTGGCAGCTGGCCATAGTGTTTCTTAGCTCTACGAGAACACTACCTGTTCTCGTCTCCCTGATTGACCCCACACCTGCCCCAAGCCCAGTCATGTCGACCTTCTTTATCATGGCCAGGACTTAAGCATTCGTTTTGCCTTCTGCTAGCAAGTAGTAGAACGCACACCGCAGGGACAGCGGTAGTGTGGGACTCGGTGAATTTTTTTTCCTAGACCACCCATACCCACCGAACCCCCCCCCCCTCCTCATGCTGCGTGGCTTTAGTTCCACCCCGGAACCGCGTTAGCATTACTTCAGGGTGGAGCCACCAGAAAGACCATCGGGTCTCACAGCATTAATTGCTAGAGGTGCGAATATTCTCAACTTCTGAAAAGGACTCGGGGTCCCTGAGGACTGGCACCTTTGTCTAGTGCTTCTTTGTAGGCTGTTTTCTTACCTTTTAGCATTGATCGCTTTTGCCGGCCTACTCAGGGACCCCTGCTCCCTGCGCGGCAGCTCTCTCTTCTTTCTTTGCCGAACAACAGACGCGACAAAGCCATCCACTGCCCTCCATTCCTCTTCGGTGCATAGCATCTCAGAGATAATAATTTCAAGAGCGGTGCCATGCCCAGCTTGTCCATCAGCTGCTGGCGCTCACGGTACCATTTCTCACACACGAAAAACGTATGTTCGACGGTATCGTCCATCGCAGGGCAGTAAGTGCATGTGGGTGATGCTATCACCGCTATGCGATGGAGATAGGCATTAAACTGGCCATGCCCGGAGAGGAACTGGGTGAGATAGTAATTTACCTCTCCGTGTCCTCTCTCCAAACATGGCCGCAGGTGCCGGATCAACCGATGTGTCCACCTACCAGTACCAGACCGACTCCACTCCTGTTGCCACGTCGTCAACGTTTTCTCCTGCCTGTCGCTATGACTTTCGTCGCCGGAGCCCAGGAACTTCCTTCGCCACTCCGACGCGAGCAACACAACGGGAATCGTTCGTGCTATTACCATAACGGCAGCGGAGGATACTGTGCGATAGGCGCACGCGATCCTCAGCGATCTGATGCGCTGCACCGAAGTGAGGTGCTCCCGGATAAATCTTCTCGCTAGCGCGTCCGCCCACACCTCCGCGCCGTACAGCAGGATCGAATTAAAGACCAACACAAGAAGCCGTGTTTTGGCTTCCCGTGGGCCTCCCACGTTTAGCATTAACCGTGAAAGCACCCCAGAAATCCTAGCCGCTTTGTTGGCTGCTCTCCTGATGTGTTCCCAAAAGGTGAGCCGTGAATCGATCCACAGTCCTAGGTAGTGCACTATCGGACTAGCGCAGATTGCCTCACCCGCAATGTTCAGACAAAAGTCCCCCCCAAACCATCTCTGCCTGGTGAGAACGACCATCTCCGTCTTTTTAACCGACAGCTCGAAACATTGATCCCGAAGCCACTCCGATACTATCGCGACCGCCTACAGTATTTTGCGCTCGGCCTCCTCTCGGGATCTCGCTATGACGTGCAGTGCTATATCATCAGCAAAGCCTGTCAGCTTGACCCTCGGAGGCATTTTAAGACGCAAAAGTTCATCATAGACTAGGTTCCAGAGGTCAGGTCCAAGGGCAGACCATTTTGACGAGTTAAAGGCATTCTTGACATTGAACGTCGCAAAAACACAGACACTCCTCGTCTTATAAGAGGGTTTCCATGCATCTCTAACCGATTTAAGAACCTCAGCCACAGCCATAACCGTCGATCGCCCCTTTCGGAACCCATACTGATTTTTCGAGAGGCTGACTTCTCCTCTTAAGCGAGTTCTTATCAGCCTCTCAAGCATTTTTCCAAAATTGTCCAACATACCTAAGGGTCGGAGTGATGACAAAACCAGGGAGGGTGGTTTGCCCTTGTCCTAAAGAATAAGCTTTTGGATCTTCCAATGCTCGCTGAATAGTCCAGCGCGCAGGCACGCATTGAAACTATCCAGCAAAACGTTTGGTTTCTCCACAGCTATGACCTTAAGGACTTCGGACGGCACCCTGTTGGGGCCAGGGGCCTTTCGCCCCGGCGCACAGTGGGATGAAACGCGTTTTTTTCCGGAGATAAAATATCTTCAAGACGATTTAACTAATCCTAATGGTTTTTTTTTTATCTAACAGCCTATTTTACACAGAATACAGGAAAAGTGGTCCGGATCCCAAACATCTCCTTCAAGAGGGTGAAGACAACCTCTAAAGTTGACAAAATACCAAAAATATTATTTAAAATTGAAATTGTTTACTATTATCGTTATAGATTGCCAGAAATTCATTAAAGAGACATTAAATGTTATACGGGATACACAATGGGTAGTGTAAGTATGATGTAGTGTGTTAAAACAACCCTTAAAATTAATAAAATAAAATAAAATAATTCCAAATTGACATTTTTTACTGTAANATTAAATATTTTAGGAGGTGATTTTCGTCAGATTCTCCCAGTAATAAAAAACGGTAATAAAAAAATTATACTTGAACAAACTATTAAATCTTCATTTTTATGGAACTCATTTAAAACTTAAAAACTAGAAATCAACATTCGTTTTAATGATAAAGTATTTTCAAGATTATTATTGAAAATTGGGAAAGGGGGAATAAAAACTTTTAACATTCCTAAAAATTTCATATCAAATGATGTATGTTCTCAAATAATTTCTAATATCTGTAATTGTTCGATGAAAAGTGTTATATTAACATTGCATAACGAGTACACCTGTTATTTAAATAATAAAATTCTCAAATAGTTAACTAGAGAAATTAAAACTTACTATTGTATCGATAACGCAACTTTCGAAGGAGTTGATCATTCGGACAATTATATTTATCTAAATTTTCCGTTGGGAACCTTAAACAATATTCGTGAAGGATTACTAGCTCATAAAGATAATCTAAAAATTGGTACAATAGTGATGTTACTCAGAAATTTAAGTACATCAGATGGACTGTGTAATGGAACACGTTTACGAATCACGAAATTAGTTCAGTATAATATAGATGGAGAAATTATAACTAGAGAAAAAATTGGAAAGAGTCTTCATTCCCAGAATATCTTGAGACACAGGAAACACCTCAACATTACCTTTTATTTAGTACCGTAAACAATTTTCAATCGTTGTGGCATTTGCTATGGCAATAAACAAATCTCAAGGTTTAAGTCTCGATAATGTAGGTTGGTTTTTAAAAAAATCCTTATTTTCTCATGGTCAATTATACGTGGCTTTATCAAGATGCAAAAATAAAAATAATTTATTTATTCAAATAGACAGAGAAAAACATAAAAAAATTGAAAATATTTCTTGAAAAGAGATTCTTACGTAATTATTGGACTTAACTTGATAATTCTTATGGATAAATCGGCAAAATTGATGGTAATAAATTAAAAATTATCATTTTTCTAAATATTCTATCATTTAACAATAATACATGATATGATGTATTATTTTTCTATGACGATACTTTTTTGTTAAAAAAATTTAATCCTTTATTGTTCAGCATAAGAAATCTGTAATTTTTGTAGACAAAATTCATAGCAATATAATACCTTAGTATACATGTTATAAGAAAATTATCATACCTTGTTCAAAACATTTGGTTAGTTTTTTATCATTGATATTTTTAATTGCAGTTGTAAATTAAAATTTTGAATTATTGATTCACAAAATGTACAAAATAAACATATAACAATAATAATTTTATAACACGTATACGTCAAAAGAATAGGTAAGAGACAAACGGTTTTTTTAAACTAGGATAGTTAAGAATATATATAATTATACGTATATATTATTAAT
>NW_019379574.1:513071-525971 GCF_000648655.2 Copidosoma floridanum | reverse complement strand
AAAAAAAAAAAAAAAAAAAAAAAAAAAAAAAAAAAAAAAAAAAAAAAAAAAAAAAAAAAAAAAAAAAAAAAAAAAAAAAAAAAAATAGAATAAATAAGATAAAAATAAGTCACAAAACTGATTGAATAAGTCAGAAAATGATTGAAAAGTAATTAAACTGACCTCTAAATAAAGCATTGTCGGTATTGCATGTATAAGCTGCGATTTCTGCTGGTTTTAAAACAACCAACAGATGAAGAGGAGCTTTTTGTGATGTATTACGTTTTGCTGCTTGGAAAACATTAAAACTCTCCGTGTATAATAGTAGTTTTCCTACGAGTTTGAAAAGTCTCTGTTTGCGAACCGAGAAGTTTGCGGCCTGAGCCGAAGGCGAGGTCCGTAACGAGGTTCGTAAAGGAGACTTTTCGAACGAGTTCCGGAAAACTGCTTTTTCGCCCGAAGAAGTACCAGCCTCCCAAAACCACCCGAGGGCGGAAAAATTTTTTATTTCTCTTTTTAAAAAAAAAAACACCCTAACAGCATCTCCATATTTATAAGTACACGAAATATTGGCTGTCCAAACCACCATGAACGTCCTTATCATCTTTAGTTTTGTGGTAGATAGAGCAAAATTATAGTTTTCCAACAGTCCCAGCAGCAATAAATGAAGAATAAAACTTTCCACCTACCCTAAATCAAGTACGCTGACAGCAGCATGAGTAATCAATTGGGAAATTATTTCAACCATAACAGAAACAGACGGTATGACGAAGAAGGTAAAATAAGTAGAAGAAGAAAAAGTTGTAATATGGAACGTTGGCAATTTAAATACTGTAACTTGAAAAAAAAAAAAAAATTAAACACACAAATTTGACAAAAAAAGTTTTGATTCATTTTTCAGCGTACAGCCACAGTTTTTAAAATAGCATTAAGTTCTTATAGCTGGTTCCAGCATTAGTAGTTTCATTAGGTAACAAGCTTCAACTATCAAATAAGCTAAAATAATGGACCGGTGAAGATAAAAATAATTTGACCTTAAGTTGGTTTTTTCATAAAATAATTATGAACGGAATGTCATAAAATCTTAAGGAATCGTTTATTAAGTTACAACACACTAATCCTCTAAATTTTAGAGCAGGCTGATAAGTATAAGTTCAAGAGAATGATAATTGAAAAGTTAGTTATAAACATGTGCTTTTATGGCAACTAAGCATTCCTTTACTGAAAGTAGTAGCGTAGTTATTTATTTACTAAACGTAATTAAGTAAAAAACTAGCACAATAATGCTTACATAGTACTAAACATACAGCCATATCAAAACATATATCTTTGTGACCTTTTTATGTATACATTTAACGGACTTGGTTAATGGCCGCGCGAGTGAGTGGTTGCGTCCGAGAGAAGCTCTGTGGCAATCGATCTGTATCGTGTGTTTTTAAGCATTCTTTATTATTGTTAACGGTGTGATTTTGAGTGAGTTATAAGAATAGATCGGATCATGCAGGTAGTTTTTGTGGAAACCGTGCGCTTCGGTTATTTTTAAGTGAAAAGGTGTAGGTGTGTGTTTTATAGGTTAGGGCGTACGGCGCGGCAAGACGCGGCCTGCTTGTGTGCGTTTTAGACGAAGTATAGGAAAGGATTTTCTCCTATACGGAAGACAATATGTCAGGGAAGAGCGGTGAGAAAGTTGATAAGAAGACGATGGACATTAAGAAGAAGGGTGAGAAAAGCGAGGACAGTGCGAAAGAGAGAAGTGTGGCGGTGGAGGTGTGTGCGGGGGGGAAGGCGGTGGTGAAAGGTATAGGGAAAACGAAGCGAAACAAAGCAAGCGTGACTACGAACAGGCAGCCAGCTATAACGGATAGCTTTGCGAGATCGGTGAAATTCGACAAGAGAGAGAGAGTGTTGGAACGCGGGGGCTGTGAATTGTTGAGGGAGGAGGTGTGTGAATTAAAAGATTGTTTGAATAAAGAAAGGGAGGCGTTTAACAAAGTGAGAGATAGTATGATAGAAAGAATGGAGGTAGAGCTGAAAAAGATAAGGCAGGAAAATGTTGTGTGTGAGAAAAACAAAGTTGAAATTAAGGCGATAGAAGTTGATTTGTCTGAAAGAATCGAGAAATTGGAGAATGGGTGGCAGGATTTCAGGGCTAAAGTCAAAGCTACGATGGATAATTTTGAGAAAATGGTCGATAAAGCAGGTAGCATCGAGGAGGCATTGAGGGCGGAGGAGAGGGAAGGCAGTAAAACGAGTAGTAGTGTTGCTTCGGGACAATCGGGAGGGTCGATATCTAACGATGGGAAATCGCTGGCCGGTAGGAGCTGTTTCTCAGATTTTGAAGTAAGCGCGATGAAAAGATTAGTCAAATGGCAGGATGAGATGTCGAGACAAGCAAACTTAGTCTTTAGAGGCTTGTCTCTGCACGGTGAGTGGCGAGTGGGGATGAATGTGTTTTTAAAAGAAAAATTGTATGTTGATGTGGATGTAGAGCATGTGAGAAAGAGTGGAAGTGTGTTCGTAGTAAGGTTTAGCAAGAAGGAGGATAGGGATTTAGTTTGGCAAAATAAGCATAAGCTAAGGGGCTCGAAATTTTACATAGAGAATGATTTAAGCTATGAAGAGAGAAAGAGGCAGGAGTTGCTGGGGAAGTGGGTAAAGAGTAAAAAGGAGATAGGTTATCAAATAAAAAGTAGCATGGGTGGTTTTTGGCTAAATGACAAATGGTTTAAGTGGTTAGGTGAAGAAGCAGCAGAGAAAGTATGCGTGAGAATAGGGCGTGCGAGGAACGGCAACGGCGATAAAAGCGGTGAGCAGAAGACAAGGGGGAATGTGGAAGGGGAAGATGGTGCAGGGCGACAGCAGAAGAAGAAAAGTAACTTGACGCAACTGGAGTTTACCGAGAGTATGGAAGAGATTTTTCGGTAGGGCCCGGAAAAAGTGTGTTGGACGCTGTGCGGAAGAGGAAAGGTAATGCATGTAAGAACGTAATACGTTATAATAATTGTAAAAGTTCTAGAAATTTCATTTTTTGGAACTGCGCGGGAATTTTAAATAAAGATAGAGATTTTTGGAACTTCGTTGAGAAATATGATTTTATAAGCTTATGCGAAACATGGTTAGAAAATAAAAGTTGGTTAAATTTAGAAAGAAAACTGTCAAAAAACTTTATTTGGAAATCTATAGATGCGGTAAGAGAAAATAAAAAGGGTAGAGCGAAAGGCGGATTTTTGTTAGGTATTAGAAAAAATTGGTTAAAAAATGGAAGTGGTTTGAATGTAACAGTTGAAAAAAATATTGTGATAAGTAGTTTTATAAATGATAATAAGGTTGTAAATGTATGGTCGGTGTACAATTCCGGTAATCTAAAGGAGGTGGTCGAATTTTTAGAGGCTTATGAATTTGTTGAGGGGGAGAAGGTAATTATTGGGGGGGATTTTAATATCAGAACGGGAGCGCTAGGTAGTTTTGTGGAAGGGGAGTCGGGTGAACTTAAAGGAAGGAAAAGCAAAGATGCAGGGATTGGAAATAAAGGTAGGCATTTGATAGAGGTAGTGGAAAATAAAGGGTTTTATATTTGAAACGAGTGGCATGAGGGAGATGAGGAAGGTGAGTTTACATACATAGGGCCGAGAGGAAGTACAGTAATTGATTACGTGATAGTTAATTGTTTTGCTTTGGACTGGGTTAATAAATTTGATATAAAAGGAAGGGTGGATGCGGATCACTTGCCCCTCTGCCTCGAAGTACACGATGCTGAAAGTAGAGCGGAGCGGGAGTGTGGAGTGCAAATGAAAAAAAAGGTTTGTTCATGGTCGGAAGAAGATACAGCGAAATTCCAGCAGGCGGCAGAAGATTTGTGCGAAGAATGCATAGTAACGGAGAAGGATTCCGTACAGAAAATTTGGGATGGAATCAAGAGTATAGTAGACAGATCTGTTACAAAAAAGGAGATCAAGTACAAGATATGGAGGTTAGGCGAAAGAAAGTGGTGGGATAGTGCATGTAGGAAGAGGAAAAGGAAAGTGAAGAGGGCGTATTATAAATGGAGAAAAAATTCGGTAGGAAAAGTAGTATATTTAAAAGAGAGAAAGGAATGGAGGAAGATGTGTGAAGATAAGGCAGCTAACCTTAAGGAGATGGAAGCAGCACAACTTAGGAGCATCAAGCACGAAAAAGATGTGTGGACGTTCTTAGGCGCTGGTAAAAAGAAAAATTTTGTTGAGAATGACATTTCAATGGATGCATGGAAGGAATATTTTAGAGTTTTCATTGAGGGTAGCTGTGAGAGAATGGTGGGAGTAAGAAGGAAATTGGAGGCAGAGGATACTGAAAGTCTAATGGAGGAGGAGGTAATAATGGCGATTAATTCGTTAAAAAAAAGGAAGGCAGCTGGTTGCGATGATATTTCGAATGAAGTCTGGAAACACGGTGGACCAAAATTATCCAAAAGATTAATGTTTATGTTAAAGAAGATATGGGCGGGAGAAGGTTTGCCCGAAGATTGGAAGTTGGTGGTAGTGGTCCCGCTTTACAAGAAAGGTGACGTCAACGAGGAAAAAAATTATAGTGGGATCTCCTTGCTGCTGACCTCATATAAGGTGTACACAGAAGTATTGAGGTGTAGACTGCTGAGGGAGGTGGAGGCGAAAGGAATTCTCCCGGAAGGGCAGGCCGGATTTCGTAAGGGGAGGTCTACTATGGATGACATTTATATCCTGAATCATGTGGTTCAAACGGCAAGGTCTAAGAAAGAAAAAGTTTTTGCAAGCTTCGTGGATCTAACTGCGGCTTTTGATACGGTTAATAGAGAGAGGCTATGGGAGGTGATGAAGGAGGAAGGCATAAGCAAAGGTTTAATTGAAAGAGTAAAAGAACTATATGAAGAAACGATCGTTACGGTAAAAGTGAACAATACGTACTCCGACAAATTTTGGAGTACGAAAGGTGTGAGGCAGGGGTGCGTGCTGAGCCCGATCCTGTTTTGCATTTATATAGCTGCTTTAGAAAAAGAATATAAAAATAGGAATGTAGGTGGGGTAGTTATTGGAGGAATAAGGGTATGGTCGTTAGCTTATGCGGACGATCTAGTCCTACTAGCATTAAACAGGGAGGCAATGTTAGATATGTTGGGGGTATTAAAGAGGTTTTTGGAAGGCAGAGATCTGATTCTAAGCGTAGTAAAGACAAAAATTCTAGTGTTTAATAAGGGCAGGAACAGTGGGAAAGAAAAATGGCTGTACAAGGGAGAGGAGATGGAGGAGGTTAAATCCGTTAAATATTTAGGTTTTATCTTTAATAGGGAAGCGAATTTTAAAGATCATATAGAGGAGCTTAAAAAAAAGGGGATTATTGCGGCGAAAAGAGTGTGGGGGCTGGGGGAAAGAAGGTGTAAAAATGATTTCAGGAGAAGGAAGATGTTGTTTAATTATTTGGTTAGAAGTGTTATGTCATATGGGGCGGAGATCTGGGGTTTTGAGGAAAAAAAGGAATTGGAGAAAATACAGCTGGATTATTTTAGATGGGTATTGAGGCTGGATTTTTGTACACCGAGATACATAGTCTATAGGGAAACCGGCATAGATAAACTATGTGATGCGTGGCGGGTGAGAGCGTTAAAATTTGAACGGAAAATACAAAGTCTAGAGGAGAATAGGTTATTGAAGGTGTGTAGAAGTGAGAAAGAGGAATGGAATGAGTGTGATTTATATAGTGCGGAAAGAAAAAAATTTTGTAACTACGTAGGTCTAAGCACAATGATTGTTAACCAAGGATTAAACTCTGATAGGGATATTATTGCGGAAATCAGTCAAAGGATGAAAGATATAGAAAGGCAGGTATTGGATAGTAAAATTAGGGAATCTAGATATAATACTAGATACGCGAGTATCATACCCAAAGAAGTACCAAAGTACCTGACTAGATGTAGAAAAGAAAGTGAGATTAGTATAATTGCGAAGATAAGGTGTGGTAATTTTGATGCGAGGAATAAATATTGGTTAAAAGCGGAAGACAGGTTATGTATGCTATGCAAAAGAGACTCAGGTACATTGTATCATATTATAAATAGGTGTGAGGTGTGTATGAATTGGTATGAAAACAGAGCGGAAATAAAAAGAATGATCAATAAATATGTTACTAGCGAGCTCGGAATAAATGAGGTAATTAAACTGTTCATAAGGTATGAGAAGGAATGTAAAAAAGGAGAGCGGACGGTATGATTTTGTTAGCGAGGATTGCGATGAAAATTAGCCACAGAGCTGGGTATGTGAGGTATGTTTGTATGATTTTATCTGGGACATGTGAGTATTTTATTGTAAGATGTGGATGGAATGTGTGGGATCGGATAAGTTATTTATTTTCTTTGTAAACCAAGTCCTTTTTCTGGGCCAATAGGCTGATCAATAAATAAATATATATATGTATACATTTAACAGCCATTTTTCAGAACTGTGCCCAATGTGCTCTGCAACGCTGTGTTACTATGCTAATACATGCTATCGTCATTGGCATAGTAAAAAATCGCCTCAGATTTAATTGTGACATCAATCACTTACACAGCAAAGGGAACCTTATTTTACATAGCTTCCAAACCATTGGACGACGGTTTGAAGTACACACATGAGCAATTAAGTTTCTCAGAGGTGCGAGCCAAGTGAGAAAAGGGCCGGTCTCAAACTCGGAAGTCTGTATTACCAAGATCCCGAGCCACAACCTTAACCACTATGCTACCGTGGCCGCATTTGTGAACTTATTCATAACATATTGAAACAAACGCAGGCATACATTTTTCTTTTCTATATTGAAAGTATAGGCAAACATTAACTGCTGGTATTGTGAGGTTGAGCGCAAATTTTACATAATCATACTGTTACCATTCAGGGTATTATTTTATTAACTATTAATTATTATTCTTCAAATTCAATCGTCTTACATAAATTTGATTTTTAAATATTGCGCGCAGCTCTGATTTCAAAACTTTGCGCCTGATAGTACCACCTACCGCCCGCTAGGTGGCAACTACTAGTTTCTACCAAACATCGCAACTAAAAAGGTAGTTTATAATATATAAGAAGGGCTCCGTGACCTCTTGCAATCATCCGCCCGGATCACACGATCCAAGTTTATGCCAGCTTCTCGCTTGACGAGACCTGTGCTAAGGCAGTGGTTGGAGCGATAATTTATTACAATAAACACTTATGTATCAAACCACGCAAAAGGCTCTATGTGTCGACCTTAATTTTACCAACTCTCGCCATTCTTGTCTGCATTACGAGGTATTGTTGTCCACCTACTGTGAGAATCTGACCAATATACTGGCAACTGCCATTCCTTGACTGCTGCTGATCACTACCCTACCGCCCCCAAGTGGCAACAGCTCCAGTGGTGAAAAAGGATTCCAGCGAAAGTGCCATACATCTCCGCATCTAGAGTCTCTAGTACAGGGTGCTTATTGCTGCTCTATCTCGACTGGTAATCGATATCCTCGAAGATGACTCCAGCACCCTCAACTCTCCCTCTCTGTTCAAAGCCGCCTACCCCCCCCCAAAGGCCGCTCATAAAAATACCCACAAACTGTTATGTCAGATATCATGATCTAAAATTTATAAATAGTACTTGATTCGACTCAATAAATAATATTTACAAACAATCATTTGAAATGAAAACAGTATTAATTAATATCCATTTGGTAGTCGCACCTTTGACTCTGAAATCATGAAAAAAACCACCTTAATAGTGTGGACAACTCTTTAAAAGTAAATGTCTAAGATAATCGAACGGAAAATAAAAAAAAAATTAAACAAATAAAGCATCGAATAAAAAAGATGGTAAAATTTTAAAACAGTAATCTAGAGACAAAGAAAAATTATAAAGGCGAAAAAAAAGAAGCCATAGAAAACTTAAGAAATGGAGTTTAGCGTCAAATGCAAAAAGAAAAAGTCAAAAACGTCAAAATGAAAAAGATAGCCTGTTGAAAAATGTAAGAAAAAAAAATTTTACTATGTGAGGTTCTTTAATTCAAAAAAAATTGCAGTAATGCAGTGGTAGTAGTTTTTTTTATGGTGGGAGGGAAAATACCTCATTGCACATCGCAGCAACTACAGTAGTGTGGGACTCAGTAGATTTTTTATTATTTTATCACTCATAACCACTAAACCCTCCCCTCATGCCGCGTGGCTGTAGATCCATTCCAAAACGGCGTTAGCATTACTTTAGGGGGGAGCCACCAGATCATCGTATCTCACATCATTAACCAGCAAGCTTGCCCACCAATTGCTAGAGGTGACAATCCTCTTTAGTCTTGAAAAGAATTTGGAATTCAAAGACTAAGACCACCTACCAGCATTTTTTAAAGCTTTGGCAAACTTACCGTGACGCTTAGATACGGTCTATTTTAGCTCGACGAGAACGCTTCCTATTTTCGTCTCCCTGATGGACCCCATTCCCGCCCCAAGTTTGGTAACGTCCATCTTTTTTATCACGATCAGGACCTAAGTATACGTTTTTCTATCAGCTGGTTTGACCAGGATCACTTTAGGCCTGGCTCTTTAATGTCTTTCCTCTGCGGTTTTTGAGGGATGCACTTTTTCCATGAAGGTATGGTCTCCTCAGTCTTCTTTGTTCTTTTCTTTTATTAAACTTGCGTCCACTTTCTTTCTATGACCTGGATGTCAGCCGCACCAATTTCTGTATGCAGCTGAGAGCCAAGCCTTTGGAGCTTTGCTTGTAGGTGCTGTAATAGGGTGATTATCGCTGTAGCTGCCATTCCGACGTTCTCTTTTATCATGTTTGCCGTGTTACCGTGCTTCACGAAAAACTTAGGAAGCTACGACACTACCTTCACGAGCATTTTATAAACAGTGTCGACGTTTATCAGAATTAGAGCTTCCTTGTCAGACTTGCCCGCTGTAGTAAAGTCAGAAGTCCACGGCTCTATGTTGGAGTCAGTCCGCTCTAGCTCATCTCCCCCATTCGTCCTTCCCCTGGTTATGGTTGTAGTGTCTATTCATGGAACAAATAAATTATGTTACAGTCAAACATAACATTGAAAATGCAGATAAAAAATCATTTAATAAGGTTCAGGAGTAATAAAAATGCAGGGATTAGAATGACATTAAGTTTTTGTAATGATTCTAGATAACTATATAAATTTTTTCAATATTTGATATAGTTAATTAAAAGAAAAATTATACAAATAAAATTCAGGTAACGAACACAGGCTTTTATAGAACGTAACCTCTGTCTCTCTTATACGGAAAAAAAGTTTTAAAACATACCAAGATATTGAAAAAAAATCTACCTATGAATTGATTATTGTTTAATAACTCAGAAAGAAAAATTTTAAGGCATGTTATAGTGCATTTTGAACAATGCTAACATCAAACGTAAAAAAAATACTGAGTTTATTAAGAGCAAGAGAAAGTGTACGGTGAAGGGGGCCAAGCTACGCTGGCAGGGGGGACACCTCCTCCCTTATCCTTTAAATCATAATCCCAAACTTCTTTATTAAAAACTCTCAGTTTATTTATCAAACAACAGATTTAGATAATTGGTTTGATAACATTATGCAACAACCAATTGAGCGAAGTTCAGATGACTTTAAAGGTTTTTACGCTCAATATTGTCAATATTGAATTTAGTTGTCCAAGACAATACATTAAGTGCTATACGAGATAGCTTATGTATAGACTTAAAAGGCTATAAAAAAAAAATACTTATGTAAGTATTTTAAACAATGACAATAAGTGCTTTCTATGGGCTATGTTATAGGCATTAGATCCAGTAAATACGAACGCAAATCATCTCTGAACTTACATAAAACATGAAAACAAGCTGAATTTTAATGATATTTATTTCCCTGTTAACCCTAAAAAAATTTCTAATTCAAAAAAAAATTATGTTTCGTTTATTTTATATTCTTTTGAAACGAAAGGTGATACTTACATTGTTTATGCTAGTCGTTAATCAGAAATTTTTTTTTTAACAGTTAGAACAACGATGATAAAATCAAAATATAGTACGATTCAAACACCGAGTATAACTATCATTTTGTTTGAATTAAAATTTTAACGCTTATAACACAGAAGTAGTTGTCTGAACATCATTGTGCCGCAAACATACGTGATCGATGCCTATTTTTTTTTTTTCTATAGAAAAGTTAAAAGTTCATTAAGTAGATTGCAAAAATATAAATAGTTGCAAAATTATTCTACCTAAAAAGAGAAAACTGAACTTCAATTCAAAAACTAGCGTACAAGAATTGAGTACTTTTAATTATTTATGCAGACTTTAAATGTTTATTGGGATCTGTTAAAAATAAACATCATATAGCATATAATATTTAGTTATAATAATAGCAAATAAATAAATTTTGAAAGTTGTAAGCAAAATGATAAAAATAATAATGAAACACCTGCTCAATGGTTTGTCAATGTCCTTTACCTACTTGCTTTATAAATAGAAGAATTGCATAAAATCTTATTAAAATCTGTATGATTAGGTTGTTTTATATCATATAAGTTACCATTCCTACAGTTTGATCAAGAACAAACTTAAGATCACTTTCATCTGACTTGAAAGCATGCGTATTTTTTTTCATTGTAATAGTAATAATAATAATTATAATAAAAATTATTATTTTTATCATAATTTTTTTTTCGAAGCCGTCCATAAAGCTTTGATGTCCGATAAAAGGAGGTACGAACACCTTTCCTGCGTAGGACTTGCAGTAAACCTATAAATGTTTATTTCTTGCTACGGTGTTCTTTGCAATGATGACTAAATATCCACTAAACTGGCAAGACCTATCTCCTAGGACACCCAGCCTGAAATCCACTCTCTCATTAATACTTTGAGCCACGGGCACGGAGTATTGACCATTGACGTGGCCTTCCATCAAAAAGTCGTTACCGTCGTGATGTTGCCTGCTCTTTATTTAGTCTTGTGTACTGTTTTGTTGGATCATAGATTACCGCTACTTTCCGTTACTGATGGCTCGGGTAAGTCAGCGCAGCTTCGGTCTGCAATGGTTATCTAGCTTCCATCCTTTCAAATTCTATCTGCGTCTAGTAGGAAAACATCGGGTCTCCTCTTTGCATTTTTTTACGGTGATTGCAGCTGCCATGTTGGAAGCATAGCTTCGACCGGCCCTTCTTGTTGCAGTTCCGGGCTATGTGTCCATACCCCAGACGCCAGTAGCATCTGAGGACTTCAACTCGTCTCCTCACTTGGCAGCTTGTGAAGCCTATTGACAGCCTCTTCGTTTCTTCTATACATCTGCCATCAGTCTCTCTAGTATTCACCAAAGCTATCTTCTGCCCTGTTTTATTTGCTCCTAGCAGCGTCACTGTTCTTATTTGTGGCGAATAATCAAGGATTCTACTTAATGCAAGTTCGACGTCAGTCTTCTTGGTAATTGGATTCAGATCTCGGATTTCAAGTGTTACCCTTTTCTCATTTGTTTTAACGGATCCTAACCCTTTAACAGTCGTAGCTATACTGCTAACCAGAACCTCTCTGTCCTTTAATCCTTTAGCTTTATAAAGGAAGTCTCCCTTTTTAGTCGTACTGACTCCTTTGACTGTGATCTCGCCCTCTTTTGGCTTGAAATCAGTCTGGATCCACTTTAGGACCTCGGCAAAGCCCTGCCCTTCCACAACCTTAACGAGAATTTTCTCCTCCTTTTTCTGGAATTATCACGTTTGCCGCTATCACTACCATTTATTCTTATTTTAGGGATAAG
Organism: Copidosoma floridanum; assembly: GCF_000648655.2. Next base: position 514,252 of record NW_019379574.1, on the reverse strand, counting down.
CTCCTAATTTTCCCGGGTCTTTTTTCCTTTCTTAGAAAGTGGTTAGTGGTCTCCTTCAGGGCTTTCTGGCTCCTATTCCGCTTGCCTGTCAGCACGCTTTTTAAGAATCGAGGTTGAACAGAGCGTGTGATTTGCTCCATTTTTTCTGATCTGTACTTTTTTGCATTAGATCATCATTATCATCAAATTCTGTGTATATGGTGTCCTCATTTGTCTGCTTCATAGTAAATTCTGATCTCAAGTTCCTGGTATATTCAAGATCCATCTCGGTGTTATTACTGAAAAAGCTGGCATCACTGACGTCACTCGCTCCGCTTTCAGTGCTTAGTAGCCTGTCTCGTCCATGGCTGGGCAGAAATGTAAAGCCCTTCTGTGAGTGTTTTTCATCAGAGGTTGACATTTTCTCCTCGCTTTTATTTTGGACGCCTTTGTTGCCTCCCCCAGAATTCGTAAGGCCAATACCAGTCACCCGGACTTTCACCAGGTCGGAACTGGTGGCGGATTTCTTCGAAAAGGTTAATGCCTGGGGTACTAAGTTTTCATTAGCGTCACCCATTGTAGGTTTTATTTGGGAATCTACCCTAGATTTTCCAATGAGGTGATCTCCTCGGAGTTTTGGTCCACGGAAACTATTTCATTTCGTTCCAACCATCCGCGGGTACAAGCTCCGACTGCTGCAGTGCCTCAGATCCATACACCCGCGAAAGCTTGCCTCCATTCGCCACCCAGAGAACGTGCCGCAACGCTGACTGACTCGGTATAGTACTGCCTCAGGCTGCTAACTTTATTATTATCATAATTATTATTATAATAATTGTTATGATTACTATGATTATTATTATTCTATCAATGAACTAAATGAGAAATTTTTTTTTATTGCATGTTTCAAAATTCTATGCATAACAAATATCATAATAATAATTACTATTCTAGAATTATACGTGTTATTTTTCATAATTTGAGTAATTATAATTCTCATTTATTTGTAAAAAAACTTGCTATAAACTTCCCAGGAACAATTCAGCATTTATCACAAATGAAATGAAAATACATTTCCTTAACAAAATACGTTACAGGAGCTGATATAAATCAGTGATTTATTTATTCCTTGAAATTAATGTGAATGTATACAAAGGCTAGGAAATATTTCTTAAATTATAGCTCATTCTTAGATAGTAATA
>NW_019379574.1:499216-513027 GCF_000648655.2 Copidosoma floridanum | reverse complement strand
GGTCTTCATGATAATGATAATAATTTCAATAATAGTAATAATAACAACAATAATAATAATGTAACGTCGGCGCGACGTACTATTTGAGTTTAAGCTTTCGCTTAATAACTCGGAACACACGCTGGGCACGTTAGTGGGACACGGAGCTAAAGGGACAGTTCTATCTAACGACGCGATATTTGCAAAGGGTCTACGACTGTTTTAACGCAACTTGAAGCGATCAGTATGCAAGGAATATCCCGATGCACTTAACTTGCGCGTGGTGTGCCTAAAGTTAGTCGGTTTTATCCAGAGTGGTGTACTAAGGGGTATCTCGTCCGCAATCTAGATGATGATAGCACCGTTACGGGAAAAGGGTTTTTTTTCTCGCGACCAGATCCAGATGTATTAATACCATTGCGAGTACCGACTTTCGCTCTAATTCTGGTAGTTCTTGTCCCGATAGTACCACTACCGTGGTGGATAGTGGCGTGCACGAAAAATAACTTATCAATTTTTAAGGGTCCACAGATACCAATATCATGGCGGATATTGGTGCACGCGTAAACAACTTTAAATATGGACTTGGCAGAAAAAAATTACAAACGGAAAAGAAAGAGTAATAGAAAATTATGACTTTTACACTTACTTTTATTTAAATATAACTGGAGTACACGGCGAACCAGTACGAGCCAAGGTAAGTAAAGTGGTTTGTGCTATGCGCTCGTGGAGGACTGAGTGATAGCAAAGGCGGACTCTATTCAGTCTACCGACTAACTATTCAGTCGACCGTTCGAGGGTGAAAAACAAAAACTAACTGACTTTTTCAGGGCCTTCCGGCCTTTTTATAAGAAGTAGCGGACCTCGGTGACGCGCTGGTTCGATAATAACGCAGGAGAGCTTGCCGGGGAAAAATCTTGCAAAAATGACAATAGCCGAAAATCCCATTGACTAGAACTGCTCTAGTTTAGCCATTCAGAAATTGGCACTTTCCACATCCGGGTCACTCTCCTCTTTGCGCTAAGAGAAGGGAAGGAAATTCACTTGCTCATGCCCTTCCTTTCCCTTTTACAACTAAGTTGACAGAATTTCAATATAATTTAACCTTAACATTATGACAGAATATTATTAATATTTACTAATGCTAATCATCGGTCATTTGTTCAGCTAAACTCGTTGCAAAAAGAGCGGTGAAAATCGCTTGACAATTCGCTTGATGCTTGGGTGAACAAACGATTGATGATTCATTGATTAATACTACTACTTAAACGTCAAAACGGTGGCTATGGCCGTAATAACTTATAATTGGCGGTATTTATAATAACAATAATAATAATTCTAATAGTAATAATAATAATCGTAATAATGATAATAAGAATAGCAGTTTTTAGCATACTAGTGCTTTGCCTGTCGTGAGTTAACACAATTTCTTTTACCGGTAGTTTGAATGTTTATAATGTTACAAAAATAATACGGAATTTTGGTAGAATTTTAGTAAACATGTTTTTCTGCTGCTAGTAGTTGGAGAGGGGGTCGTTTCGTGGTACCCTAGGGAATCATAAACTCTGTTACCCCTATTGGAGGCAGGCGTACGGACTCTCTCTCCGAGTCAAGAAAAAGGGAAGGGTTACTTTCTGTTTTTCTTTACATTCGGGAAAAGTGTTAGCAATCAACTAGATTACAAATTAGACTATTCCAGTATGTTTATAATTATTAATGCGATGCAAAAAGGGTTACTCCGTAAATCATGAGCTTGCGAACTTGAATGGTAAAAATCGGATAATTCCTTGAAAGTTACTAATGTTGTGTACCAGGTTTGTTATAGTTAATATGTAATGTAGTTGTTTGCTAGTGGTGTAGTATGTACTGGTTGTTTGTGATGATTCTGGCTTGTAATAATATTTTCGCTTATTTTTATGTGTTAATTCTAAGCTATCCTAATGTTTAACTTTATGTTAATCCAAAATTATATCTGCATTTAATATTTCCGTTTAACTGTTCCCAGTTAAACTTTTGTATCAATGGTTGTAGAAAAATATTTTATTTTGCATTTCCGGTCAGCATAGGCCAGCGTACATGTACATAAATCATCATTGTACTGCAGGTCTCAGTAACTTGCAGGTGATTCACCTCTTTTCGCATGCACGTTGGTCTTTGCACGAGTGCCTTCAAAACAACATTCCTAGGGAATGTGCAGGGGGAAAAAAATTTGTTTGTAATTTTAGTCTACCGACATTACAATAACAATAATAATAATAACAATACAACCACTATAGTTAATTACAGGTTAAACTTGAAATGCTTACTGATTTTGACGTGTTTATGTTTATCAAGCGTGAAATACGTGATGGCATTAGCCGAAGTTGTGAATGCTCTGCTAAAGCAAATAACGCATACGTGTAAGAAGGCAAACGTGATAACATGGTTGAAAAATATTTTATGTATTACGATATTAATAACTTGTATGGCTGCGCTATGACCTAATTATGACCTTGCACAAATTTTAAGAAAATATTAACCTAATAGGTATTTTGAATGTAGAAGATACTGCTGTAATTGGGTATACATTCAAAGTAGATTTTGCTTACCCTGAAACTCTTTATAACGCACACAAAAATTCTCCGTTGTGTGCTGAGCACATGTCATCTCCAGGATCCAGACAATAAAAATCATGGACTACTTTGCACGACAAAAGCGATCTATAATACTAAATCGAGCTCTTGAGAAAGCTATGAGTCATGATCTTCGTATAACAAAAATCTGTAGAGCCATACTTTTTATCAAAAATTATGGTTAAAACAGATATACACTCGAACGGTTGAATGCGTCAAGAAAAAAAAAATTAATTAAAGAAGGTGTTGTACAATTGTTAGAAAATTCTGTTCATGAAAAATCAATAAGAAATGAGTGTAAGCAAATTTATTCTAAACTTAACAATAAGTGGGTGAGAAGATTTGGAATAGAAGCAAGCATCGCACTTCCACATTTTTATATCTGTGACATATTCACCGAACAGCTTGTAGCTATTCAATTGAAAAAAAATTATATATGTACTAGTAGCCCCCCTGCGCGCTTAGCGCGCGAACTCCCTATTAGTGAATTATAATCTTTCACGTCGGCTTTGAGGTAGGAGGCAAAAGGTTTTAAATACAAAAAAAAAATTTTCAATTAAAATACATGAAGTAGGTAAGTCATAATAATAATAACGTAAGAAATATAATTAATGCTTTTCAGATAAGTTAATAATGGTTGTCATAAAAAATTTAGTGAGTGTGTTGTAAATAATCCAGAGCGATTAATTATAGACGTAAATGTAATAAGATTATTTAACTTAAAAAAATTAGTTTCAGCATAGTATTGAAGATGCTTTTACAATAATTATTGTTACTTATTGTAAATTAGTTCTATTTTTTATTCATTTTCTTTATCATTTACATAGATATTTTGATATTGATGGGTACACATTGACCTTTAATTTCCATTCAAAATAGCTTAATCTATATTCTGTAAGGAGTACCAAAATTATATGTTGAAAATGACTATAATTCTCATTAATTATTCACATGATATTAAAAGTTTTTATTTACTTTTTTATGGACTCTGTTTTAATGCNAAAAGGGAAGGGTTACTTTCTGTTTTTCTTTACATTCGGGAAAAGTGTTAGCAATCAACTAGATTACAAATTAGACTATTCCAGTATGTTTATAATTATTAATGCGATGCAAAAAGGGTTACTCCGTAAATCATGAGCTTGCGAACTTGAATGGTAAAAATCGGATAATTCCTTGAAGGTTACTAATGTTGTGTACCAGGTTTGTTATAGTTAATATGTAATGTAGTTGTTTGCTAGTGGTGTAGTATGTACTGGTTGTTTGTGATGATTCTGGCTTGTAATAATATTTTCGCTTATTTTTATGTGTTAATTCTAAGCTATCCTAATGTTTAACTTTATGTTAATCCAAAATTATATCTGCATTTAATATTTCCGTTTAACTGTTCCCAGTTAAACTTTTGTATCAATGGTTGTAGAAAAATATTTTATTTTGCATTTCCGGTCAGCATAGGCCAGCGTACATGTACATAAATCATCATTGTACTGCAGGTCTCAGTAACTTGCAGGTGATTCACCTCTTTTCGCATGCACGTTGGTCTTTGCACGAGTGCCTTCAAAACAACATTCCTAGGGAATGTGCAGGGGGAAAAAAATTTGTTTGTAATTTTAGTCTACCGACATTACAATAACAATAATAATAATAACAATACAACCACTATAGTTAATTACAGGTTAAACTTGAAATGCTTACTGATTTTGACGTGTTTATGTTTATCAAGCGTGAAATACGTGATGGCATTAGCCGAAGTTGTGAATGCTCTGCTAAAGCAAATAACGCATACGTGTAAGAAGGCAAACGTGATAACATGGTTGAAAAATATTTTATGTATTACGATATTAATAACTTGTATGGCTGCGCTATGACCTAATTATGACCTTGCACAAATTTTAAGAAAATATTAACCTAATAGGTATTTTGAATGTAGAAGATACTGCTGTAATTGGGTATACATTCAAAGTAGATTTTGCTTACCCTGAAACTCTTTATAACGCACACAAAAATTCTCCGTTGTGTGCTGAGCACATGTCATCTCCAGGATCCAGACAATAAAAATCATGGACTACTTTGCACGACAAAAGCGATCTATAATACTAAATCGAGCTCTTGAGAAAGCTATGAGTCATGATCTTCGTATAACAAAAATCTGTAGAGCCATACTTTTTATCAAAAATTATGGTTAAAACAGATATACACTCGAACGGTTGAATGCGTCAAGAAAAAAAAAATTAATTAAAGAAGGTGTTGTACAATTGTTAGAAAATTCTGTTCATGAAAAATCAATAAGAAATGAGTGTAAGCAAATTTATTCTAAACTTAACAATAAGTGGGTGAGAAGATTTGGAATAGAAGCAAGCATCGCACTTCCACATTTTTATATCTGTGACATATTCACCGAACAGCTTGTAGCTATTCAATTGAAAAAAAATTATATATGTACTAGTAGCCCCCCTGCGCGCTTAGCGCGCGAACTCCCTATTAGTGAATTATAATCTTTCACGTCGGCTTTGAGGTAGGAGGCAAAAGGTTTTAAATACAAAAAAAAAATTTTCAATTAAAATACATGAAGTAGGTAAGTCATAATAATAATAACGTAAGAAATATAATTAATGCTTTTCAGATAAGTTAATAATGGTTGTCATAAAAAATTTAGTGAGTGTGTTGTAAATAATCCAGAGCGATTAATTATAGACGTAAATGTAATAAGATTATTTAACTTAAAAAAATTAGTTTCAGCATAGTATTGAAGATGCTTTTACAATAATTATTGTTACTTATTGTAAATTAGTTCTATTTTTTATTCATTTTCTTTATCATTTACATAGATATTTTGATATTGATGGGTACACATTGACCTTTAATTTCCATTCAAAATAGCTTAATCTATATTCTGTAAGGAGTACCAAAATTATATGTTGAAAATGACTATAATTCTCATTAATTATTCACATGATATTAAAAGTTTTTATTTACTTTTTTATGGACTCTGTTTTAATGCCTTTTTAATACATCTTTTCTTGAAAATTTTTCTTCCACAATGTTTACAAATTTCATAGTAGTTTGGATTATGTATATTTAAATGACGTCGTAAATGTGTTGCTCTTATAAATTTTCGGTCACAGATAAAACATTATATAATTTTACCGTACTTATGCTCTCTAACGTGTCGTGCGTAATGATTTTTTTTATGACTATATTGCATATACTACATTCAAAAATTTGTTATGTTTTTTTCATGACATTATTAGAAGAAATTGTTCATAATCAATCTCATTACAGAAAACACCTCTGTATTAGTACTAAAATTATATTTAGTATATATATTCAGTATATGTTTGTTTATTATTTATTTACGTTCTTCAATTTACTCAATTGTAAGAATCTTTATTTAATATTCATTATTGCTTTTTTAAACTACTTTGAATCGATACAGAAAATAAATTAGAGACCATCGCTCATATGATATTCTAGCCAGTAACAGTTTACCGCAGAAGTTATATATATGTATATACTTGTTGTTAAGAAAAAAACGATGCCAGTGCTACAATTAATATAATATAAAACTTTATGTTGGTCAAAATTAAAGCCACAGGAGTTGATTTTGATAGATCGATCTTTTTTTAATTATAAAATGGCGTTAGGGTTTTGTACTACAAAAATAATAATAAAAGAAACATTTTGATCAATAAGTCACTACAACTATTTGGCATTTTGTTAGAAACAAAGGATTCCTTGAATTTTCCCCATTTAATCTGGAGCTTTAATGTTAAAAATTTTGATTATTTCTAGTGAACTATGACTGTACCATTATTATTGTAATTTATGAATATGGTTGTTAATTGTCTATACAATTATCTTGTCTTACAAAAAATTGTAAGATAAAAATGTACACAATTATAAAACATATAATAAATTGCTCTACACCTAAGTCCTTATTATAAAAATTTTCTAAAAAAATGTGCCACTGGTTCGATAACTTCACTGTGATAGGGCGCTCGAACCAACGGAAAAAACTGGACCCACCTCGTAAGACTAAAATCAGCAATCACCTTCCTACATTCTACCTCGGATCTGTATCTAATTACAAACTACTTGAATATCCTAAATTACTTTAATGTTTGATTATTTTATTTCTGTCATTATTTGTTCACAATTTTAAATTGATTCTACAAGATTTGATGCAATCCTATAGAGCCAATTGAAACTTTTATATTTCTGTAAAATTTATTTATGTGAAGCTGTATAAAAATGAATAGAAGTTACATCTGAAAGTTTTCCATTACAGAACATTAATTTATTAGAAATACATGACTTTGATTTCTGTACGTTATGAATAAATCTAGAAAATTAACAATTTTTTCTACGAGTAAAACTTGTAGTAATAATTTATTGGTGTAGATACGAAAACTAACAAGAGATCTTTTAATTATCTTTCGATAAATAAAGTAGGTGCTTTCTGTTAGGTTTATTAATCAAATACAAAGCTTTGAATACTTTTTTTGATTCTCGATTTTTTTCCACTGACATTTTTAAACTGTTNCCTGAGATTTCACCTGAGATCTCACCTCAGAATGAAGATATCACAGAGACTAGTTATTTTTTCCTTGTAAATGATTTCCACTTGTTTGATATATAAAAGTAGAGATCAAATTTTTTATTATTATGGTATTATACTCACTCTTTTCCATTTTAGTTAACGACACTGAAATTTCTGAAACTCACAAGTTTTAAGAATTTCGATTAATCTTCGAAAATAACCATTCTCAAATACTGAGAGATAAAAAAGTGTAGCGCAAAAATGAATTTAATTTTCAAATGATCAGGAGAAAAAATATTTTACACAACTAAATAAAGTATCAGATGTCGTACACTTTTATTTCATCAGTAATTTTACATAACCATAACAACTAGTTTTTTTTGTAACTCTAATCTTATATTTCATACTTTTTAAAACTTTGCATACATTTTTTCGTTAATATTCACTAATTTCTAAAAGATCTATAGTTTTGATTTCCAAATATAAAAAAAAAAAACCCAGACATCTCTTTTACTTTCACAGAAAATTTAAAAACAAAATACAAAATTGGTAATAAATTAGCGTAAGTTTAAAGCGATTAAAATTCACCCCAAATACAACAAACGCACATAGTTAGTACTACTACTATGTGTTACTCCAATTTCTTGTTTTACTTTATTGAGAGTCACATCAATTCAAAAAATAATGTTATTATAAATAATCGAACATCATTCATTTAATGTCCATATAAATACATATTTATTTCTTATAAGACATGCGCTTATGCCTCTTGTAATTACTTTTATTTCCGAACCCTGTTGTGCGATAAGAAAAATTTAATGAAAAAAAAAAGTAAGGCTTAAGGTCACATCGTATAGTAAAATTATAAGAAATAATCCACGCAAACGATGAAACAGCATTGAAACAGTCTAAAAATCGTGTGAGGTGTAAGGGGGGGGGCAAGAACAATTGTGGGGAGGGACAGTAAGGGGCAGTTGGGGGTAAAGTAGGGGGGCTTGAGCCAATATTTATTGGGTTAAGATAACGTAAAAACAAGATAAATTTTCCCTTAATGTGTGGGGGGACACTGGGGGGTCTTTTGGGTAGTGGTGGAGAACAGTCTGAAGGTTAAGTAGAATGTCCCACACATTTAACTTGATGATTTTGAATTATATATATATACATACATAACAGATTGAGTAGACAGAATAACGACATTACTCGTGTAATTATCAATGCAGGCTGAGAATGAGTTCACAACAGCAGAATACGTGACTCACAAAGGAGTTGATAAAACAGATGATAAGATAAATATTAATTTTCCAATAGAAATTTTAAATAATATCAGAAAAGGTCTTCCACCACACGAATTAAAATTAAAAATAAATGCTATAGTAATGTTAATAAGAAATTTAAGTACATCAGACGGTCTCTTTAATGGCACAAGATTAGAAATAACAAAATTGTTTAAGTATAATATAGCATCAGAAATAATAACGGAAGAAAAAAAGGAAGCAAAGGTTATGTTTTGTAAAAGTTCAATCAAGTTAAACAAATAATGGTCCTTCAGAGACATAAAGTGAGTAAGGGGGAGAAATTAGACAGAGGGGGACCTATGATCAGTGACTTGAAAAACTCTAAAAACGAGGTGTAATTTGGGTACTGAATAACATATATTTTTTAACATTTCAGATGGTAAAATATTTTATAAATAAGTATTTTTTTGCGAAGTGGTGAAGGGGGAGCGAGGAAGAGCTAAGGGAAAGTTGAGGAGGAGTGGGGAAGAGTGGGAGGCAGTTACNAACATTTGTTCTTTTACGAACAAATATACGTTGCTTTATTAAGATGTAAGAATTCAAAAAGAATTTTCATTCAAATTGAATCCGAGAATAATTCAGAAACTAAAAATATTGTTTAGCAAGAAATTTTTCAGTAATTCAAAAAAATGAACTTGAAAGATCCTAACATTTGAACAGACGTGTGTTAATTCATAAAAACCATGAAAAACAAATGTGTGAAAAATGTGGAAAGGGTTTTAAAAGAACGGATGGGTTAAAACGTCCCATGAAATGTTACAACATTAAGTTAACAGAATAAATTATTGTTTCAAAAGCTTAGTTGTGTTTGTCTATTCAATTATACCTCCTCCTGAATTCTGTCTTTTTGTTAATTAAGTCCTCGGGTAATCAAGAATTTTGTATTTGGGTAAAGTAAATATGGACCAGAAAGAGATTTGAAATGCAAAAGTTCAATCAAGTTTAACAAATAATATTACTTCAGAGACATATAGTGAGTAAGGTGGAGCGAATAGACAGAGGGAGACCTATGATCAGTGACTTAAAAAACCCTAAAAACAAGGTATGAATTCGGTACCAAATAACGTATATTTTATAACATTTATGATGGTAAAACATTTTATAAATAAGTATTTTTTGGGGAGAAGGTGGAGGGGAAGCGAGGGGGGGGCTGAGACTCACTTTTGTCAATACAACTATATATAATAGGGAGATATATATATCATGCAGACAGTATACTGCTATACAGTACTACCAACATTTTATAAATAAGTATTTTTTGGGGAGGGAGGTAGAGGGGGAGCTGAGGAGGTGCGGGGGGGGGTTCTTCTAATATAACTTGATCAAAAATGCCGTAAAAACAAGTAAATAACTATGAGAATCGAGGGGGAGCTGTGGGAGAGCTAAGAGGGAGCGGGCGCTGAGACTTACTTTCGTTAACACAACTATATAATATAGGGAGATATATTCTTATAATTCATGGTAATTTTGGAGGGTCATCTCACACTTCCCCCTCCGCTGCCCTCTACCGACCCTTACCCCCCTCCCCTCAAACAAGGTAAGATTATATTAGTTCTTACGGTACTTTTATTAGGTTCGATTTTGTTCAGCTCCCTACAACCCCCTTAGCCTCCCTGCTCGTTTTTAAATAGAACCCTTATGCCCTTCTCTACCCCTATTTTCAGCCCCTTTATTAAGATAAAATTCTTTTGGTTTATACCTTATTTTTATTGAGTTAAATTTTTATCTAGCTAATCTCCATTTCCCACAATTTTACCACCTAATAATTTCCCCTCCCAATTTTTAACGATTCGGATCAGCCACTCTTCAGCTGGACCTCTAAATGAGATATAATTATATTGATTATCATGTTATTTTTAGTTATATTAGTTTTTTCACCCCTCCCCCCTCTTAGTTCTCCTTACACTTATTAAGAAATCTTTCTCAGCCTCCTCATAATTTCTTAACACGTTATCTTAGCAGCGCTCCAATATTTTTTCTAGCACTTTTAAGCCATTTTCCACTACTCCCTTTATAATTATTTGATGTGTATAATTTGTTAGCACATTTCCACACTATTACTGAGGTAGCGCTACGGCACACTGGTTTTTTTTTTCTTGAATTTTCAAAAAGTTTATTAACTGCATTATTGGATATGTACAAGAAAATGCATGATTTTTGTATACTTAATCAAAATACGAAAAATGATCTTACAGAATGCTTAAACCATGAACCTCGCTCCTACCCTACATAGAAAATCTTTCTCAAAATTCAACCATTAATAATTGCCATGCAAATTGAATTTCTTCACAGAAATTATTTTAAAATACTCTTAAATCGCTCGTATATGAAAACTTTGGGATTGCTGTGAGTTAAGTATAAATTTATCTTACAATTTTGCATGAGATTTTTCATGTTGACTAGCAACCGTCCTTTTTTCACTATCAAATTCATTTTTGCCAATTACTTCTCACTCGTTTTTTCTTTTTTTACTTTTTTTTTTTTTTTTAATAGGTACCGGCTGCGTACTTCAATAAATGTTTATTGCAATGAGTATATACCTATTCCATTTGTTTTCCAAAGGGTAAGGCTGCATCTCTCGTTACACCTATCAACATAAATATACCCTTTCTAGCAAAGCTCTTCAATGATTAATATAATTTTATTGTCATAACTTACATTCCTTACTGATTTTTCAGGTATTAATAAGCTTAAACGATCTACTAATTTATCAGAATCATCGTAGTATATATAATGTACTTGTTGCGTTAATTTAGCAATTTTGTTATGAAGTATCAGAGATCCACCTTTTTTACGAAACCTAGATATCGAACATTGGAACAATTATTTTATTAAACTTATTGCTATTATGGATTCTTCCAACTTGGGTTTTTTTTTAACCTTTTTTTATGAACATTTGGAGTTTTAAATATTGTGTCGTGTTTTTCTGAATGGTCCTGTGTCATCATAGGTTTATTAGGATACTTTGTGACAATTAGCTCCAATAATCTAAAACTCATTGGATAATTTATGTCGTTAATTTTTATACGAATATTTTTAAAGTCTATTTACGAATAACCAAACTTGTACACCTCATTTTCTTCTTGTACTCCATACTTCATACTACATAAATTTATCTGATTATGATTAACTACTTGTAAACTTAAGTTCTTCGAAGAATTTTTACTGACTTAATGAGAATCAACTAATTGTATTTTAATAACATTATTCAAGTCAGAGTCATTATTATTACTTTGACTAATGGTAGACTTAAGTATCATATTTTAGTACTAAATTTTGTTTTGTTTTTTTGTTGATTCACATCATTTACTTTATTCACTGACATGAAACGTTTTTTTCTTGTTGATACATGACGACATTAATGCTCCAATGTCTTGCAACAGACCGCAATAGTTTCATTTTAGTTTTTAGTCATTTCAGCAATTAGAGCATAAATTTTTTAATTGTATATCTGAGTTAATAGAATCATGCCTCAAGTTGTCTTTATCGTGACGAAATGAAACTAAAAAATTAACGAAATCTTTTATGAGATGCTTTGGTATCTGAGCATATGACTAACAAAGATTGAAGGAGTGTATATTTTTTGTCTACCTATGCAGAAAAAAGGTTTTACATTATCATATTTTTAACAAGCTATATTATGAAAAACCATTATAGGATTTGGTAAAGATTCTGGCAAAATAGTAGTTTTGCCTTTGCCAGAAAGTAAATAAGTTACACTTTCTATAAGCTTGAATTTATTTTTAAAAAAAATTGTGCTTTGGTTTATACAGCGATTTGAAATACACATTTATATTTTTAAACTCAACTCCATTGGGATGCACGATTAAAGCTCATAAGCTATTAGTTTGACCACAATATGATGAAGCGTAAAATTTAGCGCAAGACTCTATGTCTATAATGTAGTAAGAATGAGTTACAGCTGATCTTTTAATAAAACAGTATAGTGCTTACGTAGGGGTTATTAACCCAATTACTGCCCACTAAAATTTTTGACCGTGCTCATTACTCGATCTTTTTCGATGTAAATTAAAGCAGTTCAACTTCATTTTTATCTTTAGCATATTATACAATTAAAGCGACGAACGTCTTTCCGTTATGTTACTTACTTTTACTTGAATAATTTTTCTAGGGCTGATATTACTCGCTTCTATTACTGTGTACGGCTGTAAAATCAGTACCAGTTGCGTCCTCAATTACTGCGTGGGTTTCTCACATAAGTTTTACATGCTGAAGCCTTGACCCAATTGCTGCACACCAACGATTGCGCACGACTAAAAAGTTTTGTAAGTTGGATTTGTTTAGAGTAACTTAGTTAAATAATTATGAATGTCATTATGTTAAGTATGATTCTGAATTGAACGTTTTCAATATCCGAACGTGTTACAATATCTGAGCACGCGAACGTTCCTAGTTTTCTTATTTTGTATTACCGTCGAGTGCGCAGCAATTGGTGCCTGCAGAGTGATTGAGTCATTTATCTCTAGTTTATACTCTTTATTGCAACGAATTTGCTGTCCATAATTACAATATTTATTTTTCTGGATGCTTAGTCATAATATAACTTATGAAGACTATTTATCATTAAGTGTCAACGTGCATGGTAAAAGAGGACATTGTCTTGTTAGTAAAATCATGAATTCTTTACCAGTGGAGCTTTATTTTCCAGGATTTCAGTAATGCATAGATACTAAGCTTGCTAAGCGTCTTGCTAGAAGATAAGAAGTTAATTTTCTGGTCGCAATGTGCAAAGAGCATGAAATAGTTTAAAATTAAAATTCAAAAAGTCAACAAGATTTAAATCAGACACAAATCAAATAAAATTTTAGCTGAGCAAGCATAGCAAAGAGTTAAAGCTAAAAATTAGTGTGGTATGGGGTTGAAGTAGAAGAATAAACAGAGTATGAACTAAACGAAAATAAAAGAGTATCTTGAAGGAAAAGCAAGACAGTGCTTTTAGTGCAATCATTGAAGCTACCTCATAAGATATGAATACTAAAAGCAAAAGTGCTCGAGTCATCCGTAGAAGTGCTTTAAAAGGTGTTCGTAGTGGAGTTATAAAATCTGTTGACCAAAATTATGTTACGATTCTGCATATATACGCCTTCCTACTTTAATTAGTGAAGCTTTACCTGTGATATCCTTGTTTACTGGTTTGCGTATAATGGTGCAAAAGCCGATAAAAAGTATATTCAATGTCTTACGCTGGCAAAAGTTAGAAAATAAAATAATACAAAATCCAAAAAAAAGGTTCAAAGAAATTAAGCATCCTGATTGAGTTTGGACCAACATAGATTTGATAAAATATTAAATTAAAAAAATTTCCTATTTCCGTGGAGTATTAATGAGAAACAATTCACCTGCTGACTGTCCAATATACCCTTTCTA
>NW_019379574.1:452603-494586 GCF_000648655.2 Copidosoma floridanum | reverse complement strand
TCGTGTGGTGGAAGACCTTCTCTGATATTATTTAAAAATTCTATTGGAAAATTAATACTTATCTTATCATCTGTTTTATCAACTCCTTTGTGAGTCACGTATTCTGCTGTTGTGAACTCATTCTCAGCCTGCATTGATAATTACACGAGTAATGTCGTTATTCTGTCTACTCAATCTGTTATGTATGTATATATATATAATTCAAAATCATCAAGTTAAATGTGTGGGACATTCTACTTAACCTTCAGACTGTTCTCCACCACTACCCAAAAGACCCCCCAGTGTCCCCCCACACATTAAGGGAAAATTTATCTTGTTTTTACGTTATCTTAACCCAATAAATATTGGCTCAAGCCCCCCTACTTTACCCCCAACTGCCCCTTACTGTCCCTCCCCACAATTGTTCTTGCCCCCCCCCTTACACCTCACACGATTTTTAGACTGTTTCAATGCTGTTTCATCGTTTGCGTGGATTATTTCTTATAATTTTACTATACGATGTGACCTTAAGCCTTACTTTTTTTTTTCATTAAATTTTTCTTATCGCACAACAGGGTTCGGAAATAAAAGTAATTACAAGAGGCATAAGCGCATGTCTTATAAGAAATAAATATGTATTTATATGGACATTAAATGAATGATGTTCGATTATTTATAATAACATTATTTTTTGAATTGATGTGACTCTCAATAAAGTAAAACAAGAAATTGGAGTAACACATAGTAGTAGTACTAACTATGTGCGTTTGTTGTATTTGGGGTGAATTTTAATCGCTTTAAACTTACGCTAATTTATTACCAATTTTGTATTTTGTTTTCAAATTTTCTGTGAAAGTAAAAGAGATGTCTGTGTTTTCTTTTTTTTATATTTGGAAATCAAAACTATAGATCTTTTAGAAATTAGTGAATATTAACGAAAAAATGTATGCAAAGTTTTAAAAAGTATGAAATATAAGATTAGAGTTACAAAAAAAACTAGTTGTTATGGTTATGTAAAATTACTGATGAAATAAAAGTGTACGACATCTGATACTTTATTTAGTTGTGTAAAATATTTTTTCTCCTGATCATTTGAAAATTAAATTCATTTTTGCGCTACACTTTTTTATCTCTCAGTATTTGAGAATGGTTATTTTCGAAGATTAATCGAAATTCTTAAAACTTGTGAGTTTCAGAAATTTCAGTGTCGTTAACTAAAATGGAAAAGAGTGAGTATAATACCATAATAATAAAAAATTTGATCTCTACTTTTATATATCAAACAAGTGGAAATCATTTACAAGGAAAAAATAACTAGTCTCTGTGATATCTTCATTCTGAGGTGAGATCTCAGGTGAAATCTCAGGTAAAATCTCAGCTGAGTTTTTGGCATGTAACTTCACCAGAGATCTTAGCTGAGATCTTATCTAATGTTTGATGGTAGGAACAGCTTGTGGGCCCGACATTTTTTGAATCGAGATTACCAAATGCAACTTTGCGCCATAGGAAAAGAGAAATGGCGAGCGATACCAAGCGTTAGTTATCTCTTGTGACGATCCTGAGGCTCTTCCTACTACGTCGGCTCAGTCAGCTGTCTGGTGAGCCTTGGAATCGTCATGAGAGATGACAAACGCTTAGGCTCGCTTGCCCTTTTTCTTCGATTTCTGCGAGTTTGCCACTATCAGAGCACTAACATTGAACTGTGAAAGCCTTATGCTTAGCTCGTAGTAGCTTGATAATGTGTTTAACTCGTACAGTATAAATACTGGTAGATATTTTGTACGAGTTTGAAAAATCTCTAAGTCCATATTCATACACGCCCAACTCCAGCGCAGATAACCCGCGTCAGCACGAAATTCGCTAATAAACACACTTATATGTATCGGTGTATCTACTGCGCAGCGGCAGCACAGTTGACCTAGCTTTCTCTTTCTCCCTCTCTCTCTCTCTCTTTCTCTCTTCCCTGAGCTCTCGGCTTGCTTTGGCTTATCCCGTCAGCCTGACACCTTCACTCGTTTATTTTCTTGTCCTCTCTTACTCGCTCTTATACCTGTAGTGCGACAAATTGGTCAGTGGAGTAGAAAATCGTACTCTACTGTCTTTTTCCCTAATGTTAGGTGCAGTCACAAGACCTGACGTAAGAATCATTTCTTTAACAGTTACATTTGATACTGTTAAAGAGATAGAAATTATTAATGAATGACTTAAACCAAATCACCTCTAAAAATTAAAAGCTGTGTTGCCAGTCAATTTTTTTAAAATAAATCTCTTAAGTAGGAGAACCATGGTGGTTCCGGCACCCCCCCCAGCTCCCCCCTGAGGTGGTGGTGGAAGATAGGCTTTAGCTATAGTTGGGCTGTGGGTGGAGAAAAGGAGGTGGTGGGAGGAGAGGCTGATCTGGTGACCTGTAGTGATAGTAGGGGAGAGACTATAGCTATAGTTGGGCTGTGGGTGGCGGAAAGACGGTGGTGGGGGGAGAGGCTCATCGGGCGTTGGGAGGAGAGGCTCAAGCATGATCATTATAGAAGAGGTAGTAGGGGCGGTGGGCGATGATGACTACTCGGGCGGTAACGTCAGGGGAAGGGGGACTTCTGGATGCTGTGACGTCGGATGGTACTGACGGCTCCCTTCCTTTCCGACCGCTAATCGAGCTCCGATGTCATCAGGATGGGTCCGAAAGGTATAGGTGACAAGCCCAACGTACAGCGCGAGAGGAAGATGGTCAAGCACGAACGAGTATTTCTTATCAGCAGATGTTTTTTTTTATTTTCTTCTTCCACTCAGTGTTTTAGGAGTCTCAGCGTAATCGTTGTTTTTTTTTTGTTCTTCTCAAGAGCGGGCGTATCGAGTTGTTGGAGAAAAAGTTTTATTGGGAAAAGCGGATCGCGTATCCCGTTTAGCTGCGACCAACGTTGGCGTACTCGACGCAGTACCTTGCCAAGTAATGGAGCTTTTATTTCTTATCCACACGGATGTGTTAGCCGTGGCCGATGACTTTTCGCTTCTTATTTAGGCGTATAATGTACCAGCGTCATATTTTTTTTCTCGAGAGCGGGCGTATCGAGTGATGCGAGCTGTCAGAGAAAACATGTATACTATTTTATTTCCAAAAGTAAATCGCGTATCCCTTTTGATTCCTCAACGCTTGCTCACTCATTTTTTTTTTTTTTTTTGACGCAGTACCTTGCCAATGGTTATAGCTATCATTTCTTATCTACATGCATGCATTAGCCGTGACCGATGATTCACCGCCTCTCACTTAGGCATATAATGCACAACTGCAATATTTTTTTAGCAAGAGTGGGCGTATCGAGTGATACGATTTGCCAGAGAGAACATGTATACCATTTCATAACCGAAAGTGTATCCCAACATTGCTTGGCTTACTTCCCTTCACCGCAGTACCTCGCCAACGAAGAGGCAGTTATACGATAAAGTAATTTTAATTGGAGCAGTAATAAGGAGACGTGAATGAAAAAAATCGACATAGATTCATGAAGAACTAATTTATTGCAGAAGTATTGTGTATCAGGCGTACATTAAGTAAAGAATATCGTTTTGTCGTTGCTCGTCTTTTAAAATCCATTTTTGTAAAGCTGTAGCATTCTTCACAACACAATGAGCTGGATTAAATTGGTGATTCATGCATTCGATATCATCCATACTAATTTTTTTTAAAGTTGGACATTGCTTAATATTATAATTGTACCTATAAAAATAATTATATCACGCAATTATTTAGTAAAGCGTATAAACCATACTATGAGTAATGTACGTATTAAATAGCACACGACGCAACCATTTAATTTTTTCAAGACCTTTTACGTAAATAACATCATCTTCTTTAATAATGGCTCAAAAGGTTGTAGCTAGATCCTCGTAGGGAACTTCTCCCGAGCTCCAACGAAGACCGTGGTAATTAAACTCTAACCATCGATTTTTACATTTGTTCTTAGGTAAGAGCTGTGTCCAAGAATATGGGGGCTGAGACAAAAAGACAAAAACTGACGGTGTAGCATTTTCTTGTAGAGGTATAATAATATAATATAATAGCGACCTCTTTAAAAATAAATTCGTTATGCATGTTTTTAAAGCCTTGAACATCAACCACGTACTTCGTCATCTTAACGTTGTGACGATTATAATTTAACTAACCCCTCTATCTATGTGTCATCTCTTCAAAAAATGTACGCTCAAAACCTTTTCGGTTTGAGTAGGCTTCGTAGTTGTTAAGTTAAATGAGAAGAGGATAAAGAAAAACACTGCACTTAGAGAAAAAGCCGGGAGGCATAAAAAAATCCAATTTATTAATGAACTAAATTACAAACATTAATGAACAAAATTGATATGTGTTGTGTATGTGAGAATCTTCATGAGTTTTTGAGCAGGTTCTCTTCGGTCGCTAATGGGCGTAACAGTGTTACACTGCGTATAAAGGTGGAGTTTCCGGCCTTGACTGTGGCGACTCGAGTGACCTTGTCGTCGCCTGGATGCACCTCGAGTACTCTTCCTAGCCTCCATTGAGCACAAGGGATATTTTTGTCGATGACGAGGACGATTATGCCCGGTTTGAGGTCATCATCTCCCGTGAGCCATTTTTGCCGCTTTTGTAGCTCTGTGAGGTACTTAACTTGCCATCTCTTCCAGAAATGTTGTCGGGCCTTGGAAATAAATCGCCAGATGCAAAGGCGATTGTCTGGAATAGAAAGCAAATTATATTCCGGCAGCATCGTCATAGGGCGACCGACTAGAAAATGCGCTGGTGTTAGTGCGCTTGGGTCATTTGGATCGCTGGAAAGGGAGCATAATGGTCTTGAATTGAAAAGAGCCTCGATTTCAATGGTAAAAGTATTTAATTCTTCGAATGTGAGCAATTAATCCCCGACAACGCGCTTGAAGTAGTGTTTGAATGATTTTACGGCTGCTTCCCAAATACCGCCAAAATATGGAGCCAGAGGGGGGTTGGAATGCTAGGTTATGCCCTTATGTGAAGCGAAGTGCTCCACGCTGTCTCGAAACTGCTCAGATTGCAAAAGCGCATATAATTCGCGAAGTTGGTTGTTCACGCCGATAAAATTTGACCCGATGTCGGAATAAATGTTAGATGGCCGGGCTCGTCGACCGATAAATCGTCGCAGAGTACCCAAAAACTCGTTGGTTGTCAGATCACTTACGATTTCTATATGCACCGCCTTTGTAGCCATACAAATAAAAACACACCCGTATGCTTTAACTTGCGCGCGATTTCTATGTTTCTTTTCTTTAATAAATAATGGACCGAAGAAATCAACCCCGACATGCTCGAATGGGAAAGCTTCGGTGACGCGTACTTTAGGCAAATCTCCCATTTTCATTTGAAGAGGGGTTGGTTTGTACCGTACGCATGGAACGCAGCGACGAATAATTTTCCGAACTTGGTTTTTTCCGTCCAAGAGCCAATATCGTTGCCGAATAGCAGAAAGCGTGCTTTGATCTCCGGCGTGGTAAGCGTTTATATGCATCTCACGAATTATAAGGTTGGTCACGTGATGGCGAGAAGGTAAAAGTATCGGGAATTTGCGGTCTGAATCTAATGGCGCTTTAGTTAATCGACCCCCGACGCGAAGTAATCCGTCTTCGTCAACAAAGGGATTGAGCTCTGCTAGTCGAGTTTTCTTGGCTCCCCTTGCGCTTGTTATGAGGTTGATTTCGGATTGATATTGTTCGGATTGAATGAGCCCAAGAATTATTTTTTCCGTCGCGATTCTTTCTCTCGGACTAATATTTTTACTGGTAGAAGTATTTGATTTGAGTAGCCGTAAACAATATGAAACCGAATTAATTAGAGTCAAATATGACGAAAATTGGGAAAAAACGTTTGAAGTTGAGTGATTTAATACGAGGCAAGTAATTTATTTTAAACCGGGTAATCGCGAGACAGCAGAGACCACGTTCGCTGGCCATGAATTTTCTAATGAACGAAGCCACGACGGCCCTCCAAACCACAGTCCGTTTCGAAGAAACTCGCCAGGGAGCTGACCACGTGACAAAGCATCGGCTCGATTGTCAGCTGTTCTTACGTGTTGCCATTCTATCTTATCTCCGAGCGCCTGTATTTCAGCGATGCGATTGCCTTCGAATGGTTTGAGAGCTTGGGCTGGTTTTTTTAAGCCAATGAAGCACGTTGATGGAATTGGACCAGAATACAATTTTGTCAACATATTGATTTATTGAGGGACTTATTTCCTTATACAAACGGGCGAGGACCCGCGCCCCGCACAGCTTAAGCCGGGGAATCGTGGCTTTCTCGATAGGAGCAACTCAAGATTTGGCACACGCTAGACGAATTAGTACGCGTCTACGGCTATCGCCCGTACGAATGTAAATACAAGCACCATACCGCGTTTTACTCACGTCGCAAAAACTATATATTTCCGTGCGCGTTGAATTGTCAATAATAAGTCGACGTGGTATGCATAAACTAGAAATTGAAGAAAGCTGTTCCGCGAAAACACCCCATCGTGAATTCAACTCTTGTGGTAAAGACTTGTCCCAATTTAACTTTAATCTCAAACACTCCTGAATCATCGTCTTGGCATACAAAATTATGGGCCCGAAAAGTCCCAATGGATTAAATATAGCAGCGTTTTTTGATTAAATGAAACGCTTTGTGTGTTTTTCGACCGAATCACCGAGATGGACTGAATATAAAATTTGGTTGTCGTTCGAGTTCTAAGCGATTCCCAATGTTTTCAGAACAGTATTCGTCTCGATCACGCAATCTACATTGATTATTTGCTTTTCAAGATTGGAGCCCAACGACGGATATCAAACTCCCCCCATCCGCAAAAGAGAAATTACCTCGTTGCGAATTTCGAGCACTTGTTCGATCGTATCGGCACCAGTTAAAAGATCGTCAACGTACAAATCGTTTTTGAGTACTTGAGCAGCTCGTGGAAAGTGTGCGCCATCGTCATCAGCGAGTGGCTGAACTGTGCGTATAGCAAGATGAGGAGCAGAAGACATGCCGAAAGTAACCGTATTAAACTCGAAAGTTCTCACTTCGCCTTGGTGATACCACACAATACGTTGAAACCGTCTGTGATCGGGGTGAACGAGTATTTGCCGGTACATCTGTGCGATGTTGGCCGTGATGACATATCGATAGGTGCGGAAGCGCAAAAGATGATCAAACAGTTTAGACTGGATTGTAGGACCAACCATTAAAACGTCATTTAAGGAGAAGCCCTTACTGGCCTTAGCGGATGCATTGAAGACGACGCGCACCTTCGTGGTGCTGCTTGACTCTTTTATTATCGGGTGATGAGGCATGTAATAGCCACTCGAAGACTCGTCACGTACCAATGACATGTGACCTAACTCAATATACTTATTTATTACTCTTTCGTATGCTACCTCAAGTTTGGGATTAGAATTAAGTCGAGTTTGTAACGCATTGAGGCGTCGGAGAGCTTGAGGCCTTAAATCGACGAAATTCTCATTTTGTCGTTTAAACGGTAATTTGACAATGTAACGGCTTTCTTTATCGCGCGCAGTGTGTTCAAAATAATGAGCCTCGCACCGTGTCTCTTCGATTGATTTTAATAATGTTGATCCAATGTCCTCGATAACCAAAAATTTTTCCATTTGACGCGTGAGTTCGATCAAATTACAAGAAACCGCTGAGTCCCCGTTTGTCCAGTACCGCCTTCAACTATCTATCTGAGCTTTGTCTTTCGCAAAATCAAATCGCCGTTACGGCGAGATAAATTTAATTGACCCACACTAAAAAGCGATGAAGTCATGCCAGTTTTGTACGACTCTTAAATTTGCCAACGCGTTCGTGCAACGTACCGGTAGGCGCCATCAATGAGCTGCGCACCGTGTCGAAGGGTTGAGTCGAAATTTATTTTTGCTCAACGGATAAGACTTTCAGTAAAACTTCGAATTATTTAGTCATATCAAAAATCGCCGAACTGGTTCCGGACAAAGTTTTCCTTCGCAACTTGATTAAAGTTCCCTCAAACGTACACTTAGCCGATCCACTATTCCATCTGCCGTGATCTGTAGATGTTCCGTTTGGAGCTGGCATGACTTCATCGCTTCATCGAACGACGACCAAATTTTATATTCAGTCCATCTCGGTGATTCGGTCGAAAAACACACAAAGCGTTTCATTTAATCAAAAAACGCTGCTATATTTAATCCATTGGGACTTTTCGGGCCCATAATTTTGTATGCCAAGACGATGATTCAGGAGTGTTTGAGATTAAAGTTAAATTGGGACAAGTCTTTACCACAAGAGTTGAATTCACGATGGGGTGTTTTCGCGGAACAGCTTTCTTCAATTTCTAGTTTATGCATACCACGTCGACTTATTATTGACAATTCAACGCGCACGGAAATATATAGTTTTTGCGACGTGAGTAAAACGCGGTATGGTGCTTGTATTTACATTCGTACGGGCGATAGCCGTAGACGCGTACTAATTCGTCTAGCGTGTGCCAAATCTTGAGTTGCTCCTATCGAGAAAGCCACGATTCCCCGGCTTAAGCTGTGCGGGGCGCGGGTCCTCGCCCGTTTGTATAAGGAAATAAGTCCCTCAATAAATCAATATGTTGACAAAATTGTATTCTGGTCCAATTCCATCAACGTGCTTCATTGGCTTAAAAAAACCAGCCCAAGCTCTCAAACCATTCGAAGGCAATCGCATCGCTGAAATACAGGCGCTCGGAGATAAGATAGAATGGCAACACGTAAGAACAGCTGACAATCGAGCCGATGCTTTGTCACGTGGTCAGCTCCCTGGCGAGTTTCTTCGAAACGGACTGTGGTTTGGAGGGCCGTCGTGGCTTCGTTCATTAGAAAATTCATGGCCAGCGAACGTGGTCTCTGCTGTCTCGCGATTACCCGGTTTAAAATAAATTACTTGCCTCGTATTAAATCACTCAACTTCAAACGTTTTTTCCCAATTTTCGTCATATTTGACTCTAATTAATTCGGTTTCATATTGTTTACGGCTACTCAAATCAAATACTTCTACCAGTAAAAATATTAGTCCGAGAGAAAGAATCGCGACGGAAAAAATAATTCTTGGGCTCATTCAATCCGAACAATATCAATCCGAAATCAACCTCATAACAAGCGCAAGGGGAGCCAAGAAAACTCGACTAGCAGAGCTCAATCCCTTTGTTGACGAAGACGGATTACTTCGCGTCGGGGGTCGATTAACTAAAGCGCCATTAGATTCAGACCGCAAATTCCCGATACTTTTACCTTCTCGCCATCACGTGACCAACCTTATAATTCGTGAGATGCATATAAACGCTTACCACGCCGGAGTTCAAAGCACGCTTTCTGCTATTCGGCAACGATATTGGCTCTTGGACGGAAAAAACCAAGTTCGGAAAATTATTCGTCGCTGCGTTCCATGCGTACGGTACAAACCAACCCCTCTTCAAATGAAAATGGGAGATTTGCCTAAAGTACGCGTCACCGAAGCTTTCCCATTCGAGCATGTCGGGGTTGATTTCTTCGGTCCATTATTTATTAAAGAAAAGAAACATAGAAATCGCGCGCAAGTTAAAGCATACGGGTGTGTTTTTATTTGTATGGCTACAAAGGCGGTGCATATAGAAATCGTAAGTGATCTGACAACCAACGAGTTTTTGGGTACTCTGCGACGATTTATCGGTCGACGAGCCCGGCCATCTAACATTTATTCCGACATCGGGTCAAATTTTATCGGCGTGAACAACCAACTTCGCGAATTATATGCGCTTTTGCAATCTGAGCAGTTTCGAGACAGCGTGGAGCACTTCGCTTCACATAAGGGCATAACCTAGCATTCCAACCCCCCTCTGGCTCCATATTTTGGCGGTATTTGGGAAGCAGCCGTAAAATCATTCAAACACTACTTCAAGCGCGTTGTCGGGGATTAATTGCTCACATTCGAAGAATTAAATACTTTTACCATTGAAATCGAGGCTCTTTTCAATTCAAGACCATTATGCTCCCTTTCCAGCGATCCAAATGACCCAAGCGCACTAACACCAGCGCATTTTCTAGTCGGTCGCCCTATGACGATGCTGCCGGAATATAATTTGCTTTCTATTCCAGACAATCGCCTTTGCATCTGGCGATTTATTTCCAAGGCCCGACAACATTTCTGGAAGAGATGGCAAGTTAAGTACCTCACAGAGCTACAAAAGCGGCAAAAATGGCTCACGGGAGATGATGACCTCAAACCGGGCATAATCGTCCTCGTCATCGACAAAAACATCCCTTGTGCTCAATGGAGGCTAGGAAGAGTACTCGAGGTGCATCCAGGCGACGACAAGGTCACTCGAGTCGCCACAGTCAAGGCCGGAAACTCCACCTTTATACGCAGTGTAACACTGTTACGCCCATTAGCGACCGAAGAGAACCTGCTCAAAAACTCATGAAGATTCTCACATACACAACACATATCAATTTTGTTCATTAATGTTTGTAATTTAGTTCATTAATAAATTGGATTTTTTTATGCCTCCCGGCTTTTTCTCTAAGTGCAGTGTTTTTCTTTATCCTCTTCTCATTTAACTTAACAACTACGAAGCCTACTCAAACCGAAAAGGTTTTGAGCGTACATTTTTTGAAGAGATGACACATAGATAGAGGGGTTAGTTAAATTATAATCGTCACAACGTTAAGATGACGAAGTACGTGGTTGATGTTCAAGGCTTTAAAAACATGCATAACGAATTTATTTTTAAAGAGGTCGCTATTATATTATATTATTATACCTCTACAAGAAAATGCTACACCGTCAGTTTTTGTCTTTTTGTCTCAGCCCCCATATTCTTGGACACAGCTCTTACCTAAGAACAAATGTAAAAATCGATGGTTAGAGTTTAATTACCACGGTCTTCGTTGGAGCTCGGGAGAAGTTCCCTACGAGGATCTAGCTACAACCTTTTGAGCCATTATTAAAGAAGATGATGTTATTTACGTAAAAGGTCTTGAAAAAATTAAATGGTTGCGTCGTGTGCTATTTAATACGTACATTACTCATAGTATGGTTTATACGCTTTACTAAATAATTGCGTGATATAATTATTTTTATAGGTACAATTATAATATTAAGCAATGTCCAACTTTAAAAAAAATTAGTATGGATGATATCGAATGCATGAATCACCAATTTAATCCAGCTCATTGTGTTGTGAAGAATGCTACAGCTTTACAAAAATGGATTTTAAAAGACGAGCAACGACAAAACGATATTCTTTACTTAATGTACGCCTGATACACAATACTTCTGCAATAAATTAGTTCTTCATGAATCTATGTCGATTTTTTTCATTCACGTCTCCTTATTACTGCTCCAATTAAAATTACTTTATCGTATAACTGCCTCTTCGTTGGCGAGGTACTGCGGTGAAGGGAAGTAAGCCAAGCAATGTTGGGATACACTTTCGGTTATGAAATGGTATACATGTTCTCTCTGGCAAATCGTATCACTCGATACGCCCACTCTTGCTAAAAAAATATTGCAGTTGTGCATTATATGCCTAAGTGAGAGGCGGTGAATCATCGGTCACGGCTAATGCATGCATGTAGATAAGAAATGATAGCTATAACCTTTGGCAAGGTACTGCGTCAAAAAAAAAAAAAAAAATGAGTGAGCAAGCGTTGAGGAATCAAAAGGGATACGCGATTTACTTTTGGAAATAAAATAGTATACATGTTTTCTCTGACAGCTCGCATCACTCGATACGCCCGCTCTCGAGAAAAAAAATATGACGCTGGTACATTATACGCCTAAATAAGAAGCGAAAAGTCATCGGCCACGGCTAACACATCCGTGTGGATAAGAAATAAAAGCTCCATTACTTGGCAAGGTACTGCGTCGAGTACGCCAACGTTGGTCGCAGCTAAACGGGATACGCGATCCGCTTTTCCCAATAAAACTTTTTCTCCAACAACTCGATACGCCCGCTCTTGAGAAGAACAAAAAAAAAACAACGATTACGCTGAGACTCCTAAAACACTGAGTGGAAGAAGAAAATAAAAAAAAACATCTGCTGATAAGAAATACTCGTTCGTGCTTGACCATCTTCCTCTCGCGCTGTACGTTGGGCTTGTCACCTATACCTTTCGGACCCATCCTGATGACATCGGAGCTCGATTAGCGGTCGGAAAGGAAGGGAGCCGTCAGTACCATCCGACGTCACAGCATCCAGAAGTCCCCCTTCCCCTGACGTTACCGCCCGAGTAGTCATCATCGCCCACCGCCCCTACTACCTCTTCTATAATGATCATGCTTGAGCCTCTCCTCCCAACGCCCGATGAGCCTCTCCCCCCACCACCGTCTTTCCGCCACCCACAGCCCAACTATAGCTATAGTCTCTCCCCTACTATCACTACAGGTCACCAGATCAGCCTCTCCTCCCACCACCTCCTTTTCTCCACCCACAGCCCAACTATAGCTAAAGCCTATCTTCCACCACCACCTCAGGGGGGAGCTGGGGGGGGTGCCGGAACCACCATGGTTCTCCTACTTAAGAGATTTATTTTAAAAAAATTGACTGGCAACACAGCTTTTAATTTTTAGAGGTGATTTGGTTTAAGTTTTGTTATATATACATAAGGTATTCCGATTTCGTAATAAGCCACCTTAATTTCACTTTAATGAAGATACTTTTTTAAACATAGATTTCTTATTATTATAGTTTAGCGAAAAATACGTATTTTAATCTTGTCAAACTTTAAGATTACATAAATTATGCTATATAATACAATATAGAAGCAAGAACTTTTTTTAAGACATAAAATCTTAGATACAAAGTATAATTTTAGTATCATTATTACTAATTGCCAGTGGTAGTATTATGTTTACTTAGTTTTTGGTTCCCAGGTTTTGAAATTTGTCTTATATATCACCAGTAGTAATATGTACGCGATAAGTTATGCACTGTTGTTGCGAGCTAGCTTGGTTAATAAACTATTTGTATCTTTGAATGATAGTATAGAAATTACTATTTCGAATAAATAACTATTATCTATAAATTTATTCTAGTAGTTTATAATAATTTAACATTATGATTTCAACTGCATTATTTCTGAATATTAATTTCTTATTGATTGCATGGACAACCCACCTGAAACAAAATGTCGGAATTCTATGTAGAATAACTTCTGTAAAACGTTCAGGAAAGCCATATGGCATTACACATGGTTTTACATGTGGCATTACATACATAAAGGGTTTTAGCTGGGTGATGCCATGTGTAATTCCATATGGAAAAACACATGGAATTACTAATTGGAAAAAAAAAAAATTTTTATCATCTAGAAATAGGTGCAAAATATCATAATAAGTTATTTGCAGACAACAATTTGTCTTACCATCGGGACGATAACTCGAAAACAAGGGGGTTCAGCTGATTTTACTTCTATAGATAAAAATTTTATTTTTTTTATTTTTTTTTTTTATTCCTGAAATATAACTTGAATCCTCTTGTTTTCGAGTTATCATCCAGATGGTGACACTAGTTGTTCACAGTGAATGACGCATTACAGTATTCTGCAGTTATTTCTAGATGACAAAATTTTTTTCCTTTTTCCAATTTGTAATTATATGTGTTTTTTCAAATGGAATTACATATAGCATTTCCAAGCTAAAACTTATGTAATGCCATTCGTAAAACCATATGTAATGCCACATGGCTTTTCTGAAGGTATTACAGAAGTAATCACACATGGAATTTCGTCTTTTTTTTCAGGTGGGAGAAATTATCACATATCAACTATTTTAAGCTAGACACTATTTAATATTTCTATGATTTCCTTTCAAGAAAACGCAAATTCTATGCGGTGGCCCTTATTTAGCCATTCATTTTAGAAGGAAGGATTTTATTTTAAATCGAAGGGATTCATTTTTAACTGCAACAGAGGCTGCTGTACAAGCTAAAAAGAAGTTGCAGGTACTAAATTTGGATAAAGTTTTCGTAGCAACTGATGCAGAAGAAAGTGGTATGTAACAGTGTATACGGAATAGTGTAATTTTTTTGTGAATTTATATTAAATCGATGTTTTAGAATACATCCAGCTTAAAAATGAATTAATAAATTACACGGTTTTACGTTTCACACCACCGCAATCAGTACGGAAAAAAATCAAAGATGGTGGTGTTGCTATCGTGGATCAGATAATATGTTCACAAGCAAGGTATTTAAGTTTTATAGTGATAGTATGTTTTAAATCAGTGTATGTATAATAGTAAAAAAATTCTTCCAAAGATATTTTATAGGAACCCAGCAGTCTACATTTACCTATCGAATCCAAGAAGACCGAGAAATCCTCAATTTTCCTTATGAGACAACATTTAACGTATTTTGTAGTCTTGAACAACAATGTTAAACTAAATATATTTGGAATGTGAGTCTTCCTTAAAATAAAGTGTTGTGATATTTTAAAGCTATTTGTAATACGATTGTAATTAAGGAAAATTTTTTTCAATGTGAATTAATGCTTTTTTTTAAAAGATACATCTTAGTATATGTGCATACATACATGTGTTCTTTCGATGCACATTAATTAAGAAGCATATTTCGTATATAGTGAGTAAATAATGTAATGAGTTCGTCCGTTGGTGTGCACGCAGTGACACAAAAAAAGTTTCTCCATCTCAATTACTCGAAAATAGAAAGAAAGTGGGAGATAACAGAAAAAAAAAACAAAGAGGTGGCAAGAAAAATCTGGCTCTTTCGCTCGTGGTGTGCCAGCAAGACACGTAAGCCTTGGCGACTGTTTAGCGAAAAAGTTTCCAAGGACGAAATACGCAGAGCATGTCATGCCTGCTTATTGGCTGCAAAATCAACCATAAATATAAAAGTAAGGTAAATAGCGCATCATTGAAGTACAAGAATGACATTATTATATTTTTTCTGCACGGGCTTACGATTTCGTGAAAAACTTTCCAGACAGGCCACCGTACATTCTCCCTCCTCACATTTACTTACCAACTCGCCACTATGATTGGCTGAACTCTCTTTGTGTATGTGTATTAATTATTAATAAATAATCGAGGATATTGGAAGAATATTCGGCTTTTTTACTTTTATTTTACATTATAATCTGTATTGTTATACCCAGAAACATAGAAAAAGATTAAAAACTTTTAAGATACAGCATTTTGAAAAAAGTATCTAACATGCGTACAACCTCGAATAAGGTATAAACGGTTACATCAAAGTTCCCCTTCTTAATTTTATGAGCTGTTTTTTACCTTTAACTCGATACATTAAAAAATTACTCAAATACTTGTAGGTAAATTAGAAATTCAATGGCTCTAAGAGTTATAACAGGTAATAGTAATATTTTGATTATTGTATTCATTGGCGTATTTATAGGTGGCGGCACTTTTTCTCATAATATAGGGACATTGTATTACAACTAGCTGAGTATTGGGAAGATTTCCCTAGCGCGAAGCAAGTGAACTTTTATGACGTGGTATAGTCAGTCCATGGCTAGCCGCCTAGCAGAGCGGTCACATCTATATAACTACTAAACAAACGTTATATTATATTAACGACCTCTCGTCCTTATTGTCATTGTAGATACCCTACATCCTGGAGCAGCTCAGGTGATCCAGAGAGCGCACTGGACAAAGCCAGGGCCAACTCTCCACAATAAAACTAAGAATGGGAACTTATCTAAACTTAAAATACGAGTGCATACATAGCTCCTTGGTAGCTTAAGTGGTAGAGCAATAGTATAGCAAACAGGAGGTTGTTTGCTCGATCCGTACCTAGGGAAGATTTTTTTCTCATTCTTATTTATTACTTCAGAAATTTTCTTGAAAATCAGAAATATAAAAGTGGATTTAAATTTTAATTCTTGAGTATATTTGCTATCGAAAAGGGCATGGATGATTCTAAAAGAGTACTTGTATAAAAAATGCTACCATCTACATACGTGCCAACTGATATGATGATAAGTGTATCAATACTACCTGTTATAACTCTTAGAAGCATTGAATTTCTAACTAACCTACAGATATTAGTCATTTTCCAACATATCGAGCTAAAGGTGAGAAACAGCTAATAAAATTAACAATGGGAACTTCTCTGAACCTACGATGCGAGTGAGTGCGCAGTTACTTAGTGGCTTAAGTGGTAGAGCAACTGTCAAGCAAACAGAAGGTTTTTATATTCGATCCGCACCCTAGGAAAATAGTTTTTTCATTTTTACTTATTTTTTAAGAAATTTTTCCGAAAAATAAAAAATAAAAGTAAGTTTTACTTTTGATTCCAATGTATATTTGCTATCGAAAAGGACATGGATGGTTTAAAAGAGTGCTTGTATAAAAAGTGCCATTAAATTTCAAATTTGAAATTTGTTTACACTTTTTTAATTTGCTGATTACACATAAACTTTTTTTCTGTACTTCTCTCATAAACATATTTAAATCTACATGTATATCTCAGCCTATCCATGTATGTGTTGTGTTTTTTTAATGTTTTGTATTTTATTATCTATTATATGTACATTTTGCCTGTGAATTAATTCTAGTTGCTGAAAGCTACTAGTAGCCTTTATCTCCATTTTGAATCCTGGTTTTTTTGTTAAGTAACCGACTTTCTATCTGTTGGCTCTTATTAAATGGGATTTTCTTTTCCTGTAATAATAAGTACTGCAAGGGGGCACTTCTATCACCTAGAATTCATAATACACGCTTTACATTTATATTTATATTTATTATATTTTCTTGTAATAAAAAATCCGTCTAATAGACAATTTAACAGTACACAAATTTTTTTTTACACATATTTCATTTCTATTTGAAACACGAAAATTCAAATTTGAACGCCGCGCGCGGGGAATGTGCGTCTAGTACGTTAAGAAAACGCTAGAGCGCGTTCACCCAAAGAAGGGAAAACCTGCTACTCAAAAGGAAACAACGTTAGCATAAAAGGCACCAGCGCGCAATGTTAAGTGAGTCCTCTTCCAGCGAACCTGGGACGCGGAAATCCACGGTCACCCAGATTTGGAACTCTCTCGTGCACCAGTACATTACCGCGTCGAGCATAAGGTGAGAGAAGGAGACTGAGTACGAAGGCCAAGAGCTGAAAAGTAAGTTTGCACACCACCTATAGGTAACCTTCCCCCTAACCGGTTCCTACTTGGACTTTCGGTGCTCGACCGCTTTAAGCGTGGAGACGACGCATCCCCAAGTAGTCAAGGCACTAGGGTGAGTGATCACGTTCTTAGGCGAAGTTCCTGGGTCGACGACTTGAGCAGTGCTCAAGACACCCAAGGGCCCTGAGAACGACCTAACCCTACATGACTTGGTAGGATAGGTAGTTACCTAACATGAAC
This sequence comes from Copidosoma floridanum, assembly GCF_000648655.2. The sequence goes on along the minus strand of NW_019379574.1, from coordinate 477,264 downwards.
CTTCCGTGGTCGTACTAAAAATTCGTGCTAGTCTAACCTAACGTGTCTAAGCGGAGATATTAAGGAGGGAAAATTAAAATTGTCGTTCATGTAAAATTTTCTATTAAACAAAGGTGGATAAGTTTTAAGTAAATTCTAAACTATCGAGTATAACTTTTTTCATTATTAACTTAAATAATCGCGATTACTCAAATATAATTAATACATGTAGAAATTAAAGATACAATTTCCATAGGATCATATGATTGAATAAATATAAGATAATTAAAAATAAATTGATTGTTCTTATTTAAGCAAACCTTCCCCTTCACGTATGATTGCGAGTTCCTTTTTTATAGTTCAAGATAAAAACTAGACTAATAGCTGTTAAGATATTTATGAAATTGTTTATATGAACTGAGAATATTGTCTGTACCCAAAAAAGGGCAGAAATGAATTAAAAAAGATATTAGATTTAGAAAGATATTGAATAAGTTAAAAAAGACATTAAATTAATTAAATTAAGGGAATATTCAGGAGAATTCAATAAAGTAATAATCAATAAACAATTGCTGTATATGGTGCAGGAATTAATTGATTATTCAACAGATAAATTTTGAAACTTGATAATAATTATTTTAAATATTGTATATAATCGGCAATCTGAGCAACTTCGCTCTTTTACACAGGGCAACGAACCCGCCCTCCGACATATAAACACTAACATTGTTTGTGTGTTGGTTCCTAATCTTAGAGTTTCCTCGGTACCGATAATATTCTTAGCTGATTGTTACCACCACTAATTAACCGGGGTCATACTCAAAAGAAAGGGAAGTCGTAGTACCCTTACGAAATTCTTGTCTGTTGGCACTTGCCGACCCTGTGAGTTTTCCCCATCTGGCTCCTCGTTCTGAATCAGCATCCCCCTCCGAGGCTACATAATTATGCATACTGTTCTAGTTATCTTTTAGTCACTTTTCTTTTCTTTTCTCGTCGTTATGAGGGGCTTTTGGACTTGTAAATTGTATTATCACCTTTTTTAGTTTTATTTGTATTCTTTTTTTTTGTTGCTCTAACTTTTAAAACTCTAGCTGGGCATCCATCGCTGTTCCTTTCTCCGTATTTTCCTGTTAGTTGGCTAGTTCATGCAACTGTTGTCTAGTGCACTCTGAGTTTCTTTCTAGTTTCTTCAAATGTCTAGTTTCTTTAATATGAAAAAATTTTTCAGAGGTTCGTAATTCGTAATCACTCTAAACTTACGTCCGTACAAATAAGGTCTAAATTGTTCCTTATCGAATATCATTGCCAGCAGTTCCTTATCATACGTAAGATAACGAAGCTCGCTTCCTTTTACACAACATGATGCGTATTCGCATGGTCTATCTTTTCCTGTCTCACCCTGACTAAGGATTGCGCCTAGCGTATCTTCCAACGCACCCATCGTTACGATAAGGGGTTTTTCCAAATCTAGGGCGATGAGTTTGCCCTGTTCTCGCAAATTTGATAGTTATTTTGGGAATCTGTCTTATTTCTTCGTCATACTCTGAATGCTTTGGTTCGACATTCTCTACGTGTGTGTCTGGTGTCTTTGTCTGATTGCCTTTTTTGTGGGCTCTCCTGCTTTTTCTTGTACGTTTGCCGTTCCGCTGTACAGAAGTGTCCCCATACTCTACTGTAGAACATTATGTTCTTCTCTGCACTATGTAAGTACTTGGGCTGTTGTGGTGCGTTTCCACTTCGACTTTTTACTTGCTTCGTTGTCTGCGGTCTCTCTCTCGCACATTCTTCCTCGCTGGATAAGCTTCTCCCTGACGCTCTCTCTCTCTAGTTCATAATTGGCGTTTGGGGACGGAGCCGAACATCCTGCAAGTTTCAAACAGCGGTGAAGTCTCTTTTGTTGTCCGGGGTAAATGCACGGTTTTCTTGCTGCGGTGGACCCTTATTCTGTGGCAGTTTATTTCTGACAAAATCCTTATTATATCCGTCCCTGCTATCTTGATATATATAGTCATTTTTATACCAGTTGAGTGTGCCAATATTGTTAATATTGTATGAGTCACCATTGCCGTGGTTAACGTAATAATTATTACCTCTGGGGTTACAGTTATTACCCCTATCATTGTAATTGTTGTTCCTGTTAAATGGCTTCAATGTGACATTCTTATAACCCCTGTAATGACTATTGTAATGATTGTAATTAAAATGATCATTTCTGCCCCTATAGGTAGGGGGTATTATTTATAGGTTGGTTATACCCCTCGTTTCGCTGTCTCTCCTTTTTCTACCTGTCTTGCTTGCGTGAGTGACAGTCTTTCGCGTAGTGCCCCGATCTTTGATAATGATCACAATTTCCCTTTAGTTCTCTTCCGTTTTCTGTCGAAGCCTCTTTGTCATTTATCAACGGTAGTAGTTTTCGGCATCCCTCGACTAAATGCCCGGTTTAGACGTAGCAGTATATACAGCGTTTCTTGGTTGTTGCTGCTACTTCTTGTGACCCACTATAGTGATTTCTGTTGTGTTCCTTTTCTTGCCAGGTTTATGAATGGTCCCCACTTAGTTATTGCGTTATTGTATGCATACAATAACACATGTGAGCAGTGTACTTACGGATATTCCGTGCTGTAAACTAAGGTCGCTTCTGACTTTCAGTGCTTTTTACGATCGCTTCTTCTATAGACCAAGAGCTGAGGCCGAACGGTGGTCAAAATTTTAACCAGCCGCCTCTTTTACCAAAATTGAGGGATCTTATGATTCGTGAAGATCCGAAATATTTCGGTCATATTTCATTGTGATAAAGAGTTATGTGGTAATTATAGTTGTGCCATTGATCTTTTTTATTAACTAGCCGCCACTTACACCAATGGATAAAAAATAAATAGTTGTTACCTGACGGTGCCATTTGCGGCAAGATTAGAATGGATTTTGTACCCGAAAATCGACCTTCAAAAAAATAGACCCCCTACCCGATCTTGTCTATAATATTCATCTAAGATAGATAATGCACTGTAGATAACATTATAGATAAGAATACAATATCTATATTTTTGGAGATCGATTTTCGGGTACAAGATGCATTCTTATCTTGCCGCAAATGGCACTTTCATGTGACGAGTTTTTATTTTCTATCCATTGGTGTAAGTTGCGGCTGGTTAATATAAAAGATCATATGGCACAACTATTATTACCACATAACTCTTTACCATAATAAAATATGACCGAAATATTTCGGATCTCTACGAATCATAAGGTTGCTCAATTTTGGTGAAAGTGGCGGCTGGTTGAAATTTTGACCACCCTCAGGGCTCAGCTCTTGGTCTACTAGTGCTCCCGGGTTAAAACTCACCATTCCCTAACCAAAAGTTGAAAGTAATCCGTGTACAAATATCTCCAATGTCTCATATTCTCGGCTTGCTTTAAGCTTCTGTTTCTGAATGGGAGGAAAGTAAAGGTTCGAATTGTACAACATCGTTTATCTGCTGACAGGTGTTGGACACGTTCTCTGTAGTCGTCTACAGTTTCGCTGTGTTGCTGTAATATTACTTTTAATTTTGTCATAAGCAAGTCTGTGTCTTAGGAAGATTTAAGAAGAGATAGCCTAGAGTCTTACCTATACTTCCATACGTTACACTTATTTTCTGAGGTAATCTTGTCAAGTAATGCGTAGTAGTATTATCAGGGTAATGTTGCATACTAATGTTGCTAGGCAACACAACATAAAATTTGTCCTTTGTTTTGTATCTTTTAAATAATTATCCTTCACCCAGGAATTAAATTTTTCAAGATATCCCTTCCAGCTGACGAAATACTCTTTAGAACATCCTTTACCTCAACTTTTCAATATCTTATGAACCTCGAAGAAGCTCTCGTTTAATTCTTTTTGCACTTCAATCAACTCTTCCTTGTAAAAAAAACCGTCAATGTCCTTGTCAGCCAAATCTCTGAGAAAATCTACTGAAGACTATTGCGTGCAAGATATACGTGTCATTCTCAATAACTCTATAGTTTAACCGCTTTCGTAACTTTTGGCAAAGACATTTTTCGTCTTCCTAATATGAACTGAATCTCAAACGTTGTACTTTGGATTTTTATAAGTATGTCTGCCATAACGTTACATTATACTTTTAAGTGCTTTGCAACATTGTGCAAAGTTACACGTCTGCTGGTGCCATCTATGTCAACGAATGCATCGTGCAAGTGTAAGCATCTATTATACTAGAAAGAACGTCTACAAAGCGGCGATTATTTTTTTGTGTGAAATATAGCCATATTCTTACTTGAATAGTTCTTATAAAACGTTCAGCTATTCCAAACTTCGTCTATAGACTACGTGCTACTCTGTATTCCATTTCATTTTCTCACAAAACCGATTGCATTTCACGTCCTACAAATTATTTAGATTCATCCGTTTGGAGACACATTGGTATACGATCGTCACTTCTTGATGAAATATGTTGAAATGCTTTGGCGACGTTTTTTGATGTTTTATCCTTGATAGGTTACCTTCAAGCGTATTTTCTGATGACATTGATGACAATGAGAACATAAGCGTAGCCGTCATTGTAAGTTTTTAAAGCTCTAGTCCATTAAATCAGCTTCCCACACGTCATCAAAGTGACGCACCTTATAACTTTATCTGGGAAAACAATTCCTTCTGGGTCTATATAAATTATAGGCATCTTGACTCTTCAGCTAATTAATTACGTTAGATCACAAAAATTTATTTTTCACAGCACTCACGAGTTTGTTACCACCAGAGGATGGCTCTCTTGATACGCAAAAAAAACTTCTCAAACGTAATATTGCTACCCATGCAGTATGCTGTCAATAAAACGACTGTTCGCTTATCTGGCTATGTTCCTTCGACCAACATACGCGAAATAGCAAATTAATCCAATGCCTGATCAGCTTTTAGATGTTTGCTTTTATTCTCTGTAGCGTTGGCAAGATCGTGCTGATGACAACCTTCGTCCGAGGGGATTATATCCACATCACAAAGCTCAATGCACTTCGATAGCTTCGTTTTAGAACCGCAAAATTTATATCCAGGTACATCCATCTTAAGCGGTAGCAAGTCGATTCCAGGATTGAGAATACTGTTTTTTTTTTTCCTTCTCAAGTTTTACCTTTGTTTCTTGACCTTGATTACTTGCCGCTTAACCGACACCATGTTCGTACTTGTTTTTATGGACGTAAAATTAAAAAAATTTTTTTTTTTGCGACGCCGTTGATTGAATACCACTTTCATCAAGAAAACTCCTACTATTCAACACAGATCTTAGACTCTTATTCAACGATTTTGATTTATCGTCGTCGTCGTCGTCGTCGATCAGTAATTTTAATACTTGAGCGTTTCCGACATACACTTGTAGGATGTTTGCCATATGAAGTGCCACTACAAACTGATCACGCCCCATCAATGTACATTTTTTTCTGTCCCTGAAGGCACTCGTTCACCAGATCTACATTGTTTGACTGTGGGATGCGAACGCCACCTTTGATAACGGTATGTTCATTGCTCCACTAAAAATTACCTGTAGCTCGCAGTCATTGTTCTGCAGCTTTTTGACGAAACTTTTTCGGTACGCTTTCAATAACCTTAGCATTCTGTCTTTACTCCTCTTTGCGCTTCTCTTAGTCCTCCTCAATGTCATCATCATAGGGGTTATAATCTTGTGTTCGCCGTCATCACGTCAGCATATCGTTTTTTTTGCTGTAAAATTTCTTAAGGTATAAATACCGTTATGAATTTCGTTTATCTTTCTTCCACTTTTTTCGCTCATCGGTATAAGGTAAATACAAGATGTTTATTTCTGCTTCGAGCTGACTCATTGTTGTACCCAGCGTTTGCTAACATTTTAGACCATCATTGAGAAATATACTTCACAATCGGTCCACGCTTTCTTGAAACAGAAGAATCATTTTTTTTGCATGCTCTATATTTTTTACAGCATCGATAACATTGTTCCAATGAGCGGACCCAACAAAGCAATTAAGAAACTTCCTTCTTGTTATACGATGATTTGTTTCTTCGACGACGGATGAATTTTTACGTTCGCGAGTTTTCTAAAAACGTTAGTATGTACATGCAAACGTGTTTTGTGCGACACAGTTAGCAAGTTGTTTCCTTTGAAAATGTTTAACGCGCACTCAAAAATATACTTGATTAGCGCCGTATTGGCTTTGCGCAAACAAAAAAACAAGTAGTAGTTGTTGAGCTCGGGCTTTTAGTGATACTGTTGTGACTGGACTTGTTTAGAGTATGGTCTTAACCGTTTTATTTTAGTGTCATTCGTGGGTCTCTTAGGGTTTAACTCGTGAAATTCTTTTTTTCTTTTTAGTTGGGTAAAAACCTTTTGTTTTGATGATATAAATAATTGCATTAAATGTATTTTTTTATTAAAACAATTGAAAATAGTTATTCTTTCAAATATAATAAAGTTGGATCTCTTTAACAAGGATTAGTATTAATTATGTTACTGATAAATAACTTTCTAGAACATCTATCACTGATTGTTGTTACTGCTGCTTCGGAGTTTCCTAATGCTTCGTGCAGTAATTTTCAGTGATTCCTTAACCTACACGAATGAATTCGTAGCCGGTAAGATTTTGCGGTATCTGCTTTCTCTGCTATCGCCGGAACCACTTTCGGCGGGCCTCTTTCGTTGTACCTCACTCCTTAGCGTAGTTCGGTATCGATGTTCTCGAAATGCACCCAAGTTGCCTCAGCCAACATGTTGTGCCTTACGTGTATACGGTACTCGTGAGTCGTGAGAGTTTAGAGTAGACTAAAACTTTAAAGGACAGGTGGCAGACGTAAAAAGGGCAATTTTTCCTCTTGATAGTGCGTTTTTACAGCGTCAGAGCGAGTTAAAGAGGCCTTTGGTTGAATTAAGTCAACCAATGAACGATATTCTTGCACACTGCGTTGACAGCAAAATAGTAGGCTTGGACGATGATGTTTTCATGTTATGATTTCATGTTAAATTTTCTGACAGGTGCAATTGAGTTTTAGGGACGCGTGCGCAGTTGATTTATAGCGTTCACGACGTGCTCTCTTGAAAAAAACCGTAATGGTTAACCATATAAGAAAACCATATATAAAAACCAGAAAGAATCATGGTTTTTCTACTCCGTTTTCATGTGGTTTTTTGTCTCCAATCACCATGTGATTTAATAATGGAAACCATATGGTTTTCACATGATTTTCTTTTAATAAAAAAACTTTTTCTACTAAACTTTAAGTATTTTGGAATCTTAAAAACGCATCAACAATGATTATAAAAATAAAACAAAAGAAAAAAAAATTCCTTCAAGGTGGATTGAACCTTGTTGACTAACAGATTTTTAGCCAAGTATCTTATCCATTGGCCTAGAGAAGATTTGATTCTAGCTTCTCATTTTTTATCCTTATAGGTACAGAAGTCATAGTATTCCATTATTTATATTTGTGCATAACTGATTCTTTACATGTAAGCTACAGTAGAATCATGTGTATTATTTACATGCTATAAATTTAACATTGTTATTAATAATATGTGTTAAGAAATTTGTCTTCCAGATAAAATTTCTACGGAAAATGAAACTTAGATTTAATCCGCTGATTATGTGTACTAATATAATACCCTTCTCAGTCATGCATTATCTAATTATTATATCGATATTTAATGAATAACTAATCAAAAAAAAATTGTTATTCGCCATTTAATTGTAAATAANTGAATCGCCAAAAATCTAGCTTATAAAAATCCACATGAAAATTCTACATGACACTTGCATGTGGTAAATTGGTACGACTTTTGACCTGACACCTCAGCTGACAAATAACATGACAAGTCACCTAGAATATTTTCAGTAGGGACACCAGCATCAAGTCTACTCTGGTCGATTTTATCTTGGAACCAAATATCTTAAAATATATTAATAACAATATTAAATTTATTGCATGTAAATAATACACACGATTCTACTGTAGCTTATACATAAAGAACCAATTATGCAGAAATACGAATAATAGAATACTATATCTTCTGTACCTATAAGGATTAAAAATTGCATGCTAGGATCAAGTGTACTCTGGGCCAATGGATAAGATACTTGGCTAAGAATTTGTTAGTCAAGGTTCAAGCCGCCATAAAGTAATTTTTTTTCTTTCGTTTTATTTTTATAATCATTGTTGCTACGTCTATAAGATTCCAAAATACTTAAACTTAAGGAGAAAAATTTTTTTATTAAAAAAAAGTATGTGAAACCATATGGTTTTCATTGTTAAACCACATGGTGATTTGAGACAAAAAACCACATGAAAACGGAGTAGAAAAATCATATGATTCTTTCTGGTTTTTATATATGGTTTTCTTATGTGGTTTACCGTTATGGTTTTTTTTTTTCAAGAGTGGGCGTGGTTGATGCAGATCGGGCGCACCGGGATCTTATTGTGTCTCCTGTGGCTGAACTGAGCTACTAGTTGAAAATATAAATACCAATACCAACTTTACTGGGGATCAGCAGACCATGGAGTCATTTAGTTTTGCTGGCTGGACTACCGGTCTCCCAGACGGTGAAGACTTAGGCCCGGTCGGATTTATGCCTTTAGATTGGGATACCTTATACCACCTGACCAGTTTTCTGCGCTCTATAAAGCTATCACAAAGACTAAGGCTGATACTGACAAATGACTGCAACGCGTGGAGACCTAAGTGACTGCAAACTTTGACAATTTGAGTCAGTTGTGTCTTGAAAATATTCAGTTTAAAGCCACACTCCAGCACGTAGTGGAGGCTCAGAAGAATCCAGTGCCTTGTCAGCTTAAGGTCGTTGGTGGGTCGGCGTGTTATACACTGGATCTGCGTGATTTTATTCAAGAACTTTTACTTGTCTTAGAATTGCTGGATTTACTCTTTGATGTTTTTAATGTATGTGCGTTTCTGGTTAGGGAGGAGGCTACAGCCACGCCATCTAGTGAGAATTGGGTGCGTGATAATGGACGAGGGGAAACCGTGAGTCTCCCTCGCGTCACCTCTCGTGACTGGCAATCACGGATTGCTGTGGTAAGATTACGGGTCTCAGCTTTGATGGGTTGTCGTTTGCTCACCTTCACGAGTCTTCATCTTTTCTGATTCTGTTTTTGGTTTATTTATTTAACTTATCACTTGAAATATGTATCCATCCAGAAGCTTGAAGAAAATTAGTGATTGTGCCACTCTCTAAAGGGTCACACCGTAGTGATCTATTGAATGTCCATTCTGTTGCTAATCTCATTTATTTGGCTAAGGTATTTGATGTTCTAATTGCATGAAGGATTTATAATTATTTAGAAACCAATGCCTTAATTTGGCTTATGCAGTTGGACTTCTAGAGGGGCTATATCACGCAAACGGCATTATTGAAAATCACTGATGAGATACGCCTGGGTATGGAGCGTGGTATGATGACGGTATTGGTTTTGTTTTATTTTTGCCGGGCGTTTGACTTAATCAACGATGAGTATTTGTTGTGCGTGATGCGGTTTGCTGTCGAGTCTTTAAAATGGTTCTACTCTTACTTATCGGGTTGCTCTTAGGCAGTGCATATGCTTGAGGGGAAAGCACTGAATTTTTTCAACTACTTCCGGCGTACCTCAGGGTACTTCTATCGGTTCTATTATTTTCCTAACTTTCATAAACTCAATTCTGTCAGTTCCTTTCCATCGTACAAGTTTACTATTCGCATGTGATCTTCAAATATACATTTAATGCAAACTGTGCGACTTCCTCAGGGCGATTGGCCTCCTGAATGAGGCCAATAAAGACATTGCGCGTGTTATGCTATGGTCCCAAAACTCTGGCCTGAAATTACATCTCGGCACGTCGTTGGCGACCTAATTTGGTACGTGCCAGAAACTGATGAGGGTGGACCATATTCGGACGCCTCCTGTGATGACCGTTGGTGTTGTGGTTCCTCTGGTTGATAAAATTAAGGATCTAGGAGTTACGATCCCGAGTGATCTGACTTGGATTGCCCATGTGTCTATTGTATACTCTCGAGTCTATGGCGTATAGAACAGACTGCGATGTTATGGCCACCTCTTATCAAGTACATTAAAAACGAAACTAGCATCCTGCCAAGTTAGGCCTCACTTTGATTATTCCTGTATCGTGTACGTGAACCTCTCCAGGTATTTTGCGCTGAAATTAAATCAACTTTGCAATACAGTTGTACGTAACATCTGTAGTCTCTGTCGTCAAGTGGCAATAGACCCATATTATGATAGGTCGAGTTGGCTGCGCCCTAGTAAGATACATGAATATTTTCTGGGAGTATGAACCTACAAGCTCCTAACTACACAAAGGCCAACATATTTCTTTGATTTATTTTCACCGGTTTCTGATGAACCCTGCAGACCAACGCGTCGGGTACAGACTGGTCTGCAAATTCCGCATGCTACTCTTGTATTTTATGCCTTCTCGTCATCACTAACGATAATGAGGTTCTGGGAGTCTTTTCCAGCTTCTATTAGATTAAAAGATACGGTTGCAGTATTTAAAGCCTCATTATATAAATACCTGACCTTGCAACCGCTGGAGTAGGGTCTAACGACTCCACTTCTATCATTATTACGAACAAATAATGTTTTTAAAAAGTAACAGAGAGATTATGTAATTACACTAATTAAATAGCAGTGCTACTATAATTGTAAATTTTTTGGTCTGATATAAGTTATATTGCGTATTTAATTGCGATTTATTAGCTCTACATTAAGGTTTACTGTATAGTTTATCCCGTTTTGCTCAGTGTAATTTATACATAATTGTTAATTATGTTTTCATAATTTGTAAATGTATTAAAAATTGCTTTTGCCATTCGTACTACAGGTCCTTGGCAGAATAAAAACGAGTTTCAAGTCAAGTCAAGTCTCCCTCTCTATTATTAAACGGTAACTTCTGGTACCTTCAATTAATAAAGTAGTTATAAGAAAAGTGTCCGAAAGTCATTGGTTGACTCCCTCATTTTCGGGCACAAACGGGGAAAATAACAAGCCAAGCAATAATGTATGAATCTGTATTTTCCTCTCTACCGCTTTTATCACCCATGCAGTCATCAAAAATAGCGTCTTTGGTCACACTTCATCTTATACACAATGTACACGCTCTACAATCAAATTACAGTAGCGCTGCTCGCGTCTATTTCTTTTGCTCTTTCTAGTGGTAGGTATTTATCATAACCTATACCTATCTCTTTCTCTCTCTCTCTCTCTCTCTCTCTCTCTCTCTCTCTCTCTCTCTATTTAATAATTTATTGAACTGTTTGTGGAAACAATCAGTAGCTAATAAGTTTAGTTAGTTACGGGTTGTTATGCGGCACCTTATTTACTTAGTTAATTTACTTATTTGCTTATGCAAATATGTATATACACATATATATATGTATTAAAGAAATGATTCATTTCGGTGACACAACCAATGAGTCATTAAGCAATAACGGAGGATCGGCCAATAATTTGATAACCAACATGTGCAGGCCAGAGCCCAGTAAAAAACATCAAAAAGAAACAGATGTTGAAATTAGAGATTGAACCAGAAAAGCGTGAGAAACTTGACGCCCTGAGCGAAAAAACTAAGGTGATAGTAATGGGCTTGTTTTCAAAGATTAGGGCAAAGTTAAAAAAAACAGAGGGGATAGATACAGCACCCAAGGCGGTCACAGAGACCATCCAAAATTCGTTACTGACGAGTAGGGATCACACGGACATATCTTACGACACAGAAGTAAACATAGGACTTATGAACAAAGAAGCGGGTCTTCTTTTTGGCGAACGAGTCAGTGAGCGAAATATGAGAAGCTGAAGAGATACGCAGAGCTCGAACAGATAAAATTAACAATGGGGCATGCCAGAGGATCCAGAGTGGCTGATTTCTATCTCATCCTGTTACGAATATAAAGAGTCAAGAAACCTTGAGACAAGAAACTTACATGATTAACAGCTATAAGACATATAATAAAAGATATGAGCAAGGAACTCGAAAAAATAAAGAAAGCCACGTTTATGGTAACGATACTACCACCAACTAATAACTAGACAAATTGGGCGGTTCTGATGCGAATAGGGATAGATTACGGAATGATGTAGCACCAACCATGGCCCAATATACAGAAAACACACAATCTATACACAACCACAACCACTTAGCAGACTGTAGAACTTGCAACAAAACATTCTGCCAACACTCAGCGAACAACGTCCCGTTCTTTGACGGTGACCCAATCAATCTGTCGCTATTTGAAAGGATAGTAAGGATGACTGCTCAAATGGTGGGTTCAGAAAATGAATTATTTGTTCTTGGTACCATTGCAAGCAGACTAAAAAAAAGGTAGCTGAGCATTTCGCACCCAAGTTAGCTCAATTCAATACAGTCCAAGAACTCCTTCAGGAATTTTCAAACAAATATGATAGTATAAATAATTCTGACACGTTGATGGCACAACTAAAGACAATCAGACAAAAAAATCAGGAATCGATAGAGGACTGCGGTGGAAGGGTACAAAGACTGTATAACAGGCTCGTGATGCTGCACAATTCAAATCCATGCCTACTACCTATTCAAAAGCAATCCTGAAGAAAAGAACGGTGGCGCAAGCAGTTAAACAATTTACGTATAGCTTGCACCCAATATTTTCAGATACACACAACAACAACCGGACACACATGTAGGTGCAAAATTACAAGTTCAAACCCGAGGACCTTCTGTAAAGCGATCATAAAAGTACTAAAAATCAAGAGCAACCTTAGTTTACGGCACAAAATACTAGTAAGTGCATCGCTTGCATACAAATAAGACAACAGTCGAGTGGGGTCACTAGTAAACTTGGCGAGAAGATAAAAAAAAACAACGGAAATCACTAATGGAGCGCTAGGAGTATCAGCAACAAAACTAAAAACGCTGTATATACTGCGACGGCTGAACCGGGCATTCAGTTGAGGAATGCCGAAAACTACTAGCGGTGATTAATAACAGAAAAACTCCAAGAGATAACTGAAGAGAACTGAAGGAAAATTACAATTATCGTCAGATACCAGGACACTATGAGAGAGACAGCCACACACATAAGCAAGAGAGGGAGGAAGAAGAGAGATAGCAAAACGAGGGGCATAACCAACTAGTAAATAATACCCACACCAACAGAAACGCCTATAATTATGGGGGCAGGAATGATAATTTTCATAACAATAATTACAATAATTATTACGAGGGCTATAACAATGGCCCAACGAAGCCTTATAACAGGAATAATATTTACAATGACAGGTATAATAATTACAACCCCAGAGAAAATAATTATAACGGCATCCGCGACAACGGTAACTCGCATAATAATAAGAGCAGGAATACATTCAACTGTTATGGTAACGGCTACAAAAATCAACATAGCAGGGACGGCTACAATAGGGATTTAGTAAGGAACGGGGCGCCACAGGATAAGGGCCCACAGCAACGAGAAAACAGCGTATACGCCCTTGGCAGCAAAAGAGACCCACCCGCAGCTTTAAACTAGCAAGATATTCGGCGTGATCCTCAAACGTCGAACGTGAATTAGAGAAAGAGACGGAGAAAAGCTTGTCTGGTGAGGGAGAATGTGCGAGAGAGAGGCCGCAGAAGGTGCAGCCCAAAGCAATGGTGTAGGACGTCCCTGACTCCAGGACATCGCAGTTGGTTCGGATCACTCGACCCGAAGAAGGCAGAACTTCCGGGACTGTCCTGGAAATTGACTATGGACAAGTGTCTGGAAGAACAGTAAACGTTGCAACACACAACGCCCCCACAATATTTATACTTCTGCACCGGCAGAGACAAAGCATAGTGCGGATGTACAACTAACCACGTCCCCAACTGCAATACAAAAAAAGAGATAACCAGGAAGGTTATATAATGCACGTATTAAAAAATAAATAAATAAATTTAAGAAACATATATATATATATATATACATACACACATACATACGGTGGTAAATAAAAGTTAGTTACAAGATACCTACCGATCTGTGAGTCGGGCACACAATAGGAGCCAACACCGTCTGCTCCTCGATAACTACGAGGTGGGCCCCACGGATACATCCGACGGACGGCACCCTCCAACAAACATACAACACAATAGACTAAAGGAGAAAGGCAAGGAACAAACATATACGGTTACATACAGAAACTTATTCATACAAAGCTAAGGAGTCCTTACGTGGGAGCATTCGTGGCACGTCGAGGCCTCCTCCGAGACAGCACCTTCCAGCACAGCGCAGACGCTGTCATAAGTTGTTGTGAATCCCGTAACTCGCGCATCATCGTGAGGCAAGCTCACGAAATTCCGAGGGGAGGAAAGTGCAACAATAGCGAAAGAAATCGGGGAGACTTTAGAGACAGCGACTGTAGCATTCAATGGTAAAATCATGTACTATGTAGAGATACCCTTTGTAACAAGAGAGGATTTCGATCTCCTTAGAATATCACCATTACTGGTGAAACAAAAAGGGTTTAACGCAACAGTTATTGTGGCATACTTATAGCTATCATACGAATACGTGTCAGTCAGTATTAAAGCGAAGAGTTTTGCACCAATACCGCAAAAATCAAAGATGCTGAGGTCAATTGTAAAGACTGATTGTTGTTACTGCTGCTTCGGAGTTTCCTAATGCTTCGTGCAGTAATTTTCAGTGATTCCTTAACCTACACGAATGAATTCGTAGCCGGTAAGATTTTGCGGTATCTGCTTTCTCTGCTATCGCCGGAACCACTTTCGGCGGGCCTCTTTCGTTGTACCTCACTCCTTAGCGTAGTTCGGTATCGATGTTCTCGAAATGCACCCAAGTTGCCTCAGCCAANTTTTTTTTATTTAAAATAAATAACAGTAAATAAATGTAGTTAAAATTATAAAGTAAAGAGTTCACGTGAAATAACAATGTATATTAAATGTAAAGTAGTTCTATGCAAATACCCAATTCGCGGGAACTTCATACATAATTATAATACAAGACAAAGCGCGCACACAACCAATATTGTTACACACTCAGCACACAAGAAAATAAGACTGAATGGAAAAAAGGAAAAAAAAGCAAAATATTAATGTAAAGAGTACAGCGGTTCTCTACAATCGAATGGAAGGATGAATGTGGAGTGCTACATAAACAACACAGACAACAGAATACAGCACAAGACACACACACATGCACGATGGCAATCAAGCCAACAGGCTCAACATGGCATAAACTGAAGTCAACGTCGTCGAGGGCAACGACGTCGCGGCCTCGGACGTGTTACGTATGATATGCAGGGCATATCATACTGACCCCCTTTGACAACAGCGAGGCGATCTCAGCAAGAGACCATCGACAGGAGGTGGACGAGGCTATATAAGGCCCGGCGAGCCTCTAATCAGGGGACTCGGCACTCAGCAGTCGGCCTCTAATTGCGAGACTCGGGCAGCAGTCGGGCAACCAATGAGTCAGGGAGTTCAAGGGAGTCAGGCGAAAAAAGAAGATCGGACAGACCAAGCAATCACGCTACTTTGCCTTTAATTTCGGTATCTTTAATAAAGCTCTTGATATAACCATTGTTGGTCATTCTCGCGACCCACCTCGTCACCGATATTATTCCCACATAACAATAGTTAGAAAAGACGTGATTCGTACAAACATAAACGAATATAAATATAGAATTAAAAAAACAAAAATGATTAAAAACTATTATACATTTGCTTGGGAAAGAAAGAAGGGAGAAAACACTGTATGTATGTAATCTTACTTTCCATTTATTTTATATTTATGTGCGCTTGTTAGTAGTTACACACAGACTGACTGATGTTAGCTCACTTTACATATTTTTGACTTTCACCCTGTACTTTTTACACTTCTACGCCGTACAATACACAGACCTGCACGCACATACTCTTTCGTGTTCATTCATATGTGTACGCAAGCATCGACTCTTACCTAACACTTTCCACAAACTTTCGTATAATGTTATATTTAATGTGCAATTTAATCTTTTATTTTAAGTTGGTATTTTCCGTTTTCTTACCGGATTTGTGCAAATTACTCTTGGTGTAGGTAATTCTTCGTCTTTTGTGGAATCATAATTATTCCGCTGCAGCGTTATCTTCTCTTTGTCTTTTTTTCGGTCCTCTAGCTCGTCTAACGGATGGTCTACCATCTTTTCTTGACTCTGTAGAGACATTACTGCCTATAAATGAGGTTGACTCTGAAGACAGTGTGCTTTTTTATGTTTAATAGCTATTTCTTCCTCTGGAATGAAGAATTCTTTAAATTTTTAATTTCCTTTTACACTTCGTTCAAGTTGTAACTGATTCAAGTGTCTCAACTATACTCTCCCATCATATAATCTAACTACATAATGCAATTTACCCGTTTGACACGATATTTTACAAAAAATCCAGTTCTATTTTTCTTCGTACTTTTTTGCCTCCACGCTATCTCTTACTTGGAATTTTCTATATTGCTTAGTGTCGTTGAATTCCGCTGTTTTTTATAATTTCACTTGGTTTAATTGAACTTAACTGATATCTTATTTTTCTACCAAACATCAGTTCTGTTGGCGGAACTCCTGCAATGGTATGAGGCATTTGACAATATTGTGCCAAAATTAATTGTAAATCAAATTGAAGTTTTTATTTACGTTGTAAATTACTCAGTGCTATTTTTATTGTTTGAACATATCTTTTAGCTGCACCGTTTGTCGCCAGATGAAACGAAGCCATTATTTAATATAAAATATTATTTTCCTTTAGAAATTCTTGGAACGTTATGGAAACAAAAGTTCTACTTTATTATCATTCAATCAAGTTTCTGTAAAAACAATAATTGAGAAAACGTTTGCAAAACAAGAGATATTATTTTTAAAATCTTTTGTCTTGTATTAAATGGTATTGTTGGATTATTGTTACTATTTTCATTGACACATTGTCGGAGTGCCAAATTTATATTTGATGTGCAAACCTTTCTCACTATTCTGAATTCTGTTATTCATGAACATGAGATCATGTTCGTTAAATATGCTCCCTGCTTAAAAGTTTTATCCGAGATGTAACAAACTTTGTCTTTCTTGTCGCTTTTAAAGCGTGCATATACCCGGTGGACCTGATCAATAGATGCAAGATGCATTCTAATGGATCTTGTTATGCTATTTAAAAATTTTTTCAGACGAACTGGTTGTACGTTGACCGGGGAAAAAGGTGCACCATTAAAAAATTTAATCACCTCAGCCTTGTCTGTATCTGCAGAATTTGTATCTAGAACGTTAAAGATAGTAACATTTAATACTTTTACTCGCCTTTCAGTACGTTTAGACATGAAACCTTTTTCATTTTAAGATTGAGTGGTAGCAATTGTATTCTCATGGTCTTGGAAGCATGTATCTTAATCACCTACAATATGTATTCAATGAAAGTGCTCTGATAAGCTGATTATTTATTTCCATAATTTGGGTTCCCAAGGAGATGATTTTGACGTTTTCCATTTCTGCAAGCCTCTTATCTACCACCTAGACTTTTTCCTCTAGACCAACAAGATCGAAATTTTACTTATTGAATTTTTTATTCATCGAACTAAAAAGAGATTTAATATTATTAGAGATGCTCGTCATATATTGTTCTGAGCGAACAGTCAGTTTGTTAGAGTTCATCTAATGATTTTCTAAGTAAGTCACTAGTGATTAAATCAGTTGCAACAGGATCATGGCAACACTCTCCATAAGAGCTATACAGGCAAACGGAGGCCCTAGTAACTCAACTGTTGTGGTAATAGGCTTCACACTTGCTACATTGCAATGCATCAGCAATTTGCAGAGAGGCCTCCTAGCTCAGACAGAGGTAGCATTTGACTTGTTCCGATATTGTAGGTTAGGAAACAGCGTGTTTAGACTTTTGATTAGTATTCATTAGAATGCAATTAGAGTAAGCATTTTGGAAAAAATTGTAGAGTGCTTAAAATCATAATATGACAGTGCATATGTTTATTTAAAAATGTGTGATGACAGCGTAACCTCCAAAAGAGAAAACAAAATTTCGCAACTCGGAGGAAAAGCAACTTAGACGAAAATTAACAGTTTTGATAGATTTTCTGAAAGTGAAAGCTACAGTTTCTGCATTAATAAAGTAGTTTGGTCAATGCATATTTGGTTTTGGTTCTATGCTTTTTATGGGACACGTTGGAAGTGGGGGGGGTCAGTAACTAAATGCTTTAACGTAACGTAATACATTGACTACGAGCACATTAGGTGGCGCTGCCAATGCCGGAGCTCAGTACCAATTTTTACAGCATGAAAGCATTGCATCTTATGGGAACGGTACTATTTTAATTAATAAAATTTTTGTTTTCATGTGGTGATTTATGGAATCGGTACTTACAACACGACATTGGTATACTTTATCGAATTCAAATTATTTTGGAGTGATTACTACATCCTCTTTGTTACATAGTCGAAATTAATCACATACTATCCAGGCCAGGTTAGTTAGCTCATTTGACGTGCCATATATACAGGTATATCCGATACGTGCTGTTTACCCGAAGAGCCCTGTGACCCTATCTGCTTTTTTTGTTCTTCTGCCGATTTATTTTGTCTTTAATAATTTTTTTTTAATAAACTATTTCAATATTGTGTCAGACGTACTAGTTCCATACACTACCACATGAAAATAGGGTTGTAGTTAATTAAAATAAGACCGTTCCCATAAGACCCAAGGCTTTCATGCTGTAAGCATTTGTACTGAACTCCGACATTGGCAGCGCCACCTGAGATGTGCTCGTAGTCAATAGCCTTTGGTGCACGCTGTTATGATATTTGTATGTGTATATATATACACACATGTCTGAAAAAAATCAAAATTTTTTGTGTTATTTTAATACGTAAAATATGAGTTGTGCTTTTTTTCGTACGATACACTCATACGTATACGCACACACTCACTTATACGTACATGTCAGTACTCAGTACTTTTAGTAGAATACTACTAGCACAGACTATACACTCCTGTATTAAATTCTACCGAAATTCTACTGATCTTACAATCACTTATGCACGTACACACACGCACACACATCGTAAAAAACATTCTTCAGCGAGAACATTCAAATACTGGATTGTATTTTTCTACAAAATATATAATTAGCATGACATACGATAATTCTTTTAATTTACTTTCACAATGCACATATCTCTTTAGTAACAAGTAAAATGGATATTAGTTACTAAAATTTGATGATTAATACTTTTTGTAACTAACAGTATCATCTGTTCAGTAAACATTTCGTATCAGTTCACCATGCAGTTTTTTTTAGTAGTTGTAAATCTTTGGCCGATGGTTGTTAATTAACGGGCTTTATTTCCTGAACTGTAGTCCCCTTATCCCTAATGTGCACTCGCAAACTTGAGGTAGCGCTCGGATATGTTGGCTGAAGCTAACTTTACTCTGTGACACAAGCTGAAGCGAGACTTGGTTATTTGACGCTAGCTGACGCGAGGTACCACGAGCTACAGCGAGGTACAGTAAGGTACAGCTAGCAACAGCGAGGCACAGCAAGGGACCACGATGAACAGTGTTACGACCTGGTCCTTGGCGTAGAGCCGGCGTTGGGTTAGGTCGATTCAATATCGGAATTTTTTCCCTAGATCGTATATATAGCTATACGATCTGGGGAGAATGTTCCGTCGAGCAGACAGCACCGCAGTGAAGGGGCATTGCCAAAGACGCGCGAAAATTAAAAATTGTAATATTACAACACAAGTGCCTATCACCTTATGACCCAGGGCGCTAACTGGCCTCTCTATTAAATAATAAAGTATTAATTATTAACACAAGCGCCTATCACCCGATGACCAAGGGCGCTAACTGGCCTCTCTATTAAATAATAAAGTATTAATTATTAACACAAGCGCCTATTACCCAATGACCCAGAGTGCTCACTTGCCACTGTGTAAATTAATAAAAGGTTAATTAATAATCCAAGGGCCTATCACCAAGTGGCCCGGGGCGCCTACTGGTCGCTTTATTAAACGATATACATTATTAATTTGTAGCACAAGTGCCTGTCACCCGATGACCCAGGGTGCTTACAGGCCTCTCTATTAAATAATAAAATATTAATTANAAAAATGTGTACTGGTACAGGTATATTTGGTACGGTAGTATACTTTAAAGTACCTTAGTGAGTATAGATAAACCTTATACTTAGTACGTCAAAATCCGATACGTGGTACGGGTTTTTCCTGTACCAGTACAGAAAGTTAGTCGGCCAGTGGAAGCATTTAGAATGTCAGTATATATATATATACATACGTAGCTGTACAAGTTCAAGAGGTTAGGATCTCAGTATATCCACCACAACCCAATTTAAGTTCAATACATTGATACGAATCTAACAAGATGTAATAATAAGTGCAGTGGGCACTTGTAGTCACTTTTCTGTTGCGTATAATAATTGGTTTTCACTCGCAAAGAACAATTTACATATTGAGCCAAAATAACAATGACAATCCCATACATGTATGCAAGTATGCATGTATGTATATAGATACATATCTCCACTGTATATTATAAGCGCACGTACTATGCGCGGTAGACGGTACAGTAGAAAGCCATGTGCAGTATACAAATTTAATAGACTATCCATGGTACAGAAAAATCCTGTACCAAAGCTATTGAAAAACTTGTGCTAGTATAGTTATAAAACCAACTAGTCACAGGTTTTTCGGTGGTCCAGATAAGTATGTCGAAATGTGAGACTGGTTGCAGAAATCTCAAGACCTGTACGTTATTTTTCTATGCTCATCACTTTTGGTATTGCTTATTCTGGTAACAACAATCTTCCGTGCACTCATGGCACACCAACGCCTCCTCCAAGACGACTATTAAAAGAAGAGAGTACGGTCAACGCACTAAATAAAAGCAGAGTGGACACTGAAAACTAACGGACACCAAAAACTAACAAACACTGGAAAAGGAAAGCAGGGAGCACTGAGACGAACTTAGCACAACAAAGTCAGGGTAAGCAGTAACGAAGGAAAGTAAAAACCAAAATATCCAATGATCCTTACATTCCACCTCCCTCGGAAAATGTAAAAGAGAGGGCTACCACGGGAAGTAATAAGATGACCAAAAAAAGGGAGAGGGAAAAAGGGCAGGTCAGCCACAAAATCCGCGACACTATATGCGCCTGTTATAAACGACACACAGAGTCTAACACATGTCTAGAGAAAAGGGAACACAGTAATCTGTTCATGATAACCATAAAAGGCAGTACACGCAGACACGTGCTTCGAACATTTCTTATACTGACGTTGTACCGTTCACACAAAGAAACAACAACAAGTCTAGTATTTTATGTATTTACGACGAACCGTCATTTAACAGAAAGAAGGAAGTGTACCAAAAAAAAAAAGGGTAAAAGAGAGGGAATTTTTTTTTCCGTTCGTGAAAATCGTCGTAAAGATGTTAAATATAAACAGCGTCGTAGGACTTGAAGTCACGAGTGCTTAAGGGTTTTCTGGTCTCAATCATACAATAATGCGATAAACATCTCGGCATGTCGTATACAGTTTTAAGCAGTGTACAAGCACCACGATATGTAAGGGGAGAGCCATACTCCTGGCTTAACTTGCAATGTACAGCCTTCTTGCATAGGAAAATAATTGTTTCGGCGTTTGTTATTGCCTGTACGGAATGTCACGATTCAGGGGGGTGACGAGGAGCCACACAGAAGATATGCTACAGTTGAATTTTTTTTTTTTCCCTCCATATGAGAAAAGAAAAGGAAAAAAGTAGTAATTTTCAAAGAGGGCAAACACGAAAAGAATAAAGAAAGGTATCAATTTTTTTTTGTTTTAGGGTGGAAGCCGCACAAGGAAAAAAGCAAATAGGGAAGAAAGAGTTAATTGAGGAAAATCCGGGGATAATAGTAGATGACTTGGGCCCGATCCAGTCAGCCACATCAACGTGGAGAGTTATATGGTATATAAATTGGAATCAACTAATGCAAGAGTCAACGCAGTTTTTACAGGCACAGAGGCAGGCTAGCTGGAAATGCTCAGTAACACTGAGGAAAAAGAAAGAATGTATGGAAAAAATAGATCAGGCCACAATCGAAGTTTTACAAGCGGAAGGAAATGTGCAAGAGGCATATAGAGCAGTAGTGGGCCAGGGAATTCATAGCCAAATCGCAGCCGTGCAAGTGATCTAAGGACAATTAACGGCAGCGGAAAAGGGAAAAAAACAGGAATTAATAGATTCAAAACCGTCTACCAAAATCGACACGAACAAACATCTAACAGAACAAGTAACAATCACAACATTCGGGAACTATGGAAAGGAAATACAACACATAAAAAATTTTAAAGCAAAAGCAGAAAAAATAACAGAAAAAGGGTTAAAAATATTCGCCAACTTAATAACAGAAAAGGACGAGGTGTCAGACATGATAAAAGAATTTGAACAATTAGCTAAAGAGCTCGCAACAAAATTTAGAAAAGCAACCGATATAATATATTTAGCCAGTCGAGGCGTGACATACCTACCGGAGGAAGCATTAACAGCTGTATCGGAAGCCAAAATCTTAGTAGGACAACTAAGATCGGACCTCAAATTCGTAGAAAAGAAAGGTTTAATAGCACAAGAAGAAATCGGGGAAACTTCAGAGATAACGACTGTAGCATTTAATGGTAACATCATATATTATATAGAGAAACCCTTGGTATCAAAGGACGATTTCGATCTTCTTAGAATATTGCCGCTTTCGATGGAACAAAAAGAGTTCAACGATACAGACATTGTGGCCTACCTACAGCCAACATACGAATTTGTGGCACTAAGCACTGATGCGAAGAATTTTGCACCAATATCACAGGAAACGGTTAAAGGATGTAAAAAAATGGGATAAAAGCGAATTTGCACACTGATGAAATCAGCACAAGAAGTAAAGGAAGACCATCCTTGTGAAATAAAATTAATCCTCGGCTACACAATAAAAAATCCAGAGAAATGCCCGATAATATTAGCCAAACTTTACTGGACGCGCCTACATGCAAGAAACCAGCATGCTTTCAGCACTACGGGGGAGGAGAAAATACACGTGCAGTGTGGGCACACAGAGCATAAAACATTTAAAGTGGTATACGCAGGAGTAATAAATTTGTCAGAGGATTGCACGGCTCAAGTGGCAGAGACTAGATTGAGTCCGGGATCAGAGGAGGGCAAGAGCAAAACAGTCAAACTTAAGGACTCCAACTTGAATTTAGGAAAGATAATACAGAGCATAAAAGGAATAAAAGGGGACAAGTTACGGGAGCTTAGGGGTATAATAATAAAAAGAGACGGATTACAGGAACTTGGCAATGATGAGTACAGGACTGAAGGAAACTCAGAGACAGGGACAAAGCTAATGGATATAGTCCAACGCGTGCGGGAACTCTTGCAAACACAAGGGGAATTGTCCGATTGGAAAGAATTTGCATGGATAGCAGCAGAGATAACGCTGGGCATGGCGATAGGGTCATTTGGGTTCTTAAAATGGGGGGGGGCCTTAATACTAAAACTTGTTAGAATGCTCGCAGGTAGACAACGCAGAGGCAACATAGAGAGAGACGGAACTACGACAATGAGTCCCTCAGCACCTGAGCCAACACCAATCGAAATACAGAGAACTCCGAGACACCTATTCAACATCCCGGTAGTCATCACGGAGACATACTCCAAGGGCCGGGGGCTCAAATAAAACATACAACGCAACAAAGTGATGAAAAAAAAAGAAAAAAAAAATTAAGAAATATTAAATAATAACAAATAATATTTGTATGACAATAATATTATAATGCTAATAATAACAATATAATGAGAATAGTATTGTAATAATAATATAAACCATACGGTAGTAGTAATATTATTATTACTACTACCGTATGGTTTATATTATTATTACAATACTATTCTCATTATATTGTTATTATTAGCATTATAATATTATTGTCATACAAATATTATTTGTTATTATTTAATATTTCTTAATTTTTTTTTTCTTTTTTTTTCATCACTTTGTTGCGTTGTATGTTTTATTTGAGCCCCCGGCCCTTGGAGTATGTCTCCGTGATGACTACCGGGATGTTGAATAGGTGTCTCGGAGTTCTCTGTATTTCGATTGGTGTTGGCTCAGGTGCTGAGGGACTCATTGTCGTAGTTCCGTCTCTCTCTATGTTGCCTCTGCGTTGTCTACCTGCGAGCATTCTAACAAGTTTTAGTATTAAGGCCCCCCCCCATTTTAAGAACCCAAATGACCCTATCGCCATGCCCAGCGTTATCTCTGCTGCTATCCATGCAAATTCTTTCCAATCGGACAATTCCCCTTGTGTTTGCAAGAGTTCCCGCACGCGTTGGACTATATCCATTAGCTTTGTCCCTGTCTCTGAGTTTCCTTCAGTCCTGTACTCATCATTGCCAAGTTCCTGTAATCCGTCTCTTTTTATTATTATACCCCTAAGCTCCCGTAACTTGTCCCCTTTTATTCCTTTTATGCTCTGTATTATCTTTCCTAAATTCAAGTTGGAGTCCTTAAGTTTGACTGTTTTGCTCTTGCCCTCCTCTGATCCCGGACTCAATCTAGTCTCTGCCACTTGAGCCGTGCAATCCTCTGACAAATTTATTACTCCTGC
>NW_019379574.1:425120-445397 GCF_000648655.2 Copidosoma floridanum | reverse complement strand
TTTTTTTTTTTTTTTTTTTTTTTTTTTTTTTTTTTTTTTTTTTTTTTTACATATTTATTTGGACTACACCAATTATTTTTCTAAGTTTTTCGAATTTTTTGCGGACCAACGGTTTTGTAAAAATAACTGCTTGTTGTAGATCTGTCTTGATATACACTGGAGTAAACTTCCTTTGATTAGCACCGTCGAAAATAAACTTGAACTTGATATCCATGTGTTTTGACTTACTTTCAAATTGTCCATTTTTAATCCAAGTTATTGCACTTTGGCTATCGATTTGCAGCAACGGTGGTTCCAATTTTTTCTTCAGTACTTGAGAGATTAACTTGTGCTCCCATATAATATTGGTTACAGTTTGACATGCAGCAACAAACTCTGCTTCTGCAGTTGACAGTGCAATAGCCCTTTATTTCCTTGTTCCCCAACATATTGGACTATTGTTTAATTTTGATATATATCCGGAGTTAGACTTTCTTGTTTTGCTGTCCCGAGCAAAGTCAGCATCGCAAAATCCTTCAAAAATGCAGTTCCCACTTGCATTGAATTTTATTCCGTAATCAGCTGTTCCTTGAAGGTACCATAGGATTCGTTTAATTGCATTCCAGTGTGTGCTTTGGTAGTTGGTGCAGTATTGGCTCACCGTGTTGACTGCCAGGGCTATGGCTGGTCTGCTTATCACTGCCAGGAATAGCAAACTACCTACTGCTTCACGGAAGGGNAAAAAAAAAATTATAAAATAGTAACTCCATGTAAAATAACGTAATGTATAATTTCGAATGTATCATTTTTTATGTAAAACAACACTTAATGTAAAGTAGTAAATGCCCAATTCACAGCAATTCCATATATGATTTTAGTATAAGGCAAAGCGTATACACAATCAATATCGATCATACTGAATAATACAAAGAGCCAAAATATTAATGTAAAGAGAACAATAGTTCTGTACGATTGGATGGAGGAATGAGTGTAGAATACTAAACTACATAAAGAACACAGACGACAGAATACAACATAGTATGTACACGCATGATCGCAAACAAATCTACAGGCTTAACACTGTGTAAATTAAAAAGCCAGCGTTGTTGAGGGCGACGACGTCAGAGCCTCGGACGTGTCACATACGATATGCTGGGCACATCATACTAACTTACACTGGTAACAGCATGGCTATTTTATCAAGAGGGCACTGACGAGAGGGTAACAAGGTGATGTAAGGCTTAGCGAGCCTTTAATCGTGACAGTTAAGCGTTATCAAGGCAGCCGAGCGTTATCAAGGCACTTGATCGTTATCAAATTAAGACACTGGGCGATAGTTACAGGGGGGCATGACGAGCTTTGAAAGGAAACAGAAGCTCGACTTTGGCTTATAAATGTGGTATCTTGAATAAAGATCCTTAAAGTAATAAGTGTTGGTCATTTTCGCGATGCACCTTCTTAACAATCTCTTTTCCACGTAACATATAATTAAAAATTTTATTATTTAAAAAGTAAGAACATTTGTTATGAAAAGTGAGTATAACGTTGTTTATTTAAAAGTTAACATCTTTATTAAGAATATTGGAATAAACATCAGCTCTTTTCCATTTATTTGGCACTCTTAATGATTAAATTTCTTCTTCTCCAATATCTAATAATAATTTTAAAAGTTTTTTGTTAATCGAATGTTTTTTCGAAAATTTTTTTTCGAGTTTTAGAAAGTTTTATTTAAATTTGAAAACTAAATTTAGCTGCAATAAAGCATTATTTTTTTTCTTTTTTTAAAATCTCTGATAAAAATTATTTCAATTTCTTTCATAATTAATTGCCTCGAATATCTTCAGACATGAAAAACCACGCAAAAAAGTTTCTTTAGTGGCATGGCAGCACAACGTTAAATGTTTTTTCAAAAAATTATAAATTTGAAAATCGTGTTTCACTAAACCTAAAGCAATAGCAGCATCTTTCAATGCACTTTAAAGTATACCGTCAACTTTTCCTAATATTTCAAGAGATGCTACTTCATTAGTGCTATTTAAAGTTATTTTAAATGAAAACGCTTGAAGTTCTTGGAAAACACTATAATAAGTCGACCTATTGTTAAATTATTTCAAACACTTTTTCGATTCACCCAAGTTTTACTGAATTAAAACAGTAGTATTCTAAAATATTGACATATCGAATTTTGTTGAGCAAAAATTTGGCAAAGATTCCTGAATGACAAAAGTTTAACTGTAGTAAACATGGAAGAATATTTTTACCTGTCTTAAGTCTGTAAGACAATAAATTGAAGCAACTATTAAAACGATAATAATTTTAGATATTCTATTTGATATTACAATCATCTTTCTTCTTTTGCAGTAATAAATGCCAATGTCGTGAGTAAAGAAATAAAGCTATTTATAATTCGAAAATTCAAGGTCAAGTTTGTTACATGACACTTTAATATATTATAAACAATTCTAATAAACCTTTTAACAGTAAATTATTTATAAATACATGTAAATTATTTGCAGTATAAATATATGTGTGTGTATATATCTTTCTATATTATATACTGATTTTGGAGGGTCATTCCACACAATCCCCTTCCACCACTCCTCAGCCCCTCCTCCACCCACCTCTAAATAAGGTAAAATTCTAACAGTTTTCACGTAATTTTTGGTGGGTTAAATTTTTGGTTATCTACTCCTCCTCCCCTCCTCAACCCTTCTGCTCGATTTTGATAAGCCCCTCTTGGTCCCTCCTCCACCCTCCCTCAGCCCTCCGCCAAATAAGGTACGATTGTATCAGTTTTAACTATATTTTTACAAGGTTATATTTTTTTAAACTCTCCCTCAGCCCTTCCTCATGAGTTTATAACACTATAAACAGATAACCCAATTAGCTTCCCTTATAATTTAGAAAAACTCCCTTTAGCCCTCCATCAGCAGCATCTCTAAATAAAGTAAAATTCTATCAGTGACCATGCCATTTTTAGTTTGATTGCTTTTTGCACCCCCACTTTCAGCTCTCCTTAATCTTTTTAAGAAACCTTTGTAGCCCTCTCACAATTTCTAAACAGCCACTTCTTACCACTTCTTAGCTCCACGTTATTATTTTTTATTTGAATGAAATAATTATCTAAGCTGCATAATTTGTTAGCACATTTTCATACTGTCAGTTTTTACCTTATTTTTATTACTTTGATTTTTATTTAGTCCTTTTCCGCCCCCCTTTCCTGAAACGAATTTTTAACCTAGTGAGATGATGATCAGAGTTGGTCACATACGTATGTATAAAAGTATACAGATAATTCAGACGAAACTGACTCCGATGATGTCTCGATCAAGTTCATTTACTCGTACAGAGTCAAAATTCAGTAATAAAACAGTCTGTATGCAAACTAGTGCTCTTAATTTTCGAATTATTAATACCAGTCATTAAAGTCATTTACATCCAGTGTCATTTGAAATTTTTTTACACTTCATCCCTTACTGTACAAACACGAGATATTAAAATCCCAACTGCGGATACACGTCGTAAACTTGGGAATATTGACGATCGGTTTTCACCAATATTACTACTAAATTCCTGCAGTAACAATAAAAAAAAGTGCTTCACACAGTACGTTTCCAAAACAAGCCTCGAAAAATGAAAAACAAAAAAACAAAGCGATATATCTTAAAAAGTGCATTCTTTTACTCACAACCAGCTCTCCATCATCAAGAATAATAATAAGGAATAGCTGGAAGTTTGGCCTCTGGCCCTTTTCAGGGCCATTATAAGTATTGACGTTCCCTACTTAATCATCAATCTCATCGGATCTTTTAAAGGCCACCTAAGTTTAAACCATCGTGCCAACAAATATATTTTTACTACCATTTCCGAAAACGACTTGTCGACTATAAGACTACGTAAAGCTGATCACTATTAAACCAAGTCAGTCATTTTTTGGCAGACGTCACGAGCGGAGTTGTTCGTTGCAAGGCTGGGAACACCGGTAATCGACGACCCTACATTACTCTATCGACTCTAAGCATTTAACCAGGAATCACCAATCCTCTACAAGGTCTACGCTGGGCGAACCTAACAGCTATGAAGGGAAAAAAAACTTGAGCTAACGGGACAGTTTCCAACGGGCAAGCATTACGAACCAATTTCCCCACCTTAGACCACCAAAACAACTGAGTCTGCAAAAAATAAGGTGCGTTAGACACCAACGTCTTCGACGTTATACCAGGCGACGTTGGAGAAGATCTCTACAACTAGCTTTAAATCTTCAGACTTTGTAATTTTCCTCCCGTTCAGTCTGGTGCTACAACAACAGGCCAGAAAAGCTCACCTTGAGGTATCCAGTCACGTTTTCTGTAATTTTCAGTCAAGAAAGAGTTTACTTAAGATACTCACTGGTCCTTTTTAGGGTGATCGAACGTCGAACTATCTTGCCAACAAATATTTTAGAACTTAAAAGTTGACATAAAACAACCCTTAGGCTTCACAAAAGTTTGAACCATGCCAAAAGTCGCAAGAAGGTGAACTGGAAAAAAACGTTAAATGCATCTAATGAATACAATTTTTTTTCTTCAAGAAACTGACGCAGAACATCTATCAAGATTAAAACAGCACCGTCCAAATTGACAAATAAAGAATCGATTGCTTAAGATCAGCTTTTTAATCAGTACCCTCATAGTGATCCCTTAAATCTTTCAGATGTTTAAATAGGTAGAATATGTATTTGTATTTTTGTGGCTATAAAAAGTGTAAAGATTAGGCTTCAGGACTTCGTTGCTTTGGTAATAAAGTTGTGAGATCAGAGAAAAAAAATTTTTTTTCACTAAATATTTTTCGTGAGTTTTAAATCTTTACGCTTTAAAACATAGCCTTTTTCGTATATTATACGGGAGAAACTGCAAATCATCGGCCCTTTAGGGCCAACGATTATTTTATGGCATAAGGAACGAACCGTACTTTTCGGCATAGTTATATTTTTTTACTTCTTACAGCTTATTATTTTAACAAATAAACTGTATGGATTACGAAAAAATAAGTTTTTAAATAGAAGATTTTTGTTCTGAAAAGTATCAAAAATAAATGTAAAAATTTTTACTAAAAACATTTCACATTATGTCAACACACTACGATGCTCCATTTAGTGAGTCTCGGGCGAAGCCGAGAGGGAGGGGCTTTAAGTTTTTTTGTTAATGTATACTATAACTTATTCATCAAAGGATGATTATTGGATTGCATTAAATCATTTATGTTAATTGATACTAATCAGAAGTCTAAACACGCTGTTTCCTAACCTACAATATCGGAACAAGTCAAATGCTACCTCTGTCTGAGCTAGGAGGCCTCTCTGCAAATTGCTGATGCATTGCAATGTAGCAAGTGTGAAGCCTATTACCACAACAGTTGAGTTACTAGGGCCTCCGTTTGCCTGTATAGCTCTTATGGAGAGTGTTGCCATGATCCTGTTGCAACTGATTTAATCACTAGTGACTTACTTAGAAAATCATTAGATGAACTCTAACAAACTGACTGTTCGCTCAGAACAATATATGACGAGCATCTCTAATAATATTAAATCTCTTTTTAGTTCGATGAATAAAAAATTCAATAAGTAAAATTTCGATCTTGTTGGTCTAGAGGAAAAAGTCTAGGTGGTAGATAAGAGGCTTGCAGAAATGGAAAACGTCAAAATCATCTCCTTGGGAACCCAAATTATGGAAATAAATAATCAGCTTATCAGAGCACTTTCATTGAATACATATTGTAGGTGATTAAGATACATGCTTCCAAGACCATGAGAATACAATTGCTACCACTCAATCTTAAAATGAAAAAGGTTTCATGTCTAAACGTACTGAAAGGCGAGTAAAAGTATTAAATGTTACTATCTTTAACGTTCTAGATACAAATTCTGCAGATACAGACAAGGCTGAGGTGATTAAATTTTTTAATGGTGCACCTTTTTCCCCGGTCAACGTACAACCAGTTCGTCTGAAAAAATTTTTAAATAGCATAACAAGATCCATTAGAATGCATCTTGCATCTATTGATCAGGTCCACCGGGTATATGCACGCTTTAAAAGCGACAAGAAAGACAAAGTTTGTTACATCTCGGATAAAACTTTTAAGCAGGGAGCATATTTAACGAACATGATCTCATGTTCATGAATAACAGAATTCAGAATAGTGAGAAAGGTTTGCACATCAAATATAAATTTGGCACTCCGACAATGTGTCAATGAAAATAGTAACAATAATCCAACAATACCATTTAATACAAGACAAAAGATTTTAAAAATAATATCTCTTGTTTTGCAAACGTTTTCTCAATTATTGTTTTTACAGAAACTTGATTGAATGATAATAAAGTAGAACTTTTGTTTCCATAACGTTCCAAGAATTTCTAAAGGAAAATAATATTTTATATTAAATAATGGCTTCGTTTCATCTGGCGACAAACGGTGCAGCTAAAAGATATGTTCAAACAATAAAAATAGCACTGAGTAATTTACAACGTAAATAAAAACTTCAATTTGATTTACAATTAATTTTGGCACAATATTGTCAAATGCCTCATACCATTGCAGGAGTTCCGCCAACAGAACTGATGTTTGGTAGAAAAATAAGATATCAGTTAAGTTCAATTAAACCAAGTGAAATTATAAAAAACAGCGGAATTCAACGACACTAAGCAATATAGAAAATTCCAAGTAAGAGATAGCGTGGAGGCAAAAAAGTACGAAGAAAAATAGAACTGGATTTTTTGTAAAATATCGTGTCAAACGGGTAAATTGCATTATGTAGTTAGATTATATGATGGGAGAGTATAGTTGAGACACTTGAATCAGTTACAACTTGAACGAAGTGTAAAAGGAAATTAAAAATTTAAAGAATTCTTCATTCCAGAGGAAGAAATAGCTATTAAACATAAAAAAGCACACTGTCTTCAGAGTCAACCTCATTTATAGGCAGTAATGTCTCTACAGAGTCAAGAAAAGATGGTAGACCATCCGTTAGACGAGCTAGAGGACCGAAAAAAAGACAAAGAGAAGATAACGCTGCAGCGGAATAATTATGATTCCACAAAAGACGAAGAATTACCTACACCAAGAGTAATTTGCACAAATCCGGTAAGAAAACGGAAAATACCAACTTAAAATAAAAGATTAAATTGCACATTAAATATAACATTATACGAAAGTTTGTGGAAAGTGTTAGGTAAGAGTCGATGCTTGCGTACACATATGAATGAACACGAAAGAGTATGTGCGTGCAGGTTTGTGTATTGTACGGCGTAGAAGTGTAAAAAGTACAGGGTGAAAGTCAAAAATATGTAAAGTGAGCTAACATCAGTCAGTCTGTGTGTAACTACTAACAAGCGCACATAAATATAAAATAAATGGAAAGTAAGATTACATACATACAGTGTTTTCTCCCTTCTTTCTTTCCCAAGCAAATGTATAATAGTTTTTAATCATTTTTGTTTTTTTAATTCTATATTTATATTCGTTTATGTTTGTACGAATCACGTCTTTTCTAACTATTGTTATGTGGGAATAATATCGGTGACGAGGTGGGTCGCGAGAATGACCAACAATGGTTATATCAAGAGCTTTATTAAAGATACCGAAATTAAAGGCAAAGTAGCGTGATTGCTTGGTCTGTCCGATCTTCTTTTTTCGCCTGACTCCCTTGAACTCCCTGACTCATTGGTTGCCCGACTGCTGCCCGAGTCTCGCAATTAGAGGCCGACTGCTGAGTGCCGAGTCCCCTGATTAGAGGCTCGCCGGGCCTTATATAGCCTCGTCCACCTCCTGTCGATGGTCTCTTGCTGAGATCGCCTCGCTGTTGTCAAAGGGGGTCAGTATGATATGCCCTGCATATCATACGTAACACGTCCGAGGCCGCGACGTCGTTGCCCTCGACGACGTTGACTTCAGTTTATGCCATGTTGAGCCTGTTGGCTTGATTGCCATCGTGCATGTGTGTGTGTCTTGTGCTGTATTCTGTTGTCTGTGTTGTTTATGTAGCACTCCACATTCATCCTTCCATTCGATTGTAGAGAACCGCTGTACTCTTTACATTAATATTTTGCTTTTTTTTCCTTTTTTCCATTCAGTCTTATTTTCTTGTGTGCTGAGTGTGTAACAATATTGGTTGTGTGCGCGCTTTGTCTTGTATTATAATTATGTATGAAGTTCCCGCGAATTGGGTATTTGCATAGAACTACTTTACATTTAATATACATTGTTATTTCACGTGAACTCTTTACTTTATAATTTTAACTACATTTATTTACTGTTATTTATTTTNTTGGGCTCACCGTGTTGACTGCCAGGGCTATGTCTGGTCTGCTTACCATTGCCAGGAATAGCAAACTACCTACTGCTTCACGGAAGGGAACCTTAGGCAATTCATCTCCTTCTCCTTTTGTTTTTACAGCACTCAAATTCTGGCAAGGATCAACTGGTGTTGATATTGGGTTTGCATCACTCATATTGAATTTCTTTAAAATTCGCTGTATATACAAGAACTGATGTTCCAAAATCGATCCGTCTGAGCATCTATGTAATTGTATGCCTAGGAACATATTTAATGAGCTTACCTTCACTTCAAGCTCTGTTTGTAGGTGATCAATCAGTTTTTTAATATTAGTTTAATTATTTCATACTACCAGGCCATCATCAACGTAAATGGCAAGGATTGTATCATTTAGATCGTCATTTGATCTAAAAACACAAGGATCTGCTTCTAGTGATTTCATCTGAAATTTTTCAATGCATCGTACTAGAAGTTTGTTCCAGCATCTTGGAGCTTGCTTCAGTCCATACAGACTCCGTTGTAGCTTGCACACTTCTGACGTACCATCGTTAAAGCCTTCTGGCTGCTGCATATCTACAGCCTCCTTCAACTCACCGTACAAAAACGCAGTTTTTACATCAAACTGTGTAATACTCACGTTGTTGGCTGCGGCAATTGCCAGGATGGTTCGTATTGAGTCAAATTTCACTACAGAGCTAAAATTCTCTACATAGTCAAAACCTGCTTGCTGTTGACATCTCTTAAGAACTAGTCTTGCTTTAAATCTTTCAACGGAGCCATCAGACTTTTGTTTTGCCTTGAAGATCCATTGATTTTTTAATATATTTGCATTCGTTGGTTTGTCAACTAGTATCCATGTGTCATTTTTGTTTAAAGCTGTCATTTCTTCGGACATTGCTGATTTCCACTCACCGGCATACTTGCTCGTTTGTATTTCAGCGTAATTTGTTGGTTTATCACACATCAAGCCCAAACTTTCTGCATCAGCTGTTTCGTTGCATTCCAAGCATCTGTGGCAGAGATGGTCAGATTAGGCTGTTGATTCATCTGTTCCAACACAAACCTGATGAAACCAGTCAGCACAGCCATCGCAACACACCCAACTAATCGTTTCTTCTTTTGGATGGAGACAAAAAATCGACATACATTTATTGCCATCGGCTGAATCAACTGTCCGACTATCTACGAGAGAAGCTTCTCGTTATAAAAGACTAATACAGTGCTGTGATTGGTTCAGACGATTAACCAATCATAACGCTTTACAATAGTAGCATTATACAGAGGTTAGACCTATGAAAATATGTTAGATATTAACTCTACTTTCCAACAAGGATGGTAACACTAAAACCGGGGGGTTCAAATATTTTTTATAATAATGAAAAAAATTTCTAAATTCAAAAACTTTTCGAACCTCCCTGTTTTGGTGTTACCATCCTGATGGTATCATGAGGTCATTAAATGCTTTCAAACAGCCCTTTGTTAAACAACAACCTATGTAAATGACGTCTTTTGAGACGTCGTAAATTACGTCTTTTGCGACGTCGTAAATGACGTCGTGAATGACGTCAATGCGATGTCATTTATGACGTCACGAATGACGTATTTTGTGATGTCACAAATGACATCATAATTCAAGGTAGGGTATCTAGTGATATTATTTCTAAAGGTTTTGATTCTGGTCCTAACTGTGATAATGAAGCCTTAAAATCACTGAATCCCGTCTTATTTTTTATACACGACTCGCAGGTCCTACAAATAACTTGAATACGTCCATGCATATTTTTAAAGTAAAGGGCAGGTGTAATCGTTAATGACATTTGTTTGACTCTAATGTGACCTTGCGAATCATGCAGCTGTTTAGGTGCGATTGTACCAAATTTTGCTGTTAAATATATTTCCTCTTTCTTATTTAAAGTTTCATATATAATCTTATCTTAAATGGTGCTATATTTATTATGAGTTAAATCTTTTTACTCATTCAAAAAGAAATTCACTATTTTTATTTTTGATTTGTAACGGTGGTTCCCAGACAAAAATATATAGCTGCAAATATAAATATTACAAACAGCTGTTTTTACAGCTGTACATGCAGCATATAGCTATAACTACCATTATAGCTATAATCGGGTGTATGAATAAGGTGTACGTAAACATTTATTTACAGGTATAAAATAGATGTACGGTTCACTGAAATTCTGGAAAGACAATCAGCCTCTGATACTAATACTGAATATCAAGTTTGAAATGTAAAATATAGTTTAAAATATGTGAGAGTGGCGTATCTTTGCAAAATTTTTACGTTGAAATTTCGTAAAGGTTCATAATTTTTATACATTTCGAATTTTCTGATTTATTAGATAATGCTGCCAATATAGATTAAACTATCTTATTATGGCAAAGATTGTATATCTGTAAGTGCGAGTAAGTTTAGAGTTCACAACGGTGAGCTTGACGAGCTCTAGGAAGCCGAGCGGAAGGGACAGGGTTAACACAATGACAAGGCCAAGGTTTAATCAGAATATAATATAATTGACTTTAACGATTAACAAACTGTAGAATTATTAAGATGGATCGTTGTTTCGAGGCGTGGCTCACAAGACGTAGCACGTGCTGTCGAGGTGAGGGCCAGTGCCGAACTGCCGTGTGCCACATGCCACATTAGGTGGCTGCTTTGAAGGAGAGATTCCGTGAAGGAACAGAGGTGGCAGCAGCGCCTAATTTTGCTGCCGCAAAAATCTCGCGCGGGGCGAGCTGCTGCTTCCGCCGGTTTTGGCTCTTCGGCGCAGAGGCCTGCGGCGCTACATAAGTACACACGTGCGCATAAGTATGCGATCAGTCGTATTTACGGATTATTATCTCAACTGATGACGTAACATGTGTTATTTAAGAATGTTTCAGTATTCACATCACCGCTAAAAAAATCTGTTTCTTTTTTATAAGGTATTTCACTTATGATGTCATAAAGCAAGATGGTGATCACTTAGATACAAAATTTAGACTTGCATCTATTTTGTAATTATATTATTACAATTCCTTGGGATATATCACACGAAGGAAATGATTAAAAAAACTTTACTTCTTACCAGTTTGGTATTAAATAATCTGCATGTTCATTTAATAAGCAATGTAAAGAAAATGAGCAATGTTGTCGTGGACAAAAAAATTAAACAAAAATCGTTTTTAAACATTTTTCAGTTTTTAATATTTTTAAGTATGATAATTACATAATACATTGGTAAAACCATAGTTTTTTATTGCAATTGAAGTCGTCTGCTTAATTTAATAATGTGCAATAAAAATGTCTTTAACATGAAACAATTATTATTATTATTATACTTACA
The DNA here is from genome assembly GCF_000648655.2 of Copidosoma floridanum. The sequence continues at coordinate 433,764 of NW_019379574.1, read as the reverse complement.
AATTGGTATCATTAAAAATGTGTGAAAATGAGAATAAAATCTTTTTCCGCTCCACTTTTTTCTCCCACGATAACTTTGCTCATTTTATTCAATTGCTTGTCACATGAACATGCAAATTATTTGCTAATCCAGTACTTTAGAATACGTTCATTTTTCTTAAACATTTTCTCCGTTTGAGATATCCTGGGAAAATGTAATAATATAATTACACAAAAACTGCAAGTTTAAATTTTCTCCTTAAGTGATCAGATCACCATCTTGCTTGATGACGTCACAAGTAACAACACGCTTATTTTTTTCTTTATTTAGATTTTTGCGGTTTTCAAAAATAGATCATTTGTATGCGTTAAACGTTCTTTTTGAACTGAAAATGTTAAATAATCATGGATTCCTTATGAAATACACTTTTTTAAACAATCAATAATAAAAAGTCAGAGCTTCTGACTCTATAGTTAAATGGTTTAGTCACTAAAACGGACGCTACACATAAGCTCAATTACCATGTTTTAAATTGTAAAATAAGATTTCTTAGGAAAACGATACATCTAGAAGGGATAATGAGATAGGTGAAAAATAGTAATTGTTACTAATTTTTTAAGGGTACGAAAGCATCAAAGCGTAAGAATAAAGGATTTTATTGATATAAAAAAAATAACGTTTTTTCTCTACTTAGGCTCCATCAGTGACAATGAGCTTTTTCGTTCAGTACTTCAAGGACTAGCTTAAGTATAAGATTTTAGTGAAGATAAATTAAGTGGTAATAATATGAATATGGAAACCGCTGTTTCTAGATATTTTTCAATATAGTTTGTGTTATCTCACGGAGGCCTTGTTGGCTCCGTTACCTCTGCAATCATTGACATTCATTTCCAATACTGAGTAAATCGTTCACTATCATACTAAAACGAGCAAAGCTCTTGTAATTGTATTTTTTCGAATCAGAATCATTGCTCATTTTTACTGAGAATGCTGCATTTTTTTATGAAATACAGCGGTCAACAATAAAAAAAAAATACTGTTAAAGGTAATATTTATCAAAAGAACCCTTTCAGAATATTTGCCAAAAATTTGGAAAGATTAAAACGATCACAAGTTACAAACATTCAAAATTAGCAAAGAAAAGGAAAATTTGAAAGTGCTTACAATTTTTAATAAGTACATAAACTTTTTTTTAACGTCATAATCATTACTTCTTTAAGGGGACTCCAGCGAGCACTGGTACCAACCCAAAAATGATCGTGCCAGTTAGTATCACTGCTGTAAGTATATGTGTGAATACCATCATGTATGTATATGTATAACTGTAAAAACTGTATGCTAATACAAGTGGAATACAACGACTTGATGAATACCTTATGGAATATCTCGAATTTTTGCAGGGTTACCCTCCTGACAAATCTCACCTGAGATCTCATCTGATATCTCATGTGATTTCTCACCTGAGATCTCAGGTGAGATCTCATGCCACATTCTCATCTGAGATCTCAGGTGAGATTTCGGAAAGAAAAATAAACAAAAAAATTTTGTGCAACGATTATAATTTATACATCAATAGAATGATTACCTAAAATATCAACAGTTGTAGGAAAGAAAAAAAAAAAATTCGGCTCATATGGGACACGAACTAAAACCCCCAGTTTATTAGGCAAGCATCTTACCGCTTGGCCAGAGAGGATGATATACCAGTCATACGATTTACGTCTATATATAGAGTGTGAGTACCATGTGTTATTGTTTTTCTTATTCACAACTGAATCATACAATTATTATTAGATATAATTATTCCCAATCTTAATTCTAATAGTTAACTAACTAGATAATATTCAGGAACATTATTTTCTTTACAAACAATATTTTTCTCTTTTAAAGTTACTCTTGAGGGGGCTTTATATCCAAGTAAGGCATACGTTTTTAATAATTATTGTAAATGTTTATTTAAATGTAATTATGAAGAAAAACTACAATATAAAACAGGGGGACTTGATGTGTTGTGAATAAATTATTTTAAAAAAATCCAAATTACTTGCGTGTATATTATCTTATTTTGAAAAAACACTTATAAAAGTTGGAAATCCTTAAAGCTATTCATGTTATTCCAACTTTTCGAACTTATTATACTCCTTGAAGAATTTCATATAGAGTAATTACTGTAAATTTTATGATACAATACATGTGTAATGAGTTAGGTACCATTGTTTATACCAAACTGTAGGTTTTCACTCCTTTTTTGCGTTTTTGGAAAACAATTACATTTAACTCACTAAACATAAATTGTATCAACAAATTTCCAGTGATGACTTTATCTGTAATTATTCACGGAGTATAATAAGCTTTGAAAAGTTGAAATAACATTAATAGCTTTAAGGATTTCCAACTTTTGTAAGTGTTTTTTCAAAATAAGATAATATACACGCAAGTAATTTGGATTTTTTTAAAATAATTTATTCACAACACATCAAGTCCTCCTGTTTTATATTGTAGTTTTTCTTCATAATTACATTTAAATAAACATTTACAATAATTATTAAAAACGTATGCCTTACTTGGATATAAAGCCCCCTCAAGAGTAACTTTAAGAGAGAAAAATATTGTTTGTAAAGAAAATAATGTTCCTGAATATTATCTAGTTGGTTAACTATCAGAATTAAGATTGGGAAAAATTATATCTATTAATAATTGTATGATTCAGTTGCAAATAAGAAAAACAATAACACATGGTACTTACACTTTATATAGACGTAAGTTATCGGTCTAGTATCTCATCCACTCTAGCCAAGCGGTAAGATGCTTGCCTGTTAAACTAGGGGCTCAAATTCGTGTCTCATACTAGCCGAATTTTTTTTTCCCCTCTAACTGTTGATACTTTAGGTAATCATTCTATTAATGTATAAATTATAATCGTTGCACAAAATTTTTTTATTTATTTTTCTTTCAGAAATCTCACCTGAGATCTCAGATGAGAATGTGGCATGAGATCTCACCTGAGATCTCAGGTGAAAAATCACATGAGATATTAAATGAGATCTCGGGTGAGATTTGTCAGGAGGGCTAACAACCCTGCTGCTGAGCTGAATATGTCAATGACGTGTACTCAGCCTCTGTACTCGAGAGGGCTGTAGCAGGCTGTCTTTTTGAGCTCCAACTAATTGCTCCCCCTTGAAACTTGAATACATAGCCGGTGATTGAGCGAGGATCGTTTGGGTTGCTGGTCCAGCTCGCATCACGACAACCCCTTAGTTCATTTTCTGCGTTACCGTCGAAAGTTAACTTAAGGTGAATCGTGCCTTGTAAATATCTCAGTACATATTTCACAATTTTCCAATGATCATCAGTATAGTCGTTGTTAAATTTGCTGATTTTACTTACTGCAAAGCAAAGATTTGGCCGAGTGCATTAGCTAATACACAAATTGGCTAGTACAACAAACACCCAACCGCATTTTGATAAGGTATTTTCTTAAGTTGGTCTTCTTCTTCAAGAGACAAGCTCAGTTTTCTCTTGCTCGTTGGGTCCGATAAAAAACCAGATGGTAATGGAGTACTTGTCAGTAATGAGTCATACATTTCAAACTTCTTCGACACAGATTTAATGTATCTGCTCTGATCCAATGTGGTTATACGATTTTGTCTGTCAAGAGTTACGTTTATTCCTAGGAATTTTTTAACTTGTTCCAAATCCTTTGTGCAAAAATTCTTGACAAGATGACTCTTGAACATCCTTAAATACTCTAAATCATTGGAAGAGACAAGTATATCGTCAACGAAAATGGTTACTATGATGATATTTGAACCGGAAGTATAATAATAAAAATAAGCGTCGTACAATGATTGCTTGAGATTTATATAGAAAAACAGTTTATGCAAGTTCTGGTTCCACACTTTACTGCCCTTCTTTAAACAATATAGGGCTTAGTGCAGTTTATAGCATCGGTTCGGGTGTTGTTGGTCCACAAATCCTTCAGGTTGTTGCAGGTAGCCTAAAAATATAGCCCTCCTCTTGTAGTTTACCATGTAAAAAAGCTGTTTCTATATCAAAATAATTAATGCACAAATAATATTTTACAGCCAAAGCAAACAAGAGATTTTTAGGCGCCAAAAAAACAACTAGGGCATAAGTGTCTTGGTAGTCCTTGCCTTGCATTTGGTAAAATCCTTTTGCCACAAGTCTAGCCTTGTAAATTAGCTTACCATTTTGATCTACCTTTTTTTGATATACCTATTGACTACCAATTACGTTAGTATTAGAAGGTATGTCGGTTTGGGTCAAAGTCTGGTTATTAATGATTGACTTGAATTCGTTAAGCATGGCCTTCTTTCATTGTTAATTTTCGACGCATTAGGTTGCTTCATCGTAAGATGTGGGTTCACCCTCTTTAAATATTGCTCCGTAGACAACGTAGTCCCTTAGATGTGCTGACATATTGCGTTCTCTTGTGCTCTGTCTTCGCTGATCTTGATAGAGTTCATTTGAAACCTAACTTGGCTGTTCGACTTCTTGGACACTATCCACTTCCATTTCATGGATCGGAACAGAAGTATGTTCTTGTTCTGGCTCAAAAGTTGGTAAAAATATATCTGATATACTTGTTTGTGGCGGTGTATCTATGAATTTTACGTCACGAGCCACAGTTATCTTTTTTTTTACTGAATTAAATAGCCTGTACCCCTTCTGGTCTTGGTATAACCGACGAAAATATATTCTTTGGTTTTTGGTTATATTTTAATCCTAAATTGTCCCGGTATAAGTACACAAGCCTTGCACCCAAATACTTGTAAGTAAGCCAAATCTGGCTTTACTTAATGCCATAGTTGGTGCGGGGTTTTGCCTTGGAACGATCTCTTCAGAGATTGATTACAAAGATATGCTGCCGTAGCTATGGTTTCTGGCAAAAAACCCTCACCTAGTTTGGCGTGACGAGGCATGCACTGGTCACTCTATTAAATAATAAAATATTAATTAATATTAATATTAAATAACATTAACAGCACTAGCGCCTATCACCCAATGACCTTGGGTGCTTACTGGCCACTCTGTTAAATAATAAAATATTAACTATCTACACAAGCGCCTTTCACTCAATGATTCGAGGCGCTTACTGGTCGCTATGTTAAATAATAAAATATTAATTATTTACGAAAGAGACTATCACCCAATGACTCAGAGCACTTACCTGCGACTCTGTTAAATAATAAAATGTTAAACAATAATGCAAGCTCCTATCACCCAATGACCTTAGGCGCTTACTTGCCTTGCTATTAAATAATAAAATGTTAAGCAAAAATACCAGCACCTATCACCCAATGACCTAAGGCGCTTCCTGGTCGCTTTGTTAAATGATAAAAAATTAGGTATTTACAAAAGCGCCTATCACCATATGACCCAGGGTGCTTACTGATCGCTTGGTTGCATAGTAAAATATTTATTATTAATCCAAGCCCCTATCACCTAATGACCCGAGGCGCTTACTGGCCTCTATATTGAATAATAGAATTCTAAAGATTAACACATTATTCTATCACCCAATGACCCGGCGTGATTACTGGTCGCTCTAATGAATAATAAGATATAAATTATTAATACTAGTGCCTATCGACCAATGGCCCAAAGGGCAATAGCCCGAACGAAAAAACGAAGGATGAAAAAAAAATTTATTTCAAAACTACGAAAAATTACAAACGCGAGTTTACTTTGTCACTATGAAATATACTTACACCAGATTTTGGCTGTAACGGCTTACGTGAAACGCTCGCCCGTTGTGGATACGCAAGTGCAATGGTAACCTCTCGTGGTGACCTTGATCACCAGGTCCTTGAGCGATCGGCACCTGCTGATGTTCTGTGGCAGCGGGTGGTAAAGGATTGTTAGCGACTACTTCTTCATGGGGCTTCGTCAACGGGCACACCCAGGGCGTCATTGTCAGCACCAATTATTTCTTCCAAGGCGACGATTTCATTAATTCCTGGAGGAATCTCTTCTACTACGGCATGCAATTCCGTTGACTCGAACGTACGAATTGTAGGATGCAATACGCACTATTAAAGAGTTGGTTGCCAATAATTAATTGAAACAATAATAATAATGATANAACGTAATGAGCGGCGTTGGCTCAGAGGTAAGCGTGCTTGTTCCTAAAACAACGCAGTTCTAGGGGTCATGGGTTCGATTCCCGGTGAATGCAGATTTTTTCAAAAACTGTTTTCATCAGGAAAAGTTCCTACGTAATCTCGGCCGTCTCGGGGCGGGTTTTTCCGTGGAATTTTCCCTCAGAGTAATTCCAGGGTTTTTTCCTTGCCCCACAGGTTTTTAGGCCTGGGTAAAAGCGAAACAGTGTTAGGGCTATAGGTAGGGATTAGCGGACCCGATGCCAGGCGTCGGGCAGGGATCGCCGGCCTTACGGGCGAGGAGTGGTCCCTGAAACACGGGGCTTCTCTGGGGATGCTAATTAGCCTGGATTCGATACTTCGGTAGAGAGCGCCGGCTTAACCGGCGAGGAGTCGACGTCCTGAAATAATGGAGTCTTCTCCAGGAAAAGGCTACACAGTGGCGAGTGGACCCGATGCACCATTGGTGCAGAGAGTGCCAGCTTAACTGGCAAGGTGTGTTCCACCGGAAATACTCACACTATGCCCATGGATTAAGGTAGGATATGAGGAAAAAGGTTTGGAAATGGGTGTGGCAATACACCCCCACACATAGGTGGTGAGTGGGTGGCTCCCGCGACTAGGCCAGTAGGCTGTCGTCCGATTGAGTACCACCGATAAATTCTGATAAAATTTCCATCTGGTCTATCAGTGATACGGTAAATACTTTGTCGGTTTCTATAGCAAAAACTTTTCTTATAAGGTTTAATGATAATAATACTATTATGAATATTTCTTCCAAATTATTCAACATTTAATGAAACTGCCCCTATAAAAAGATAATAGGAATTTATAGGAACGAAGTTAGTATTGCAGTTTATTATAATCCATTTATATTTTTTCATTAATTCAACATGCATAAGCATACGTGCAAAAATCGTTCTTATTTTGTTGAGAATATAATTTTAAAAAATGAAATATGCCTCATAACAATTTTAAAAAGATTTTGTAGGGATACAGAAATTGTTCTTAAAATCTTACTTCTATTTTTTTTTACCACTGCGTATATTAATATTTTATTTTTTACAATCGCTTGGAGTCTGTAAGTTACACTAACCTAGCTTGAAAGTAGCTGCTTGGGTCGACAACTCGCGTTTGTAATTTTTCGTAGTTTTGAAATGAATTTTTTTTTTCATCCTTTGTTTTTTCGTTCAGGCTATTGCCCTTAACATTACATTTCATATAACTTGCATAAATTGTACATGTAATTGAAACAATATATACATATATAAATATAATTAAATACGACAAACTTCACGTTTTCATAGAATATAAAAANTAAATGCTTGATATTAATAAAAACAACATAAAAAAATTAATTATTCTTCTTCATAAAATTACAGATCTGGAAGCTGAAATGTGGGCCCAGGCAAGACTTCCCGCACCTCCAGCTCAAAACAATATGGTTCCAGCTGCACGAGGGGGTCGTGGCAGGATAAGAAGGGGACAAGGACGACCTTATCCAGCACCCTGGGGTGACGTTCAAGCTGAACCGCAAGTCCCTTTTCGGGAACACTTGCCCAATTTGGCTGGAAATGTTCAAGGGATGCATCGAGGAGGTCCAATGCCTGGAAATTATGCTCAAGAAAGGCCCCTCGAACGAGCTGGTGCTCCAGCCCAAAGACTACAAGGTAAGGCTTTAATAATTAACCAACAGTCACAATTAAAAAAATGTGTGGTTATAAAAAAAAAATTTACGATTTTTTTAGGCCAACGCTGCGTAATTTGCCTGATTGAAATTCCGGATACTGCATTTGCACCTTGCGGTCATCAGTGTGTCTGTTACCCATGTGCCAAAAGATGGTTTACAAATAATATGCAAAGATGCCCCTTGTGCCGGACCGATGCCACATTGTTCTGTCGCATCTATCTATAACTTTTTATTTTTTTTATTTTGTACCTTTTTTTCTTTACTTTGTTCTTAAACAGACGATTTATACCTGTTTTATGGCTCCTTGATTTTCGAATATGCATGTAGACTATATAAGGGCCATTATAATTTTCTATACATACAATTTTAAAAAGATTTTGTAGGGATACAGAAATTGTTCTTAAAATCTTACTTCTATTTTTTTTTACCACTGCGTATATTAATATTTTATTTTGTACAATAGTTTGGAGGCTGTACGTTACAAGAGCTTTGACTCAAGAAGAGTTTTTACGAATGATCAACAATTTTCAAGGTCCAATTCTTGACCATTTGGAAGAGACGCGTCAACAAGATGTAGAGTTGTGAGAACGATATAGAGAGCAATTTGTTAATAATCAAGCGTGTGAGTGTAACAGACATTATCAATATTGTTAATAAGATTTTCAAGTATTGATACTTTTTTTTTAATACCTTATTTTTTATTGATTGTAGTTGTCGATGCCGATCCAGAAATTGATGTTAATCTTGTTGATGTCCGGTATATGAATTTCGATATACATAATTATGGACCGCCCCCACCAAATGATGGTAATAAGGAAAATTAATTTATTTTATTGTTGCATCCTATAATTTT